>JAPMIB010000150.1:0-389852 GCA_034770305.1 Trichogramma dendrolimi | reverse complement strand
GGTCGGTCCTTTTCCGCATTAACGTATTTATATACTCGGCTGCCGATATCTATATCGCGCGGCAGAGATGACGTTCGCGCGCACGCAACACGAATTGCGGAACGAAAATTGCAGCCTCGAAGCGTGTCGGGATGCAAAATTACAAAGTTAACTTTGTCGGATGCAGAGCGCCTCATTATACGCGGAAATATGTCACTTAGCGGTGTGCGGGAGGGCAGAGGGGGGCAGGGAGTAAAAGTATATTATAATACTGTGATGTTCCACTCTCGTAATGACAGACTACGCGCGTGGCGGATTATAATTAAACTGCGCAATTTTTGCGTTAGCGCGCGTTGTAGCATTAAGTAGCCCAACGCGATTGGAGCGAAAATCCAATTACGAAGAGTGAGATAAAGATACGCGCGTTATAGGTTACAGCGCGGAACACGAGAGCCTGCGGCGTATATAATATAGGTGGCAAAAAAATTTGATACATTTACTGTGCTGTATATATCTAACTAGTGATACACGACCGAGCAAAAAAAAGAGGAAGAAGAGAGAGAGAGAGAGAAAAAGAAAGAGGAAGCGAGAGCGAAATCTCGGTGATGCGAAGCGATATACAAAAAGGGCCAAGCGCGGAATCTTTTATTTGTTTCACTCGGAGGCACTGCAATATTTAAATCAAAAAAACGTCTATATAATATATTTAAATGTATAACGTGTCTCGCGTGTATCTACATGCATGCACACTGACACGTACACATATATATTGCACACGAGATGTAATGTGCATTTGGCACGAGACACAAGGGGCTCACGACCTTCGACGAATCAATCCCAGGGTGCCGCCGCTGCTGCTGTATTTGTGCGCGATCATCGTAACGCTTTATCGCGCGTTATTGATTCTCCTCGCTCTCTCTTCTTTTTCACTTGCCTCAACGCCCGACTTCTTCTTTATTTGATTAAAAAAAAAAAAAAAAAAAAAAATTCGTATGCGAAAGCCAAGTGAAATCAATTAAAAAAGGGGGTTGGAAAAAAGTAAAAAGAAGCGCCGCGCGCGTTTTCTCGCAAAATTACGTAACTGCTAAATTGAGCCTCCCTCGGCCCGCTTGCGCACTTAAATCCAAAAGCTCTCTCAAGGATGAGAATTGCAACGCGCAAAAGAGACAGAGAAATAAAGTGTGTTGACAGTCGAGCTAACGAAAAGAGAGACATGCTGCTTTCCACGCGCGCTTGTGCCCGCTGTGCGCGAGTGCACTGCTAATGCCGCACGAGAGAGGGAAAATGTGGCAGTCAGCAGCCGGGGCTCGTTCGAATAATTAGACGAAGTAATTCAAAAAAACACGGACCAAGTACCGCCGTGCCGAGCTGGTCTCTCTCTCGTTCTCTCTACACGAGATTCACAATTGAGATGGCGCGTAAATCGCGCGTGCCTGAAAGGGGGTACGCGCGGGGACTTTTTTTCATTTTATTAACGACTGCGGCCATTTGACAATCGGAGGTATCATATTTTCTGGCCTCACTGAAAAGTAGCGCAGCGCACTGCACCATAGAAGGGTCGAGTCAAAGGTGGGAAATGTGAACAAAAGCCCACCGAAGTGAGCGTGGGAAGGGGGAGAAAAAATTGAAAAATATATGACTCCCGAACACCCGAGTCACCGCCAATTAGCAGTCGACTAGAAACAACGCGCTGACACACACACACCCGCACGAAAAACAAAGGGGCGCGCGCGGGCGCTTCGTTTTGACCTGGAATACGCCAGATACATATAAGCGCGTGCTAAAAAAAGGGAGAGAAAGAATGACAAAAAAAATTTCGGGGGTAGAGAAACTGTGTAATACAAAGAATAAAATCTCTTTCTCTCATTCTCCGATCATCGAGAAAACAATCGGTCGTGCGAAATATATAGATCGCGAGCGAGCGGGCGCGCGCGCGTGCCACCTGTGAAAAAAGAAAGAGAGAGAGAGAAAAAAAATAGTGCATTGTGCGCGAGAGCCGGAGGACAAAAGTCCCGCAAGCTCTTGCATAGGTCTTTGATGATTTCGCCTGTTCGCTTCGTCTGCATCGCACAATTGTACGGGCTTCTTTTCTCTCTTCGTTTCTTTTTTTTTTTTTACTTTACTTTATCGTCGCAGGATTCTGTTGCCCAAAACGATGATCTATCCGCTTTATTATTATCGTTCGATCGGGCAATTTAGATACGAAAGTCAGATATTACGTTTTACACACACTGGGCGCGTTAGTCCGACGCAATCGCGAAGGCGCGCATTGGGCGGTCCACGCATGCAATGACCACACACATACACACGCACACGGGCACACGCATGCATACAAAAAGTGAGGCACGATGGGCGAAAAAGGTAAGAGAGAAGAGAAAGGGTACAACGTGGAAGAGAGGAGAGAGCTTTTAAGCCGCACGAGATTCGGGTTAACCGTGGTAAACCCGTGCAGTTACAAGCTTACCAGTAGGTTTAACGAGTTTCATCTCTTTCATTCTGCGAACCCTTGCGTACACACGGGCCGTGCAAGCACAGAGAGAGAGAGAGATGCGGCGGCGGCAGCGGCACTAGGCAGGCATACACACGAGAATGCAAAAACGATTTACTCTTTTTTCTTGGTGATATACGCTGAGATTTTAATTAACGTTTCTTACGGAATATTGCCTGATTTTTTTTCTTTTGTTTGTTTTTTTCAAGTGGGGAGTATAAGGCATTACGATGTCGACATTGCAGTAATATAATTTCTCTTACTCGGCCCAATTGTGCCGTATTGGATCAAATTTCAGATTCACCGGGATCGGTTTACAAAGCGACGTATTTGCTCGCCACCGCGTACTATTATACGTTTTCGATACAGTGCTAGGAACAAAATTAGCTATCTAGATTCGAGATCGGGGAGAAGCTTGTGCGTTGTATATAACGCATCATTTTAATAGATTTTAATCGAATTATATTATAAGGGTGTGCATTCCTTATACACGGTAACTAGACTTTAATCTTCATTAATTTTTCGATCTTAAGTAATATCGAGTTTTGAACTTTATCAAATACAAGCCAGTTGATCCATCAGAATTATATCAAGCGGCTTTGTAAATATTTGCTTTGTACCCTTCGGATAAATATCCCCTTGTTAAGGTACGACAAGGTGGCCCCGAAACGTAGTTATCTCAAATCCCAATATACAAATATATAATATTGTCAAACGAACGTCGTCGAAGGCTATAGCCAGTTAGTAGATCTACTTAGTGGCTAGCCTTCAACGATCCTTTGAGATTATAAATTTAAAAAGACACAAGAAATCGAATTTTGAATTAGCTATATACGAGGTTTGCACGATACCGATAGATAATACATCAATTAGCATATGTGTATACGTGTAATATAATCCGGATGTATACAGGAGGTCGAAGTGAGGAGAGAGAGAGGTAGGTAGGTAGGTAGAATGATCGCAGCACACTCAAGCATGTACAAGGCAATCGAGCAAACAATCAAACGTGAGCACATGCTGGATTCAGAGACGTATGCATACAAGAGTACGCTACATGCTATGTGTGTGCATGTGCACACGTGCCGTGTTCTCAGGCAGTGCAGCTGCAGCAGCAGTAGCAGCTCCTCTCCTCCTTCCTCTCTCTCTCTCGCGTCATGAGGCTGCTGATATGCGCCGCGCGCGGCGGGCATCACAGAAGCTGTAATATTCGAAATATGCACCCAATCATCGTCATTATTATCCACCGAAATTGCTCAGTACTTTGGCGCATATGCACGCGATATGTACGTATATCGTATATCGCTATCCTATCGGTGTTTTGTGCACACAGACGCGCGAGCGCGGTACATATCGTCTAAATTTCGAATTGCCCTCCGAGAACGCGGGGTGGCCCACCGGGATGAGCCACTAGTAGTAGCAGTAGAACACAGCTGGGCTTTGAGCAATGACGAGCGAGCGCGTGGAAAGATCTTTTCGCAATCAGGGAGTGTGAGAGATTGAGATGCGCAACGATACGACTAATTACACGGCTCGAGTCGGCTTAATATGCCAGGCAGTGCTCGAGGCGCAGCAAGATGGAAATTATCGCGGGCCGCGCACACAGTGTGAGCACCACCGCACACACACTGCACACACACACACACACACGAATGCATGCATGCGGGAGATTCGTGCGGCGTGTGTAGAGAACTGCACACACTGGGCGCGCGTCTTTGCACATTGGAGATCCAAGGGAGGGCGCGCGCTTAATGTCGGGGAAAAACGACCCGGTCGGTGCCTTTGCCGCACCGCTAACCAATGGATAATATATTGGATGGATCGTTCTCGTTATATCGCGTTACGTTCGTTTGGAAGAAAAATTTTTTCGTTGGAAAACGTACCGTCGAATATTTATCATGCTTGTGGGTGATGTTCGCTTCGGAAACGACCTTGGTAAAGAAAGGATCAACTGATTAATGACCAAAAAATGAACATTTAAATAATTTAAAAAATAAATTATTAATTTTGAATTGGCTTGTTTTTGGCGAATTTCCGTTTATACTCATGTTAAACGTATTGAGCGCATTTTAAATAACTTGCAATTGACAATTCAATTGTTAAAAAAAATTGGACCGATTTTCAATCAGTTTAAATACAACTTTAAACCTCCAGCACTAGATGGCGAGTATCTTTAAATCATTAAATCTGCAAGTGGGAAAGTTAAAGTAATTATATAAGTCAAAGCAAAGTTGTAAGTTAATTATCATTTTATACACTTTTTGAGAAAAAGTTTATGTGTTAGCGCGCACGAAAGCTCAAAAATATTCATAAATCTCCCACTGCCAGGATTCGAAGCAATAGACGTTCCGAAATCAACCGATTGGACAAGCTACTCGGCACACGAGTTGGTACCCCTATAATATACGTCAACCTCGAACGAAGAAGAACTGCACGCATCAAATGGAACGTATAAGATTTTCAAAATGAGTTCAACAGTCAAGTCGAGGCTCGTATACAGGCACTCGGGTTCGATTGACGTTTTATGGAACTTTTGACTGTATACGACAGCAGCGAGCAAATGTGCACGCACAAACACACGCAGTCTACATTTTATATAATACGAAGATTACGAGCCGAGGCAAAGAGATATTTATAGAGCAAAACTAAACTGACTGTGAGCGAGAGCTGCGGCTTATAATGTATGTGTGTGTATGTGTGTATAGATACACAGTTTGTACGTACGCGCGTGTGTGTAAGTGACGTGTGTGGCGGGCACATGGAACTGGAGAAACGCGTTGGCGGGTGCTAATCGTCGCAAGATCGATAAATCTGCTACACGCGAGCATAGAGCATACACACAGCCTGCACACTCACACGTATACGTACTCGTACGACAGTGTAGAGTCGCTTAGAAAGGAGCGAGCTAGCTCGAGCACGAGAGAGTATATGTATATGTAGAGGTGGGCGACACATCTGCTACTCTGCGGCAAAAGGCTTGACCGTATCTATATGTGTATATAGTGCCTCCCTCGAGAGATTCCCAGAGACAACTGCCATGTATATGCACATCCGTAAAGATTAAGGGTGCTTATATTTACATGTATTGTTGTGTATATATATAAACCGAAGCTGCTACAGTCGAGATAATGATTAGCCTCGTTTGCGAAGAGATATCACCTATATGTACACCGCCTCCGTCGGCGATAATTGACATTGCAGAAATTAAGTTTGGAGAGTCGCTTGCACTCGGACCAGACTGACTACGATTGTCCGCGACTGCACGATGCGTTTTGCCGAAGCGCGCGCGCGCGCGTGCGCCAACCAACTCTTGCGTACAGCGTGCGATCATGACTAAACGCCAAAACTTTGATTTTTAACATTTTTTTTCTTTTATAATTTTAAACTCTCCAAAGCGTGCCTGGACGAGGTTGCATAATCGACTTAAACCCACAATTCGAAATGGAATGTGGTGGGTAAGTGTTCGTGTGTATACGTGAGGGGCTGTTCTCGCTGAGGCGAGGCTAATAAAACGAAGGTAGTTATTTCAAAGTAGATCGTTTCCAAGTTCGGCCAAGATAACGAATAAATACCGAAAAGTGGTTACAACCGCGGCCGCGCGCCGGCGGGGGAGAGAAAGAGAGAGAGCGAGAGAGAATGAGAGTGGAGAAATTAGGTCGATATAAAAGAACAAAAAATAAAAGATGTGTTTTTGCGCTCCCCCCCGCGCGCGCGAGAGTCGAATTGATAATTTTCAAACTGGAGTTTTCTCGTTCGCGTACACGTATATGGAGAAAAAAAGACGGCGAAGCCAGATAGTAACTTTTCGCTCATGTGTGCACAGATCTTATTACCGCCTTTTTACACGCTCGAACGTGCAAATAAATACAACACGTATACGTGTACCATATATGAGCGCGTGATTTTTTTCTCTCTCGCTGCAACAATAAGACCTTAACCCCGTTTTTACAACTTTTATTATATGCATATAGTTGTAAAGCCTTTACGCCCTCCTTCAACCTCTGCGGGGTGTATTTCTTCTCGTTCTCTTTCTCTCTCTTTTGCTCCATAGTACTTAAGAACGCGAGTGAGCGCGAAGTTAAGCAGCGGTGTAGAGCTACTCAACGGAATGCTATTGCGCGAAAGTTCTCTTAAATTCACACGTTGTTGATCTTTTTTTTCCCGCACGTGTTTTCCCTTTTTTTTCTCTCTTTTTTCTCCTCTATTCTCTAAAGGACCTTGATAAAACCTTAACGGATCATCTGCAGTGGGCAGAGAGTGAGAGCAAAAAAAAAAAATTCCAAGACATAATTGACTTACCTCCACACGCATCGGGAGTGAAAAGACAATTAAGCGAGTAGTGAATGTTCGTTTTACGGTTTAGAGAGAGAGAGATGGAAAAAAAAGTAGAAGAAGGCAAGAGATAGCGCGCATACATACACAAAGTACGGATCGAAGCCCGAGAGTTTGGTGAAAGCGAAACGATGTTCCTCCGACCGGCAGCTATATAACAGCGACGAGCAGAACGAGCTTTTTTCTCTTCTGTCTCGCTCTCTCTCTCTCCTTCTTTTTTTTCTGCTGTACTTATTATACGAGCGTATAATGGACTTTATTTCGAATTCCGATTGAATTATTTAGAGTGAATCGATCGGTAAGGCTACTTTTCACATTTGTAACAGGATTCAAAATTCATTCTCGCGATATCGCGTTACATAGATTTGTTTTCGCACTTTTCATTAAGAGTAACTCTCTTTTTCTCCTTCGCGCGAGATTTACGCATTCGATGGCTAATTGATAAGAGCTTTAGCTCTTACGCACGAGACGAAAATAAAAAGCATACGTGCGTGTTCATGCTACGCCAATGACATACGTTTGAAAATCTCGCCTAGCGCGTGTGCAACTCCAAAGTAACAGAAGAAAAAAAGAGCAGTTATGTAAAGTAAAAAAACAACAATTGATACGAAACCGTATCTGTTTCTCTCTTCCGTTCTGAAAAATACGAAAATTTTTTTGTTAAATCTGTTAATGGTCGAGTAGAGAGCAGGGGCAGAGAAAAAAAAATACACTCGTTTTCGAGTGCACACCAGCAGCAGTAGTAAAGTTGATCGATATACAGGCACACGGGTGCACACACAGAGAGAGAGGCAAAGTCGCGCAAACGCTTCTGCTCCTGGGTAAAACGATCCCATAACGCGTTTAAAGCTTCCTCGTGGCTACTTTCGCCTCAGCTACTACTCGGCAAGTCTCTGGAGAGTGTCTCGTCTCGTCTAGCTTCTGTACGGTCAACTTCTTACGGATAAATTCTTAACTCGATCAATCACACTGTCGCGTCGAGTCGCGCGCGCGTGGCAGCACGGCGCGCGGTGGCGGCGCTCGGGTGACGCTGCACAGCAGAAGCAGCAGAGTAGCAGTATGCACGGGCCAATCTTTGCACGGTTCAAAGCTGCGGATGTAGCAGCAGCAGTGGCTGGTGCATTATCTCCGCGAGGAAAAATTTGCTTCGTTGTACGATGCCCTTCTCTCCTTTTTTTTTTATCATAGTTTTTGACGCAACGCTTATTACTCTTTAGGTTCTCCTCTCCCGCGAGTGATGAATCATATAGCCACTAGCTTAACTCGCCCTTTCTCTCTCTCTCTCTCTCTTTCTCTCGCAACGCTTACACTTTAGAGATTTTTATTATTATTTTAAACGCCTCGCGCGCGTGCTAGCTGCAATCCGACGTTAAGCGCACTCGAGATTTAAATTTAAAAATCTCCACCTCCAGCTCCTCCACCTTCTCCTCTTTTTCGTATGTTAACATATATCATACCCTATGTGCTGGCCCGTTATAATAATGCATTATAAACGTGCAGTCCGTGCAGCTGTGAACCCGCATGTGTCATAATAGATGCTTATATAACGGCTTAAAGCGCGTCACGCCGCGCGCGTTGCGAGACTGTAGGAGAGCTTTTCGCGACGCATTCGCCAAGTTTTCGCGAAAAATCGTCGCGTTTAGCCAGGCAGCCCGCGTTGGGCCGAGGGGCATGAATATAAAATTACGTAATGTAAGGCAACTAACGAGCTCTGCCAGACCCTGATGCTAAATGTACGCGATCATAATGAATTCGTCGATGAAACGTTATATGCATACGAGAGCGCGTGCACATAGCTAGCCAAAGATGCGAGGCAAAAAAAGAAACACGGGCATAAGTTAAACGTCCCGGACGTATCGATCGATAATATTGCAACGATGAAAATAGGGTGATGTGTACGTTACGAAGTTACAACGAATGCCAGAAGAAGAAAAAGAACGGCATCGCGTGCTCATTATGTAATAATAAAAAAATACGAGCTGTCGCGATGTGAAAATCGGTTAGTCAGTAAAAATCGGTCAGTCGTACAACACGCACGACGACGTACACGCACAATCTCGACGCACGAGGTTGGCGTCGCCGTTGGATTTTCAGTGAATCGAGCAATGAAAACAAGAGTAGTCTCGAGTGCCGTGTGCCACATCTGTATAACTATATTCATATATGAAAACGTGCTATATTTATAATACCTTCGATCAGCATCGTCGCTCGTCCTGGGCTTTCGGCACAGCTCGTGGCCTTAGCCCTGGATGCTGATGATGATGATAGCAGGCGTCGTCAGCCGAATAACTGACTGATAAAATCGCACTTTCGTTACTCCGCTGCTGCGGCCTACTACTGCTGCTACTGCTTCTACTACGTAGCACTACTGATCGCAAAGATAATCGATGACTCTTCGTTATCACTCGCGACGATAATAGCATCGTTATTTTCATCAAGCACTGTCGAGAGTGAAAATTGTACGAAAAAAAAAGAAGATAGAGAGAAAGAGAGAGAGAAAGAGAGAGAGGAGAAGAAAACGAAAACAAAAGTTTCAACGAACGAAGCTGACTAAATTATAGTAACAAATTTTCTGCTAGATTGTATATTGTTAAAAATGTGCATCATCCAGCTTACAAAGTACACACGCGTAACAAAATTATACACACGCGGGTAAAAATTGACGGACAGTGAGTAAAAGCGGAAAAATAATAATACGACTTTAAAGGACGCCCGCGAAAAATCAAGGGGGTCTTTTTTTTAATGTATAAATAGCGAGTGTTTAAGCGAGCGTTTTGTATGTGTGGGGGTATGTAAGAAGAAGCTTGGCGGCTGGCAGCCGGCCTCGCACTGACTGTGTGTCGAAATCGTAGAAAGGGAGAAAGACGAGAAAACCAGAGAGTGAGAGAGAGAGAGGAGGCCTGGACTCTTGCGCGCAGGCTGCTACTGTACTCTCGAAGCAGCAGTGGCAGCGCGCGCCGCCTCCTCCTTTTTTGATGGGGGGTCGCTCGCTCGCTCGCTTACTCGTACGTATGTATGTGTGTGTGAGTGTTTCAGTGTGTGTTGGTGCATGTGCAAGTAGTGGGAGATAGAGCTAGAGCTAGAGCGAGAGAGCGAGAGAGCTTGCAAGCACAACGACGATGATGATGTAGGGGGTGAGAAGAAGTTTCAATGGATGTACACACGACCCTGAGAGAGGATACACACACATATATGTGTGTACATCGAGAGACACATACACACGTACACCCACACACAGAGCGTAGTTGCTGGATTTTCAAGACTCGAGGCTTGTTCTGTAACACTATAGTACGATAGCGGTATATATGTACTTTGAGCCTGCATCAGCTCCTTCTCCGTCGATGCCTCTTCGAGTACATACGTATACGTATATATATATTATATATATTTTACCAGTGTACCTTTGTCAACGATATGTAGGTAAAAAGGAGAAGAAGAAAAAAGAAGACACTTTTTTTCTTTTTTTATTTAGCTTTTTTTAGCCAAGGCTCGTCTGCGAATTTACACGTACAATGGATTACAAAATATATGTGTGTAGAGGAGAGAGAGCGAGAGAGTGCAACAGAAAGAAAGAACTGCTGCTCTCGAGTATACATAGATCACTTATTGTTCTCTCGCGTAGAAAAAAAAGCAAAGCAACGACGCGTCATTGGATTACTGCTGCAGTTACAGCTATGTATAGCTAAAAATACCATTTTTCGCAATCATTTTTTCCTTGTGGAATGAAAATAGCTGCTGTTGGGATGGGTAAGGGATGGAGAGTGAGAGAGAGAGAGAGAGAGAAAGAGAATTTCTGCAGTATCTTAGCGGCAGTCGAGAGACGAGAAGCTTTAGCTGTTTCAGAAAGAAACTTCTTCGCGCTCTGCGCGCGCGTCTCCTGAGAACTATGGGCCAACGAGGATTAAGAAGCCTAAGTCCTCTCTCACAGGACATTATATACCAAGATCGTAGCTCGTACATTATCGTACGTGCTGTGTGTGTGCGCGCGCTTTGGGTTGGTTTGAATTTTGAGAGCCCCGCTAATGCGAGTTACTTTTTTTGTCGTAGCTTTTTTTGGCCCTCAGTCGTCTTACTACGCTGAAAGTAATTTGCTTACCGCGTCAAAGGAACCGCGTTTCTTAAAACGTAAAAATTAAGATGGAATTTTACAATATAACGAGAAAAAAATGCGCGCGACGTAAATTTCCGGTTTCCGCTTTACGCGAAACGCATTTTTCTCGATCGTGGTAAACAAAATAAATGCGATGCGAGCGAGCCACGCTGCGCGACGTATTGCGCTCGTACCAACCCAAGCGTTTATATCCCAAAACTTTCGGAGCTAACTTTTTTGCGCTCGTCGCGTTAAACGCGCAGATAAATCGCGAAACACACAGCGTCAATAAGGTTTTGGCCCCTCCCCCCCGCTACGATCGTCCGCCTCCTCCTCCTACTCCCTTTGTGACCCTCCGCGTGCTCTCTTCTGCACACACGAGGGCGAAGAATCACGCAGCGTAAAATCGAAAACAGGCCGTTGAGCCTGTCCGGCGAGAAAAGGGATGATGCCATTCGGCTGCTTCCCGTTTCCTTTTTCGACTTATATAGTTCCTGCGCGCGCGGCGGACTTTGGCTCTCGGGGGTAATATGTGTGCCCTCGCGCGCTGGATATTTTTAGATCTGAACTGCAGTGTACGTGCACGCGAGCGACATTCTTGTTTTTATTTTTTGTAAAAAAAAATGGCTCAGCTATAGACATAACGGATAAGTTAAGTTGGGGGGAGGGGGGGGGGGGGTGAAAAAAGTAACTGCAAGAAAAAAAACAGTTTTTAATCTCTACTAGAAGAGCTACAATGGCACTATTTAAATTAGGAAATTCGATATAGCTCAGGATGAAATTGAAGCTGCGGGCGACGATACCCTCGCGCGATCGATGGTAGATAAAAATGTTCGACATTGCTAGTAATAAGCATAAATCAAGAGTGCAAATGGTATTTTTTTCTCCTTTCGTGTTTATCTTTCTATTTTCTTTGTAATATACAAAACATCAAACGCTTTCCGAATGTCGGTTGGATACGCGCATTCGTATATGCACAAAAATATACATTACACTTTTTATACGGATGAACGACATATAAATTTTAGTTTGCGCTAACATTTGTGCTTTTACAAAATAAGAAACTATGTACAGGTGCTTTTTATTTTACTCCTTTTTTTCACGATTGGCGACTCTGTATTATATCAGTGTAGAAGAATCTTTGGCGGAAGAAAAAAAGGAGCTTTTACATGACACGGCAGTTGCAGGCCAAGCAGCCACCGAAGTAGCCGTCGCGCCTGTTGTGCAGCTCCGAATCGGAGCCCAGATGCAGCGAGTCCTCGCTTCCGTCGTCCTCGCTCATCTCCTCGATGCTGAAAGCGTCGATCATGCTGTGTTGCTGCTGCTGCTGTTGTTGCTGTTGCTGCTGATGTTGCTGTTGCGGCTGCATCAGCTTCTTCTCGGCTTTGGGCCTGGCCTTTTTCTTCGTCATCGGGAATAATTCGTCCTCGCTTCAACGAAAGATTATTTGCTCAAGGCATTTGCAAGCAAAAAAAAAAAGTAATAAAATTTTTCGCGCGTCTCACCTATCGCTGTCCGAGTGCCAGATCTCGACCAGGGCATTGTGCTTCTTCTTCTTCATCGGTATCGGCAGTTTTTTGATCGGTATGAGCTGCGAGCCGCTCGGCTCGGCTTGGCTCGAGCTTTGACGCGCGTCCATGGGCTCCTGATCCGGCAGCTTCGTGTACTTGGAATTGCGCTGTATCCTCTTGGCTTGCTCGATCCTCGCTTCTGTGAAAAAAATTCGCACGTGTGAGTACAAATCGCGGGCAAATTAAAGCACAATTACAGCTCTCCACAACTAATACTGCCGCAATACCAAGTTTTCTCTGCAGCTGCTTGGTGGTGAACTTTTGCTGTAACGGACCCATGGGTCGGAGCGCCGCCGCGTGGTGATGATGTCGATGGTCGTCATCGCTGCTGATACTACTGCTGTCGCCCGCCGCGTAAGCGTTATCATCGTCCATGTGGGCCGTAATCTTGGGGTCGCTGTCGATACCGCTATCCTCCATTTCACCGAAGCAGTTCTCGGATCCACCCTCCTCTCGCTCTCGTTCTGTCTTTCTCTCTCTCTCTCTCTCCTCCTGCTCACAATCTCCCCCTCTCTCTTTATGCTAGATATCGTTATCGATGATTATCCATCAGTCTGAAAAGTCAAACGGGGGATCCTTGATAGTTTTTCGTTCGTACGGAGTACGTCGCGCTGCCGCAACGAGCCTCGTTGAATAATGCACGCGAGCGGCTGCTCCGCCACGAGAACGACTTTATTGATTTTTCCACGCGGACCGAACGAGGGAGCGTGTGCGAGAGCGAGTGTACTCGCACTTGTTCCGCACAGCTGTATAACATCGTGTACACACATGCACGCGACTTCTTTCGCATGGCCAAGGAAAAATATTCGAGTACAGTCACTACTATCGCAAAAATCGATTATTTTTCTCGTTGAAAGAGACGAGTTAAACGTCACACGATCAAAAAATTTCCGATGCGTGACCACTTACTTACCTCTGTCGCGTTGTGTTGCCGAGTCTCTGCACTTGGCGAGCTTCAACCGCAAGTCGATCGAGACATCAGCATCCGCAGCTGCAGCAGTAGCGATTCATTAAAACGACACATGAATCCAAAATATTTAACCCCTGCCCCGAGAGATCGGGACTCTACGTATATTCTACGTGCGTACTTTATCAATAAGAAGACATGCTAGCCAAGCGGCAGGGAATAACCTCGACGATCGCGAGCTTGATATCACTGTCGCGCGAGTCAGTTCCCCTGCGCGCATGTGTCTCGAGCCTGCGCCGGCTTGGCGATGCGCACACGGCGCAAATCCCTTTATACGGTATATACTGAGTATAAGGGCACACACACACACAGGAGGAGCTTTTTGAAAATCACGCTGTTGGCGGCGGAGGCGGGCGCGAGCGTGTGGCGCGTGTTTGATCGATGCCGACCCGATGATAACCGCTCATGTGCTCTTCCAATTACGCAAAGATAATTTTGCGCAATAATTGGATGAAAACAAAAGACCATTGCAAACACGCATCCATAACCTTTTGCATATTTATCCCGAGATTGGCTGCGTTGCGAGAATCAGGAAAGTTTAACGTAACTTTGGATGAATCCTGTCGAGTAATAGTTACGGTTGACACGTGTCACTCGTCGCGCGATAAGGTCAATTTCTCGTTGATATATCGGAGGAAAGAAAAGGACTAGATAAAAATCCAGCACGATGCCGCAGTCTTTAGTTAAAAAACCCACCAAATCTGTGGTAAGTGGCTTTCAATCATCACAGTAGAGCTTTGAAATTCGGGTAATAATCTGCCAAAAATATATGTGAATCGCAGATCACCCTGTCCAGGAGCATGTCGCGTTACGGAAGCGAGATGGGCATGGACCGGGGCCTGGTCAAAGGGCTCCTGAAGCCCGACGATCAGTTGAATCTTAACGAGGAGGTACGTAAATTGTCAGCCCTTTGCTGTGCACCCGAGATGTATTGCACTAATCGAGAGGATGGGCCGATGTAATTACAGGAATTGGACGAGGACATTGCTCGAGCACTGACGATGAAGAATCACTACGAGCCGAGCTACATAGTTCAATGGTCCTACGCGGCGAGAGAGTTCGTCAAGCTGCCCGATCCACCCGACCTGGTAACGACCCTCGACGTCCAGGAACTCGTGCTGCACAAGGACAGCGAGGAGGCCAAAATCCAATTGTCCGGTGGCGCTTACAAAAGTAAGCGTTCACAGTGTTAAAAGCTCGAGACGAAATTTTGTACACGCATTTTGGTGTTTTTCATTTTTTCATAAGTTTCGGACGACGACGATATCAGCGGCGAGGGCGAAGGCGAGGAAGACGAGGGCGAAGAGGACAAAGAAAAATTCGACGAGGGTTTCGAGGATGATAGAGAAGAAGGAGAGGCAGGTAAGGCCCGCGCTTGATCAACCGTGAACGATTTGAGAAATATCAAATGACCACTCGTTATGAAAAAGGACCCGAGGAGCCCGAGGAAGACGACGGCGAGGGAACACCCGGGAAGCCGAAAAAAGTCCCGAATCAGTTCAATTACTGCGAGCGAGCCGCACTCACTTACGACATTCCCATACGGGTGAGTAGTAGCCGCCCTAGTTGCAAACAGGCGAATTTTTATTCGTTGACTTGTTCTTGACGCAGGACATGACGACACAAACCGTGCCACCACCCACTGCCAACTGTTCCGGCCAAGTTTACCAGGGCTTGATTTACGACGATTACACCGTAATTACGTATAATCGAGCATTATTACAACCGATGGAAGCCTTTCGCCTTCTAATAAGCCATCTTTGAATTCGGCAGGCGGACTACAATCGTCAGCAGCAGGAAAAGGAGAAGGAGAAGAAGTCGTCGCAGCAGCGCGGCCGCGACGATCCCAAGAAGAAGGCCCAGGAGGAGAACGCGGCGATGACTCAGCGCATGCTCCAGGCCGTCAAGACCCTCGAGCGCATGGTCAATCAGAACATCTTCGACGACCTGACCCAGGACTATCGCTACTGGGACGACCCTAGCGACGAGTTCAAGGAGGGCGAGGGCACACTGCTACCCCTTTGGAAGCTCAGCTACGAGAAGACCAAGAAGCACGACGTCACGGACATGTGCTTCAACGGCAGATACTACGACCTCTTCGCCGTGGCCTTTGGATCGAGTTAGTGTCAACTATGATGATCAATGTTACGCACGCTCGACGATCGATTCAATGCCTTTTCTCCTCGTCCACAGTGTCGTTCAACAATCCGATGCCCTACGGCGCGGTCTGCCTGTTCACCTTAAAAAATCCGTCCTACCCCGAGTGGATATGCATGACCGAGTCGCCGGTGATGTGCGTGGACTTCAATCCGCAGCATCCGCACCTCATAGTACTCGGGACCCTCGACGGCTCCGTGGAGGTCTACAACGTGCAGCTGGCCGCTAACGCGCCCCAGTACAAGAGCAACGACGTCACCCAGAAGCACGCGGGCATCGTCTGGCAGGTCTGCTGGGCGCCCGAGACCGAGGAGGGCAATCTCACGTTCTTCAGCGTGAGCACGGACGGCCGCGTCAATCACTGGGTGCTCAACCAGAGCGACCTGGGCTGCACGACGGTGATGACGCTGCTGCTGGACAGGCCCCCCATACCCGGGCCCGACGGCACCCAGATGCTGCTCAAGGGCTGCGGCACCTGCATCGCCTTCCACCCGCAGGACCCGAGCGTCTATCTCGTCGGCACGGAGGAGGGCACCATCTACAAGTGCAACACGGCCTACAGCAGCTGCTACATGAGCACGTACGAGGACGCCCACGACATGCCCATCTACAGGATCGCCTTCAACAAGTTCAATTCCGACATATTCGCCTCGTGCGCCGCCGATTGGCGCATCAAGATATGGGAGGACGGCCGACCGTGAGTACCGCAACGTAGAATTTGAACGGGATTTTTTGCGTCTTCGAGGGAGTACTAATTGTGTGCGACCAATTGTGGGCAGAGAGCCGCTCTTCATGTTCGATCTCGGCGTGCCGATCGGCGACGTCCAGTGGGCGCCCTACAGCGCCACGGTGCTCGCCTGCGTGTCCAACGACGGCAAGGTCAGCGTGTTCGATCTCAACATCCACAAGTACAGGCCGATCTGCAGCCAAGCCGTGGTAGATCGCAAGAGGCGCAAACCCACCAGGCTGGCCTTCAATCACACTCTGCCCTTCATCATCGTGGGAGACGACAAGTAAGAGGCGCGCATGCAAATCAATAAACAGAGACACGTTATATTTTTATTGCTTTGGTGTACTTTTAAGTGTGCTTTATTCGTCATTTTCTCTTTATCTCTTAATTATTTTGAACATTGTTTTGTCATCAATTCCAGAGGTACGATCAACACGATGAAATTGTCGCCGAATCTCCGGCAGAAGGTCAAGCCGACCAAGAAGCAGCAGAACATGAGCCACGACGAGCTCGAGCTGGCCAAGCTCGAGAAGCTGCTGAGCTTCGTGCGCGAGCCG
The DNA here is from genome assembly GCA_034770305.1 of Trichogramma dendrolimi. NCBI lineage: Eukaryota > Metazoa > Arthropoda > Insecta > Hymenoptera > Trichogrammatidae > Trichogramma > Trichogramma dendrolimi. The sequence goes on along the minus strand of JAPMIB010000150.1, from coordinate 372,984 downwards.
GCCGTTCTCGAGCCGCCGACCGACATGAAGGAATTCCTTAAGCCTACATAATGGATACCGAGTGTAAAACTTTAACATTAATAGGTTGTTTTTAATAATTGTAAATACGGAATGGGTGCTTTCTTCTTATTGGCACTGGATTCTCTGGAAAAAACATAGTGGACAATGAGAGATCGCGTGTGCGTCAAGAGAAATCCTTAATGTATAAAACGTCAGTTTAGAGTAACCTCCCAAGTTTTAAAATATCGTTTACGATTCGTACAAAAACAAATCCAAATCACAGTTTAACGTGTGTAGGATTATAATACCAATAATACAATAATCATAATAAAAATATCACAATACATTTTTCAACAAATTCAATAGTAATATGAACTACGTGTTTGGACGATTTGGACATTTGGCCATGGAACTGTTTCTTCTTCTTTAAGAACACAATACATAGTTTTTGGCTTCAATTAACGGCCATAAAGGTGGAGAAAATTCAGTATGGATATTCAGGTTCAAAAAATATAATTGCTATCGAGCCTGAAGATTCTCTCAACACAATTTTTGTAACTACGAATCAAACTTTTTTGATCAGACATATTCCTTATGATCTAATGACTGTAATATACTGATTTTCTGAGATTAAATTCCATGACTTTGAACATTGATTAAGAATAAAAATAATACTACAAGAGTATAGTATTATTTTTTACATTTTAACAAGTGAATAAATTTCTTATCTACTGTCTATGTACATATACCTATTCGTTCTTGCATGGAAGTGATTTATTTGAATAAGAACGATTAATTTAGAATAAATTCGTTAGAAAAATCATCCCTCAACTTATGTATTCTTAGTTTATAAGAAATAGTATCAATCAAAACAATAACATTTAAAATCTTTTAACAGACAACTCTGGGTTTTCTATTACACCTCTATAAAATTTCAATTCCAAAAAATCTCTTATATTATTCGGACTGGGCACTTGTCTTCCAATAAAATCAATACTCGACATTGGATGTAAAAAGTGTTCTGAAAAATCCCGGACTTTCAGAAACCATGCATCCCGTGTCATAGTGCCATTTTTTGAATAAAATGGCAATATATTTACATGTAATCGGTTGACTTTGGAATACTGAACCTTGAAAAATTCTCCTTCTGTAGCTTTTTCCCACACAAACCCTTTGTTATCGACAACTGCCTTACTTCTTGCCTTTACTATCCAGGGTGATCTGTTTAGATCATCCTTATTGATACCAATTACAACTTTATGATCCCAAGGAAGAATATCACCATTGTGCATAGCTCCTAACAAAGATTCTGCTTCTAGCCAATATCGCACTCCAACTTCATCAAGTTTATTGAAAACATGTAGAGCTACTTTTCTGAGCCCAGCAAGGCAACACGGAGGGGTATAACGATTTTGTAATAAGTAAGATGGAATGTCATTTACTACAGGGCCAAAGCAGTTTGGTATATCTCTTGTACATCCATACCACTCTGTATTACCAGAAACATGTGTTACTTGCTTTATACCAAGTTTTTTAAATGCTTCTGCTTCACGAGTTCTTTGAAGTGTTTGGAGTTGTGTTTGAGCTTGTTGACTTCTATACAATTGCTTACTTTCCAAGAAATGCAGATTTTTCAAGATATGAACCTGCAATAGGTGAAACTTTGAAGATGATATATTTTTTTTTATATTAAACATGCTAGTACAATGAACTGATATCAAATGAAAACATGAAACATAAAGGTACTTACTTTTTTTCAAATAATGTGAATAAAAAGCAGTGCATTATAGTACGAATATAAAAAAACACAACACAAAAGCAAAAAAATCAAGCATTAGCATTAACCTTGAGAGATTACATTCAAAATCAAGTCAGATAAAAATATAAATAAAACAAATAAAAGTGAATAAAATAAGTTTCAAGAAATTGTTTTATTACTTCAAATCTTACCTTCATTCCCAATGCAGCTGTTTGTAAGTACAAAGCATTTGGATATGGTAGCATAAAAGGATCTGTCAGTTTATTGATAATATCTACATCTATGATTGTAACATGTTTTCCAGATACCATATCGCACTCTGTTCCACTTGCTTTTGAAACTTTTAAACTCCATTGTTTTATCCTTAATTTTGCATTGAGACAACCCAAAGAATTTTTGCCCACTGGCACAGAAACAATTCCTAATTTTGATGCACTTTCAATAGCTTCCTAAGCAGAAAAATAAATGTTAAAATATCTATATCTTGATTAATTAATTCTTTTATTTGTTACCTGAAGTGTCTGCTTGGTAATTAGTCTAGTAGCATCAGGCAGAAATGCAATATATTTTGTAGTTATAAAACTGACAGGATTTCTTTCTTTAACAGTTCGACCGAACTGGGTTGCAAGTAAACGAGTTTGACATTCTTCAAAGTATGATTTGTAAAATCCAATTCCAAAGGTGGATACAAAAAGTCATTTGATACGATTATAATATTCATAGTTGGATACGAATTCAATATTGTTTTGACTGTATTCGTAATATCATTTTCAAAACTTTCAAACTGTCTGATAACAATTGTAACCAGATGAGCCAATCGTCTATGAAGTTTTTGTGGCACTTCAGTTACACTGTTATTGCCTTTTGATAATTTAGATGTGTCGCTTGAAAATATTACTTTGTACCAAAAAATGCATTTGGCTACAAGAAGAAGAAGTATTAAGATTCTCACTGGTTTTAAACGAACCATCTTTACTATTTGTTGCTGCTGGTCAATCTATTTCACCACCGTTGGCACAAAATACTATTTTCATACATCACAATAATTAATTGTCCATATCTCAAATTGCAGGAAGAACAGTAATCAGACTTTAACTGTAGTAAAACAAATCAAATAGAAATTAATGATTCGAATTATTGAGGTGTTGAAAATATTAAACGTACGTTAGTCTGCTTTCTTCGGTGATTCAAATTCATCTCTTCTCTTGGAATTCTGTGTCCAACGGAAACGAAAGCAGCAGTCAACCGTTTTTTTTGCGAATCAGCGACAGTAGCAACAATGGACAGCCGGCATCGATCGGGTAGACATCCTGGGCGCTCGCTAATCAAGCGCACAGACGCCTAAGCCGCCGCAACGGTTTACTGTTAAATTTGCACGAAAGATTCGAGTAGCCCATGGAACGTTGTGATTCAATGATCGTTTAAATTTTCAACTAAAAAAGAACACAATGTCGACGGAGGTGAGTAAGTTTGATAGGCAGTACATCCGGGAGAAACAAACTTAAAAGCACTATATAGTTGATTAGAGCTTGAGCGATTGCGCTTGCGGCTCTCGTTATTCACAAGGAGAGTATTCGTTCATGCGCGGGTGCTTTTGCTTTCGCAGAACTTGCAGGCAGTCAGTGATCACGTGACCCTGCCGAAGGATGCGCGCGAAACTTGCGAATTTTTGAAATTGTTCCATTTGAGTATATCGAGTTTTGTTCAATAGTAAAAAAGAGAACAATTAGACTTGAATTAAATTAAGGTGAAAATTTGTTTTTGAAATAATTGCAGTACATCAAGAATTTCGAAAAAATGAATTTATTTTCATCATCGTCATTAGTTAGTGCCAAAATCAAGTAGAAACCCAACGAAAAAATAAGAATAATTAATAGATATTTTAGCAACTTACAAAGGTATTTTGTTTTTGTTTTTTGTTATCAATTAATAGAATCAGAAAATCCAGTTTGTCTTTATTATCAACTTTACAGAAAGAAAAAGGGTCTCTTATATTACATTATTCAATTTTCGTCAAGTATATATCATGTTTATTCATTCATTTGCCGCGCTAGCACATATGCTCTATTGTGTAATATATATTTATACATGTTACATTGTTTATTTTTCTGGAGAACTCATTGGCTGCCATTGATTTATTTTTTGTATGAATTTCAACAATTTAATATATATAATTTATTCTCGTAATATCAATTTCTAACTTTGACGTTCAATATTTTAAGTTATTTTACCTCAACTTCTCTCGTTTTTATATATCACTTGTTATTCGCATGCGGAGAGCATTATGCCCGCAGTCAAGTATACAACATTTTGCATTATGTAATAGTCATTACTAATATTATCGTGTATTATAAATCATTCAATTGTCCATCAGAAATATGTTACATCGATTTTCATTTAGCTCTATCATTATATAATTTTATCTATATAATCTTTTTATAATTGTCATATAATATATACTTTAGTTTACGTTTCTTATAATCATCTTTAAAATAAAAAAATTAATTACAACCCAATTGAATTAACAAATAATATGCTTGGTATAAAAACTCATTTTTAACTTCAATTAAAACGAGAAATTTGTAGTTTTTCATAGTAAAGGAGAACTTATTTGGCCGGCAATCAATAACAATTGGAGAAACAAAAATTGACTTATTTTTATTTATTTTTTTACTTTTATGTGAAGTTGTTTTATTTTTTGCATAGTAATATTTAATTTTATATTTGAACATATTTATTGTATTTTTTATTTTCTCTCACACTCGCTATTTTTAATATAACACAATATCATCACAATCTTGTGTAATATAAAAAAATTCAACAACTATATAGTACTAAAAAGACTAGAGGGCTATTATAAACTTGATTTTTAATTTATGTTGAGGCACAACCTTGAATTTTTCTAGCAAAAAAGGACTCAAAAATAACTCATTAGATTAGATTTTTTTTCTTAAAACATTCAACGTCGTGACTCAACTTATTTTAAATACATAGTAGGATTTGAACACCATTCATTCATTTATTTTCATTCAGTATTTTGTACTCTTTTGATTGAGTTTTTCTTTATATTTTGCCAGAAGCGCGCATTGCATAATTTGAATTTATTTATCATCAGAGAACATTGTTTTCAATGGTATTTTATACTTTTTCGTATATATATATACTTTTTACTTTACATTTAAGATGATGAAGACGGAAAATTTCTGACGCAATTATCATTTATTTTTTTAATTACCGTATTTACATCGTTGTTATGCGCTTTTGATAATTATAAGAAGAAGAGTTTGTTTGTTTGAAAAATCAATTCAAAGAGAAACAATAGAAAGCATTTAAAGATCAAACGAATGGACGTAAAAAAGATTGTCAGTAGGATAAATCGATACTAATCACATTTATTCTTAAAATAAAATTTGGCATTTATCCCGGTCAAAATAGTATGTAAATTAACGATATATTACTTCGTTACAATAATTGAACTGAAAAAAGCAATAGCGCTAAAAACTCTATTATGTATGTTGAAAGTATATTGTAATAGTACTACGATAAAAATTTATCCACGACATCGGCAATCACTTTCCAAGCCACTATATAAATTACATACTAAGCTGAAATTTAGTAATATCGATTCAACAACGGTAAATGTCTCTTTGATTTTACATTAGTCACAGACTTTAAGTTTTTTTCAACGATGCGGGTCGTGCATTTTCAAGTATTAATCTACATGCAATAAAATTCTCGTTTGACGTACGATATTATACGAGAATATAACCTATCACGCTCTACAATACTTCGATCGTTTTTTCTCTAATGTTTCTTTTACAATGTAATCCATAACAGCACCCGTGTATTTTTACAAGTGAATTACTATTTCTATTATCCCCAACCTTTTATCTAATAATTTTTATCACTTTACATAAGACTATTAATTGTTTAATTTGAAATTCGTCTATACTAAATAAAGCATAAATGAAGATGTACATTTGAATATACTATTTTCATCATTTTTCATTCACTCACAAGAATTACGTATTTTCCTGTGCCTGTTGCGATAAAATCGCGCAGGGTTTTGTCCAAATAATTATTACTATTTTTAAATATATAGATATATATATATATATATAATATACACAACAAATCTTTTGGAAATTCGTTATTTAAAATCGATTTTCGAGAAAATTATAATCTTATACTTTAAAATTACGTTCGATTTTTCCTCTATGTAGTGTCATAACTATTATGATTACGTTTGAGTCTTTTTGAAAAGAATGGTTACAGAATCATGAGCAAAGATGATTCTTTAAAGGTACATAGTAATTATTGTTGAGGAAAATCATTTTGGTACATAAAGGCTCGCAAATACCTACCTGTGTGAACTGTAAAAATATATATATTCGTTTCTCTTTGCAATATTAACAACTTTGCAGTTATAGATGTGTATCTGCTAAGGTCGAATAACATTTTTTCAATGTATCAAAAAAGACATTCCTTGTTCTAAACCGTAATTTACATTTTAAATTTTGGCGATATCTCAAAAGTACATACATATTTGTAGTATACGCTTAGATACATGTTAATTCATGATTGAAAAAAAAGAAAAAGCAACAATGAAAATACTTGTGTAGTTATTTTAAACATTAGTCTAGAAGTTAGACTTGAACTTTCTCTTACTTACATATTTATTTTTTGTCATTGCAACAAACCTCAGACGCGCTTTTATGTTTGGCAATTTATACAGGAACTATGCCAATTGTTCGATTTCTTCTTTCCGCGACTGAGGTAATAATATAATACATCCTAATCACTCAAATCTTAAATTACTCATTCACAGACATTAAATAGTTCTTCACATCGTAGAAAATATAGATATACATTTTTGTGGGAAATCTTTATAAGCTTTCAATGATTGCTAATTTTTTGTTTTAGTTTTGCTGCACTTTGGAGAAAAACGCTACTCGTCTTCGGTATCGCCATCACTACTGTAGTCCTGCAAAGTCAAGGTCCTCGAAAAAGGTGCCTCATTCATTTGTCTACAGAATAAAGCAATAATAACGCATAATATAATAGGTAAGTATAAGAATGCATCAAAAAGAAAATAGCTTGCTTTTTCTAGAGAACGAGACAAGAAAACAAAAAAGCATTACATCCAAGCATTATGTGACATCGTGATATTCTTATCGATTTATCACTTTACTCACGCAAGTCTTCGATAATGGTTCAGCCATTCCTCGACCATCTGACCAACGAGCAATGGTCTTTTGTGCAATTTTTGCTGAGCAACGAGAATACCGCCTTCGGTCGTGCACACGTCCATCCATTGCTTCAAAATAGCCTCCTCGCGGCCTAGCTCGGATTGAATGAGAAAATGTATGGGCAGGAGCTTGCGCTCACGATCCATCAGAGGCATAAAGGTCGTTTGAAGCTGCGTCACCGGACTATTACTTCCAGTAACGTTGCTCGCAAGCGCCGGAATGCGAGACGAGTACGGCTCGATGGGCACGAGGGCTGAGAAATGGCCACGGGTGTAACCCAAGGCTATGGGCGAACGATGGCAAAACGTTGAGTCCCAAAAAAGTGGCAGGTAAACGCCTTCGAATCTTGCGTAACCTACGAGTCGTTTCATGATGTTGAAAGTCTAATCTTTACATAAAAAAACGAGAAAAAAAAAAGGCTTACCGATATCTTCGCCGCGAAAACTTTTTACGTATTTGACGCCGTAAACGATGATTGGTCGTCGCAGTATGTGAGCCAGAACGAAAACGTGCAACTGCTCAAGCGCACTCCCCGGCTGAGCAGCAGTGGATAATAGGTTCTCCCAATCATCTTGCCATTGTGTCTCTTCGAGAGTAAAATCTAATAGCAAGGAAGCCTGCGATGCCTCATACTCTCTCCAACGAGGATAAAAACTGTTCATAGAAATAGGCAATGAATAAAAATGAATTTTCTAAATTTATTCGATTATCGAGTACTTACAGTGTACCAGCTTGCTGAAGACTGTCAGCCAGCGCCCGTCTCAGTGCATTATCGCGATCAAAGACACCCCAAGTGGCTTGCATCGCCGAGTCGAGCAGGCAGTCGCCAGCCGAGCGATTCCAGAGTGCGTGCAACCGGCTACCAAGACGTTCCGTTATTTCTAATGACCAGTTCAAAGCCGCGGGCTCATTGCCTGCGCCTTCGAGTTGGTTCTGCGCTTCGCGGTCCAGTAGCTCTTCTAGCAATTGCTCTTGAACCACGGCAGGAAGTTCTTCGATCTAATGAAAAGATGAAGTTATTCTCGAAATCAAGTAAAACATAAAGCCTGGTAAAAGATGTACTCGATTCACACTAACCTCAGCAGGAAGAGCAAAAGTGGGCATCTCAGTTACAAAATAGCACTGAAATGGTCCTTTGATTCGTAAACTGTTCGTGACATGTCTTCTGATCTGAGCAGCTAGATCGGGAGCGACGTAACTTGGAACTCGTTTGGGACCTGTACCGGAGCTTTCGATTTGTGCTAAGAGTGTTGCTAAAATATCTTCTCTCTTAAATCTAGAAGAAAAATAATGCATAATTATAAATTTATTCTACATATTTTTGCATATAATAGCTGCTAATCCAAAAACATATTCGTTTCACGGCAATAAGTCATTTAAAAGCTCGTCTTGGGGATTTTGTAGGTCAATGCTTCGTTAACTGGAGAGACGCCAGAGATCTAACCGTTGCAATATTCGTGAGAAACCTTGGCGCTCGGCGCGCACATGCTTCTTGCACTTTCGCTCGACCGTAGAAACAGATACTCGCGATCGCCATTTTATACAAATATAAATGCAGCATGTATCTCGCGCGTTTCGAAAATATTTTGGGGGATAGGCGATCGATGCGTTTTTCGTGTCCTGCTTAGGCTTACCTAATAGCTAAATGAACTAGTGTGTGTCCCACATCAAAAGCACTGCTTCGATTGAGTAGCAAAACCTCGGAATGCGTTAATGAACGCCTCGGATCTCCCCCGCTGGCCAAGTAAGTTACGACCGGTGTACTGTCGTCGTCGACGACTCCCAAACACGCGTTTAGCCAGCACCAGTCGATGTGTTTTTTCATTTGCTTCAGCCTGCGTTCGTGGTCGTAATTGTTCGGTGACTGTGGAATAAGTTCGTTCCGACTATCGGATCGCAACGAACTCCTGATAAAACAAAATTTTAAGTCCATTCAGGATACCACTTAAATTTCATGCGTCGACAAGAAGTACTTACCGCCTTGCACTAGCATTTTCGTCCTTTTGGGCTTGATGAATGTAAGGCGTATGTGGTGGCGAGGGCAAGCCTCGTACTTCGTGATATTCGGGACTCGGCAGAATAAGATTGCTCGCGTTATTTCGCTCTTGTTGTTGCGACTGCACATTGTGACGTTCTCGCTGATGACCGCACATGATACATTTTGTTGACCTGGGCCAATTTTCGTACGTACACTCTGAGCAAGACCATTTCTCTACCAACTGCCCTTCTGGGTTGACTTGCTGTTGCTGATTATTTTGATTTTTAGGACTTGTGTCAGCCTGAAAAAGAAGCGTGCCATCATTGTCAAGTTAGCGATAATCATATTTGATAATAACGAAGAATTACTGAATTTGGCTGCGGAGGTGGATCTCCGAGCCTCAATGGCTCTAAAGACTCGTGCAGATGTGACGCAGTCGATTGCCGATTGTGTTTTGGAGTCATTTGCGGTCGAGACTCGGAGCATTGAACGCAACGCGTTGTGTTTTGATAGTTTAAATATGTGCATACCTCGCAATACCATTTACCAGCTGAAGGAACGTTTTGGCTGTAGTTTTCATGACCTGGATAAAGAAAATTTGTTATCAATACGTGTTTTATTTAAATTTAAAAAGTCTCGATTTTTCGCGTGAAATATCGACTAAAAATGAAAGTACAGTGCATTGACAAAAAGGAAAAAAAAACAGAATAAAAAACGTGGGAAAGCGTGTAGTGAGTATATCTAATGATGCAAGTCTTGTATTTGTACATAGGTAACATTCTCCAGATGAGCGCATACTTTCACGGGTAATTTAGTCCGATTTTATTGCCTTTTTTTACTTTCTCTAATAGTAAGTTACCAAGAATCTTGAAGTGAAACTCACAAATGTGCATGTTTTCATAATCAAATTTTTGAGCTATTGTTATTTAAAGCAAGTATTTAAAAGTATTTAAAAATGTGAGCTTACCTAAATTATAGGATTCAGTTTCTGGTAGTGTTATGACTGGACCAGAAGCTGCATTAGAACCACAGCGTTGTGGACTTGGTTCCCTGAGCCGGTAAATGTCTTCTCCAAATAAAGGTTTGACACCCCTGCACATGGTGCATTTCATTGATGAAGGATAGTTTTTATATGTACAGTATTCACAGGTCCACTTTGACTCTGCATCCTCACCATGGTTATTACTCATTTTTTTAAAGATGTTTTTGCTTGCAAGCTACTTTTATCTCTATAATCTGTTGATTAAAATTGAAAATAAGTTATAAAAACTCAAATTTGTTTACAAAACAAATTATTGTCAATTTGTTATACCTTCAAATTGTTCCAGAAATTCCAAAACAACTTTTAGATTATAAAGGTAACGTCGTCTTGTATCTCTCTCCACTGTATCAAAATTATTTATTTTATGTTTTGCCTTTTGACTCTGTGAGTTTTTGGCTTGGTCTGTAGCTTGAATACTTTGAGCAAAGTTTTACTACTGGTAGTGCTTTGATCTCAAATGTGTGATTATATAATGAAGCTAGCATCATGGGACAGTAGTAGCTGGATGAATATCATGATGAAATTAATTACATATGTTATAGAGATCATCAGCAATGATATCTGCAAAACAAAAAATGATTACAGATATTATTACTTTTTTTAAACAATTAACTTTAGTTAGGAAGAAAAAAAAGTAAATTAAATTGTTATTACAATGGAACTTTTTTAATAAAATTAATGAATAAGGTCAATGTACCTGGTGTAAAAATCAAAGCACAGGAATCCATAAAAATTGGCAACAACATACAAGGTGAGACTGAACAGGGCAAAAAGTCCTTGCTTTTGAGAATATTGGTATTGCAAGGCAAGAGTGGTGTACAGCTATATCCTTGACAAGTCACTGGAAACGAAATGAAATGAAGCATGAGAATCCAAGTACAGGACTTGACATCGATTGTCATTATCCGTGGGTAATTGGAAATAGCATCTGCGGTCTTTCAATATATATTCGTGCACCCCATTTACTCAAGTGCGCGGAATATCCGGACGATTTACCTATATGTATATATATATATAGACGACTTGTGTATACAATGCGGAGCGAGCGTATAGTAGCATATAAATCCAAAGCGCGTTAATGATCATAGACTCGCGAGATGAATGCAATTAGAATAACGAACGAGGTGCTGATCATCATCAAAGGCCGAGCGTGTATGTGCATAACCCAGTTACTTAAATTACCAATCCTCGAGTCGAGTCATTGATTCACCGATACATACACACGCTGTAATAATACTCGCGCGCGCTCGCATCGTCAAAATGCGACGATAGCAACATCACAATGGTCTGCGCGCCGTTATTACAAAGCACAACGGCGTGCCTATAACGTGTTGAAGTTAACGTAATGAGCACACAGCATCTCTCTCTCTCTCTCTCGCGACGACGTCATCGAGGGGGGGCCCTCTCATTTTGGAAAACAAACAGTAAACGTTTCGCGCGCCTATATTATACCTATTGTCGTGGCACGAAACGGTTGTCATCCGCGCTCGAACGATTCTTCGAGGTATACAGGTATATTATATGCACATGTTCACAGCTGTGCATCGCTATACGTTATAATATAGGTACGCCACAACGTATAAGAGAAAAGTCGCGCAGTCCTTATAGACTCGATGTTATATCGCGTGTTGTGCATGCACATATAGAGGTATCGCTCGTGCTGTGTACGTACACATATATACCTATATATATACGCTTGGCTTGTGCGCTTATGCACGAAGCACAACACAGGCACGGTTGACTCGAGCCGAGTAGCAGAGACGGCACTGGAGAGAAGAGACATACAGTACCTCCCACCTCAAATTTGCACGCACACACATGCACACAATCGCAAACTCGAAGCACACTCACTGACACACTCGTACACACACACTGCCGAGCTACGGATGGTAGCTTGGCAGACGCGTATTTACGTGTTATTATACATAAGAGAGAGATCCCGTACGATAGCAGAGTGATTTATAAGCGATGCACAATTAAAAACTCACTATTTTTACGCGTTTTCCTTTAATGCACGAAGGGCCTCGAGCTTCCAGTAAAACGAGTAGCAGCAGGCGAGCTGATACTCGTGCCTCGATAGGTATGGCAGCAATGTTATGATGTTTCTATTTGGTTTAATGACTTTTAGTGGCACTGTGTGAGTACAATAAGCACCTCGCGAAACTCTCCTACTCTGCATGTATATATACGGACACACATTTACGAGCACACCAACACACACGCACACATAAGTCTATAGCGTCGCTGAGCGTTTACAGCAACAACACTCGCACGTTACATGCTCACTGCTGACAACTGTACATACATTTTGCACTCTTCTCTCCTCGGCTTGTGTGCTCGAGCACAATTCTTATGCTATACGCTATTGCGATTGTATACCTATATGGATGCACTCACACGCTCACACATACACACACTCGCATGCTCACATGCTCACATGCAGCCGTGCACTCGCATGCACACGTATGTGCTAGCTATATTAGTAATATATACGTACACGTTATTGTGTTGTCCGAACGGCGTATTGACTCTCGTGTTGTACGCGATTTTACGAAAAAAATCGGAGCAGCGCAGCGTGGATGTCTTACTTCTTGACTCGCGAATCGATGATTTTATTATATGTGTTAAACGTGGGACAGAGTTATGCGTAAGAAGAAAAAAAAAATAAAAACGTCGCGATTACTACGAGCCGCAGTGTCGATAATGGCTCGTGCTTTGGTATTGATGGCTCGACACGGGCATCTCCGTCAGCATGAGCAGTAGCAGCATTCGCGGCAGCAGCATCATCGTCGTCGTCGATCGTGTGTGTGTGTGTGTGTGCGCGCCGTCAACAATAGTAAGCCACCGTCCTTGTTAGCTCATTACTGCTTCGTTTTTTTTTCCTTCTCTCCCTATTATTCGGACTTTCTTTCCTTCTTCACCTAAATATATAATTGTTCGTGTGCACTCTCGTTCCGCACCTGGATACGGGCATCGAGGGCGAAAATCCGAGTGCGCAATGCTCGCTCATGAGCAGAATCAGTAACAGCAGAAGCTCTAGCTCTCAGCGTGCCAGAGCCTGTTTCTGGGATACAACATTAGCGACGACGACACACGCGCGACACACACACACACACACAAACACGACACGCACGGACACACTCGCAGCAGCAACAGCACAGAGCATTCGATAATGCGTAAAATGTTATTTATAATATATAGTATATTTGCTCGTATTACGCGCACATAACAAGATTCGCGTGTGCACGACAGACAGAGCAGCCACTTCTTATATATATATTATAATTCCTAAATATAAAACACGGCACTACAACTACAACGACGACGACGACGACGACGACGACGACGACTTCGCTATTCTCTCCGCTGCAGAGAATCTGCAGGCCCGCAGCACTGCACTGCACACACTGCGATGATGGCTGCGCGCGAAAGGTAGTACAGAGGCATGGAGGAGAAAAAATTTCACCGAAAGCTGCTGCTGCTGCCACTGCAACTATATATTGCATTGCATATATCTGTATATGTCTAGTGTATAATATATCGGACGAAACCGCAACAGAGGTAGTGGAAGGGATGAAATTTTGCGCGCGCGCGTTGCTCGCGTCATGTGTGCTGGCAGAAAGCGGCGGCCAACTGACAGGCGAAACGTACAAGATTCTTTTTATCGAACGAGGTTGATAACGTTGAAAGTATACAGATAACGGCGTATTTGCACAGGATTTTCGAAATTTTCACCTCAACTTATGCTATCGCAACTTTATTTTATAATACAATTAAATGACTCCGAGAGCGGTACCTTTATTTTGCCATCGTTCGTGCACGTGACCGGCGATCGAAATCGTTAACACATTTGTTGGATTGATTTCCGTGTTCGAATCGAATTGTATTTTTAGATAAAAAACAAATCATGTGTTGCGCGACAAACCTTAACATTTTCCAATTATATTTGTATATCCCTGATGCTTGTTCCATCGATCTCACAACAATTTTTAAATTGAAAACAACTGAACTTGAACGTTTTGAACTTTTGCATAAACATCGGATTATTTTTCTGATTGCGATGAAAAAAATTATTTCAACGAAAAATCCCATTGTTAGCACGCTTCTATTCCCTCAAACCTGAGAGTTTTAAAATACCTAGCAGACGAAATTTACCGGTTCGTTTTTTTAAGAACCTCGTGTCATGCAGACTGAACATTGATAAAAGAAGTAAAAGCAGACGAAATTTCGTTGACTAAAAAATAATAAACGTGATCAAATCCAGACGGCGTGTGCAAATACTGTAATTGATGATAAATTTATTATCAAGACAGGTTAACCGTGACTATGAGAGTCTCTAACACATAATTCATCTTTCAAAATAATATCAAATTCTATCTTTTATATATTTATATTATATGTATTATATTCATGATAGATACATGAATAAATCTCAGGCCAACGGCCAAATGAACGAGCCTATAGACTTTTACCCTTGACACTTGACATACGTAAATGAAATATGTGTTGCTCACTTTTGGTTTTAATTGACAATTAACAATGATAACGCTGATTTATCTGATGACGTTTTATTGCTGATCTTTGTTTAAAAATGTTTTCAAATAATATCTAATAAATATATTTTCAAACAATGAATCTACATTAGTAAAGTAAAACATCTGTTTTATCTTTTTACACTTTCAAGTGTATTTTAAGATTATTTACTGTACTTTATCTAAACTGCTTACAATTACACTCACATTTTTAACATCGTTATCTTACAGGTATACTCAGAGATGAATTGAGGATGTCAGTAGTGATACGTTGCACTCAGTAATCTTTGTCAGTCAAGGCACAATTGTCATTGGAGTAAGGAATAAATATCAAGGAATTGTACAGTAATTTTTAATTTTTCAAGATGATGAGACCAAACATTACTATTCTGTATGGCAGTGAGACCGGAACTGCACAAGACATTGCTGAGCAGATTTGGAAGCGTTCCAAAAGGTTAAATTTTTTAGTTTGTTTATATATACATCACTTAGTTTAACTGTCATTGTTTAAATTCTCTAACTAACCTCACGAGGCAGTAGCAAACTAGAAAAGTTTATTTAATTTTATGCTTTGACTGTATTTTCTTAAATCTTATTAGAATATTGATATAAAATGACTTTATTCTAGTTTAAAATTTGTTTTAATTAATATTCCAAATGATTTATTATTGAAAAATCTATTCCAGATATGGTTTAAAGAGCACTGTCGATGCCATGGATGATTATGATATTGGAAGGCTTGAAAATGACAACGTCATATTGGCTGTTGTCTCTACTGCTGGACAAGGAGATATGCCAATGAATATGAAGAATTTTTGGAGATTTTTGCTACGTAAAAGTCTTCCAAATAATCTATTAAGTCATTTAAAATATTCAGTATTAGGACTTGGAGATAGTTCTTTTGAAAAATTTAATTTTGCTGCAAAAAAATTAAACAAACGATTGGGACAACTTGGTGCTACAGAAATTGTTCCAATTGGTTTGGCTGACGATCAACATGATTTAGGTATTGATGCTGTATTTGGTACTTGGTTAGATGGAGTTTTCAATGAAATAGCCCAGCGGTATGGTATTCCAAAAGAAAATATAATAGGAGAAAATGAAATCATTCAAAAATTTAACATCAATATTTTGGAAAATGAGAAAATTTTAACCGATCCTAAAAAGGATATTTATCTTTATGAAGCACAAACAAATAAATTACTCATACCTAGTCAAGTTATCGAAAATATAAGGACAACCACTCCTGATCATTTTCAAGATGTAAGACTGATAAAATTTAAAGTTCCTGAAATTAACTATTCCCCTGGTGATGTTTTGTACATAAAAGCAAAAAATTCTGATGAACAAGTAGATAAATTCTTCAAAGTTTTAAAAAATAATGGTGTCAACATAGATCCAGATGTTGTCTTACATATTGAAGAAAAAGAAATAAAAGTGCCCTTAGTTCTACAGCAAAAATTGAGTTTAAAACAAATCGCTCAGCAATATTGGGATTTGAATGTTAAACCAAAGCGATCAGCCTTGCACACTCTTTCCATGATAAGTGACAATGAGTTAGAAAAGGAAAAATTATTAGAATTCACAACTGCAGAAGGTCAAGAAGAGTTATATAATTATATAAATAGACCCAGAAGAAATATAATCGAAGTTTTAAACGATTTTCCTCACACAACAGCCAAGTTAAATCTGAAATTGCTATTTGAAATTATGACCCCTATCAAACCACGAGCATATAGCATAGCATCAAGTTTGAAACATACTAAAAATGAATTACATTTATTGGTAGCAGTGACTACTTACAAAACGAAATTGGTAGAACCTAGATTTGGATTATGTTCGACCTGGCTAGCCACTTTAAAGCCAGAGGATGAAGTTGTATTTTGGACTGTAAAAGGGACTTTCAAATTTGACTACACTAAACCTATGATCATTGTAGGACCTGGAACTGGCTTATCTCCATTCAGATCATTATTACTTGACAAAGCTGCTGTGGACGGTGATTTAAGTTCATGCCTTTTATTCTTTGGCTGCAGAAACGAAAAACATGATTATCATTGCAAAGAAGATTTTGAAATTTTAGTAGAAAAACACAAATTAAAACTATTTTGTGCCTTCTCTAGAGATCAACCTGATAAAATGTAAGTTTTAAATTTATTAAATTTTTAATAATCTATTCTGATTTTGAATGAACTCATCAGAATAAAATTACTTGCTCATTGATTATATAACTTTATATTTTTCAGATACGTTCAACACATTATCAAGCAACAAAAGCAGTTATGCTGGGATTTTTTACAAAAAGATGGTAATATCTACCTTGCAGGCAGTTGTAAAAATATGCCCAATGCTGTAAGAGAGGAATTTGTAAATGTTGCAAAGGATTGTGGTGGAATGAATGAAGAAGAAGCTGAAAACTATATAAGAAATTTAGAAAAATCTTGGAAGTATCAAGTAGAAACCTGGTGAACTTTCATCCATTTTGTAAAATAATTTTTAATGAAATTGTAAATGAGATATTTATTTTGACGTTTAAAAAAAAAAAATAAATTAACATGAAAATAGATTTTAAATTATTAGTCCCTACGTTTTTTTGAACTGACTATAATTTTTATCGACGATTAAATCGATTCATTAAGGATTCTCGATGAAATTTGCATGTATTTCGAGACTATAATTAAAAACTCATTTTTCGTTTGTAATTACTATGAGATAATTAAATCGATTAAAATTTGGAGCAAGTGAAAAACTCACAATGATTAAATTGCTTTTATTAAATTTTTAATAGTAAGTGCTTCATTCTTCAAAATGATTCATCAAGTGGCATCAAGAGTCGTTCGTGTACGACATTTTTGTCATCAAATGAAGACCAATTCTATTCTATCAATTCTATTAATTCTAGGATAAGCGCGTAGAACATAACGAGTAAGCAAATGTTTGCTGTTTACATGCGTATAATAAGCCAATTGCAGCACCGGTTGCATCTATGTAAAGTCAATCTCGATGTAATCTATGTACGTAAGCGAAGTGGGAGAGACATCTCGGACGAAGTGCATCATGCATTCAAATAGCCGCCGCACGTCCCTGAGGGCTGCTTTACACATGTGTGCAACTTACAGTCCGCAGTGCGAGGATGCGTAAGCGAGACTGCCAACGTAGAAAAATCTAATTTGAATATTTGCGAAGAAGGAGTCCATATTCCATAAATTCAACTGATCGTATTTTATTGAAGTTGGCAGCTTCGCGTACGCGTCCTCGCACTGCGTTGTGAAACGGCATGCATTTTTAACTATATATAGTAGAGGTGCTCTCGAGGAAGTCAGGCTAAGGCACCGTTTGCGCAACGCAGCAGACCAAAATCTGTACGTTATAGCCTTTCCGTTTTAAAAGGAGGGAGTAAACGAACGAATCAATTTATTCTCGCGTTATATATAGAACGCCTTGTCGAGGGTGTGCAAGCGTGTGTGAGTCACAAGTACGCCACGCACTCACGCACACAAACGAGCGTGTCACACTTACATATCGCCGGCGACCACCACGACTCGCAGACTCACGGTACTATAAGCTGCTGTGCTGCTGCCTGCTGAAGCATTTTACTTTCTAACCAATAAACCGCATTTTTACACATCGAGCGATCGTCGGCCCACCAGTGCGATTGTGGACGACAATCCGCGAGCGTCTCGCACCCGTTTCGAGTGCCTAACCTCATCGTTGTACACAACAATTGTGCACAGTTTCGCAAGCGACTGTCGCATCGATAATGTTGTTTTGAAAACAGTGCAGAAACAGTTTTTACACGTAGTGTTGCCAGTGAAGGAGGAGACTCTCGGCCGTGTGCATTCGTTACACGCGAAGGAAAAAAATTACATTACATAAGTGCAACTCGAAGGTTATACAGGCTTCGTTAAACCTTTTTTTTAGGGGGTGCCATTGTAATCACTTGGTAGTTTATTATTTTTTTTTTTTTCGTTCGTTGGAACGGTAAAAGTATACACAGTAAAAAATGGCAGGCAGTTATACGAAAAAGGAATTCGGCCTTGGGCCAGAGGAGCAAACATTGCTGAAGGATTCGAACGGCACGAGGATCGTTCCAAAGGGTAAGAAACAAAAAAAATTTGTTATAACTGTTGAATTACTTGCATGCTCTGCCTGATGTCTCTCCCCACATGGCCTGAGTTTGTTTATTTGCTCTAGATAAGGGTACTGACCTATGCTTGTATATCAAAATGCACTATTTCTGTTGTTCGCTTTCTGGATTTAGCTTTTTTAATCATTCTGTGCTTCTAAACACCAACTGGTTTATGCTTTAATTGAAGTAAAATCCTATAATACTTTTTAAAAAAATTTTTGTGAAACAATTTTAGTAGTGATTGGAATGAACATTTTAAATTGGAATCTTAATCTCAAGTATTTTTTGCGATGCTGATCTTTTAACCAATAATTGCTTTGCTTTCAGCAGATAATTGTAATAGATTTGATAAGCGCTTGAGTACATCAAATTGGTTTCATTTTTTTGTTTTTGCAATATCATGCTCATGTTGATTGAGTTAAAAAATTGTAATTTTATAATTGAACAAGAGTTTTGAACAATTTTCCTTCACTCGATGAATGAAAATGATATTTTTTTATAACTTTATAAATTAATAGTATTTATTTTTTAATTTTATTCATGTTTTTCTGCTATTCTTCAATATTAAAGCCATTTACTGATATTCAAATAATCTTTTAAGAGTTCGCTGTACCCTATCTTTATTTCTCTCTTTACTTTGGTTGCTGAAGCAGCATCCACGAGTAGCAAGAGTACAAACCCCCTCTATTGTAGCTTGTATGATACGTATAGACTATATACATCTATACAGTCTATAATTTTTATGCCCTACTTGTGATGCACTTCCAGCTTGTGCACTTAACCATTGAAGCTAACTGTATTATATATCCTTTTTTCTTTGTATGAACTATACTGTAATGCCCACTTCTACTTATTCTTTTACACTTTCTACTCCACTCATCTCCAAGTTATTCATACTTCTTCAAATAAAATGTCAGAGTACTTACAATGAAAAATATCAAAATATAGTCAATGCCATTTAACGCAAAACTCAACATGACGTTTTTATAAAAAGAAATCGAAACGGAAAATATTTTTCCAAGCCGCAGGCGTGTACATACAATACATATATCTGTCAATTGTATCGCGTCTCCTCTTATCTCTTTGCGGCTGTGCTCTTGTTTTCATTGTGTGCCTCGTGCGAGATCCGACATTACATACTTAATTTACAACTTGTAGAAGTGATTTTCGTCGCTCGAATAAAACGGCATCGTTTTACTATACGAACGATAACGAGTGCGAATTCTTTTTTTTTCTTGCTCCTCCGCTTGTGCAACACAGCGTGTATCGCGCGATTATATACGTGTTTATGCACCATATAAATGCACAATAATCTCTCCGAATGCGCAAGCGATTTGTAACGTGAGAACCTTTGACTCGCTCGGAAAAAGCTCCTCACGCTCTAAGTCTGAGTAGCTGCCGAGAGAGTAGAATCGCGAGCGCGCGCGTCAAGCGATATTTGTCAATTGAGCAGCATTGTTGTGAGGCATTTTTTGCGGCCAAGATGATGACTAATCAGTTTTTCGGACCGTTGCACATGTATAATAAAAACGGCCTCGGGCGAACGCCGTTTGATATTTAATTACGAGGGAGGCAGCAGTGAGAAAGAGATCCAGATCGAGCGCCGGAGAGCTTAATTGCGGCATGCGACATTTTTTTTCGTTCTCAATTCTATAAAGATGAGCAAGAGACGACGACGACGAAGACGACGACGACGACTCGCTCTACGATTGATGATTCAATGATCATTAGAAATATGCTCTATCGAGGATCGCGCAGATATATAGTTGTAATTGAGAATTCGACAAGTACTGAGAATCGGGGCCCGCAGATAAGAGGGGCAGATAATCATTTCGGCGGAATATCTTTCGATAAGGGACTTCTTTAATTCTCCGGCGGAAAATAATAAACTAACACATTATACGCACAAATACTCGAATAAAGGCGTGGCTAACTGGCAAACTGATTTTGCTCTTGCGAAGTTTCTAATCAATGGCTTCTTGGACTAATTTCTATACTACATGTGGACTTGGTCGACTTGGACCACGTGGCGGTGGCCGGTCTACGAGGAATGTCAAAGTCTCTAAAAAAACCATTACTTATAAAAAAAAAAAGTGAAGCAAGGAGGGTCATGATTTTATTCAATCACTTGTCTATATTCTGTTTTTTCAGAGAAGCAAGTAAACTTGCGCTACAATACTTTTAACTCAGAGGATGAGTACGGTAACTAGTTTACTTTTTACTCTTCAAAAGCGATACTAAAAAAGCGCCAGATAAACTGCAAACCTATTTCGAGCTTTTGCGAGAGTAGATGGTTATAATGCGATGTACCGTGCACGCGTTGGACTATATGAATTCGTCCCTTATCACTCGGGAGAGACTGATGATTCTTTAAATAGACATCAGTATTTTCAGATACACTAGCAGCACGTGCTCATTTATATACCGTCTACTCTCTGACGTAAGAGCGCCCCTAATTTAGATGGCTCTCTCGCTCACTTCTCGCCCATGCTTGAGGGGATAATGACATTAATTTTAACTTTATAGAATCTTCACAGCTATACTCGCAATAATAATCTCATTAATATAGATCGCCACGTAATTTGCATCGCTTCTACATTTTTTTTCCTTTCATCTTTTTACGCGCGATAGAGTTGGAAAAAATCATTCGAAAAATGTCGCTTCGTACGAATCGCCACGTGTACGCTCGGTTGATCTCGACACATAAACGATTTGTAAGTGCTACCCAAGCGATTTTTCACTCTAGCGCTTCACGTGAGTGCATTTCAGCCTGGGCAGAGACAGTGGCCGGCAGCCAACTACATACAAATCTAACGTTGAAATATTAAATCTATACAGCTATCTGTGTTATTAATTTCCGAGATAACGACACGTAGGCGAGTGCTTATGAATTGTACACAAGTCGGAGTAAACATGTGTACGATTATTATTTTTCATTAAGCTTTTTTCTCCTACTTGGACAAATTTACTTGGTCGATAACGTTTTGGATGATTGATAATGTCGCGAACCATTAAAAACCAATATTGCCTTCGTCTTCGCATCTCGGCCGAAAACGTCGAACTTAACACCGTAGGCTGAAAATTTAATCGGATACGCTTTTCAATGTTTAATCGAGGCCGGATCAAACAAATAATAAATACGAGCAAGTTATTTAATCTGATGACCGATCTTATCGAGAAATCCTATCCTCCTACTGTTTCAATTTTTTCTTCTCACTTCATAATCGAACAGAAGTCGCCACGATACGAACGAGAGGCCCCGAGCAAGCACGTGGTAGTAGTTTCGTCGATGCACATACTAAGCGACGACTCATCACATGTTAATTATTACGATTTCGGGAGGTGTGGCCAAAGTATCGTGTAACACCATTAATCAAATATTTTGAAACGCCGTGTAATTAGTTTCCCGTGTCTGGTTTATGGTAATAGCCCCTCGTTGTCTTTACAACCTAATGGTATTTACTATCTCGCGGAGTTGTAATAGAGTATCGGCTGTTACTGTTGCTGCTGCTGCTGCTCGGGTTTGTGTGTCTCGCTTGCGTGCGAGCCTCTCGACTCGATTCATTCTTGTTTTTGATCTCGAGCCGAGTAGTAGTAGGCATACTACTACCTTGTATCAAAGGCGCGCGTGATCGCATTGAATAGGGACTTTGTGTGTGAGGACGTGCCTGCTGCACAGCATCATCGGAAGTTATCATGAGCCAGAAAGTCAACGGATACAACGGCATGGCCGGCAAAAAAGAAAAAGAAGGTTCGTCGTCGTCGTTGCCGCGTTCGTCTCGCGCGATTTTTCATAATCTCCGAACACGCTGCATACCATTGTTGCTTTTTTTCTCTCTTTCTCTCCTGCTTTGCATGCTTTACCTGCCTTCCTCTCTCTCTCGCTCGCTACATATTATACATACTTACGCCGTGCCTGCTCCTTATTTTCTCGGCGTAATGTATAATATTTCTTCTGGTCAGCGCGCGTGCATCGACCGCGAGGGTAGTAGCTGCGGCTCGAGAAGAGGAGAGAGGAGGGAAAATATCATATCGTGTGCACGCACACACCTTTGCTTGTATAGTAACGCGTGTGCATACCAATATATTATATATAAGCTACCGTATGTGTGTGTCGGCGTGTGTGAGCGAGACACGGAGATTTCAAATTCTTTTGCTTTCTTGTCTATACATAGGTGCAGAACCAGTTCGACTGTCTCCTGGCTGGGAAGGCACTGGCAAGACCGACGACGAGTTGAATTTCAAAAACGTCACCATGGATCAGGCGAACCTCGAGCTGAATCCGCCCAGAGACAGGTAATGCATCGTTGAATTTTTTCAATCTTTTTTTTTTGTTTTTTCGTTTTCCCATTTTTATATTAAAAATACTTCACGTGCGGTCGTTGCCGGTGGCCGATGTATAATTGAGGAATTTTTCGCCGCCGCCGCTGCTGCTGCTGCAGCTGCAGCTTTATGGGAAAGAGGCACCGAGCGCGCGATACAGCGATTTTGCGCAGCTCCGTCAGCAGAATCAACGGCCTGTTCTCTCTCTCTCTCTCTCTCTTTCTGGCTATCGTTATTTCACGCTCGCGTGCACTTTTTTGTCTTTTCCCTTCGGCGCAGTATATAACGCGGGGGAGAGAGAGAACGAAATTACGGAAAGAAACGAACTTGTTGTTTCCAATTTTCGCTTATAATACACCGATGATGATGATGATCGATGACGACGACGACGACGACGACGACGACGACTCCTCGGATCGAGGAAAAAGTATTATTGCGCGTGGACGATTGTACATTATCATTTTCTATCGGGGCGCTGTAAAAAAAATCTTGAGCAAACAACCGGTATATAGACGCAAGGCGACTATATCTCTCTTGACTTGTGTATAAACACGCGAAACGATTCGCGTTGTCGTTCGAATTCCGCAACCCAATCAAAACGTCCCTTTTTATTAAATTCAATCAATGCGTATCTCCTGCCATGCGTATGGAATTTTTACGTTCATTCAAATAAGTCACCTCTGAATTCCCTCGTTATCGGTTTCAAAGACGATCGGACAATGTCGCGCTCGCGGCCGATTAAGGTAGCTCAATGAGCAATGCAATCCTAGATTAGTATGATGGATAATAATTTTCTCTTTTTTTTTCTTACTTCACAGATTAAACATTGTGATGTTCATCATGATTCTGCACGGTGTCGGTGCCTTGATGCCGTGGAACATGTTTATTTCCGCCCCTGAGGTTAGTTTTGCATTCTGCAATTTTTTTCATTGATCAATACCCATCAAAATCATTCAATGTTTAATCTTTACTTTTGTTTTTAACAGTACTTCCAGGAACACAAACTGTCACCAAAATCCACTGGAGATAATTCGACACAAATGTATGTTGATTATTTTAGTAACGCAGTGACTTTCTCCGCCCAAGTGCCCAACGTCGTGTTCAACTGGTTGAACTTATTTTTACCTCTAGCGTTAGTATTGATTTTTATTTCATCTAAGTTTCTATGAGTTGTGTAAACGATGTTATAATTTTTCGTTAATTTTTTCACTTACAGTGGTAACTTGACGACCCGTATTGTCTATGGTATATTCGCTCAAGTCGTCGTATTTGTATTCACAATCGTATTAGCAATGATCGATAGCTCGTCTTGGGCTAATATATTCTTCTGGATCACAATGGGATCTGTTGTTATTTTGAACAGTAAGTCTACAATTTTTTTTTTTCGTTTTAAAAAAAAAATTGATTACATATAATGCAATGGATCAATTTTTATTTCAGTCTCCAACGGAATCTATCAAAACTCCGTATTCGGCATGGCAGCTAAATTACCTGGTAAATACACTGGATGTGTTGTTCTTGGTTCGGTGAGTATCTCATGTTTTGTTATATTTCAAACATTTTGTAAAATATCGATGTCAATAACCTTCTTTGTTTCGTTCGTCCAATTTCTAGAACATCAGTGGAACCTTCACGTCCGTTATGATTCTCTTAACAACGTACTTCTCGCCATCTCCTCGCACGTCGGCTATTTATTACTTTATCACTGCACTGTTTGTGCTCCTCGCCTGCTTTGACACGTACTTTGCACTGCCCATCAACCGATTCTACCGCTATCACGAGTACTTGCACGAAAAAGAGGCGTCTCAGAGAAAGACCAACCAACTCACCACTGGACGTCCTCCGTTGTGGAAAGTCTTCAAGCAATGCTCTCTGCAGTGCTTCAACGTTTGGTTCATCTTTTTCGTTACGCTCTCGGTGTTCCCGTCTGTCATGATGAAAGTACAGTCTACAACATATGAAGTCGGATCATCTGAAGCAAATTACTTCACACTTCTATTTTGTTTCCTGAATTTCAACGTCACTGCTATGATTGGAAGTTTTCTCGCTTCCATGTACAAATGGGTAAGTTCCGCTGCTATTCTTTAATTTTAATTCATCGATTACTATCATGTGTGATAATCTTTCTTCTATTCTTTACAGCCGAGTAAGAAGTACCTCATCGTTCCAGTTTTACTGCGAGTGGTATTTATCCCCCTTTTCCTCGTATGCCGCTACATGCCCAACAACAGAAACTTCATTTACATTGAAAGTGATTGGGTTTTTCTCGTCATTGGTGCACTCATGGGCCTGAGCAGTGGTTACTTGTCGTCCTGTGCCATGACATACTGCTCAACCACAGTCGAGCCGCGTTACGCGTCGACCGCCGGCATGTTTGGCGCTGCCTTCCTGGTAACCGGTGTCTTTTCCGGAATTTGCTTTTCATTCGCAATGCCCATGATTGCTGCGCTCCTCGGCTAGATGGCAGTGAAATTGTTTTCAAAATAATCAAAAGAAAAAAACAAAATTACCGAGCTTCGATTATAAGTATGTACGAGCGTAAGTTTGTGAATAATCAATCTGCTTCATCAAAGCAATTTGTTGTATATTGTTTGGCTTATCATCAAAATTACCAAACGTCTTCTGAAAAATATTTTATCCACGGATGTTTTATCTTTCTGTTTGGATTTAGGACTGTGGATATGAAACTTTGTTCTTTTTCTTTTGATAAGATTAATGTGTGTAAATGAAAAAATTAGTTTAAGTCAATTTTTAATAAAATAACTCAGCCCTAATGGTAATGTTAATGCTTATTGTAAGCGATAAATGTTGCGCTTAACAATGTGTTGCAATTTTTATACTCTTAAGTTAAAAATTGAATGTTCATAATTATGTTGATTCTCGATCGCGCAAAACTCTTAACGATTGGCTTTATTTCATACTGACAAATACTGTGGAGCGCAGGTCGTTGGGATTTTATCAGTTTAAAATGGGTATACTATTTTAATGTATACACATGAAATGTATCACTCATCTTTGTTTAAATGAATTGTAATTAAAATTTGGGCTTGACTGTCATTATAGAAATGCTAGATATCGATTAAAGCAGGGAATTTATAGTGTAATAATATTATATGAAATGTACACGTTGTTATACATTTTTATACTATCGTTTTCAATTATAAATTTTGCAATTAGATGGCAATTGTATAGAAGTACAAGTGCACGAAATCTCGTTAATTTTATTCTCTGATTGGTAAGATGATTACTTAACTACCGCATTTTATCATATTCGTGTATACATTATGCAATCTCGCAATATGTGATTTTAAGATCACATGAAAATCGAATGTTTAGTATTTAAGTTGCGTAGTTATTCATTTTGTTTTTAAACAATATTTACGACTTATAAAACCCACTAAGTGTTCTCTTTTATATTATTAATATCTATAATATTTGTTATAAATTTAATTGTATAGTAAACCTATTTTGAATTTGAAATATTTTGCGTTAAACAATATTTTCAAATTCAATACTTGCATTTTCTATTAACGTAAAGCTGTCGTATTTAAATTTGTATTTTTATCTAATGAGTTTTTTTAATATCTTGAATAAAAATAACTATTGATACTGTGCGAATCGCTTCCAACAATTTTATGAAATATACTATAGTATTTTTAATATTGTATGATTTCTACGTTTTATATGCTATTGATAAATATATTATTGAAAAAAATACAACAATTAATATTATTGTTAGTGAATTATATTCAAATCATTTTAGAATTTTAAAATATAATTTACAAAAAACGATACTTTATAATTAATTTTTAATCATGATCCTTGACCGATTATGAATGAATTAACTTCCTGCTTGTAAAAAAAGGCTTGGTTGTACATAAAATTGGATAAACAGAAATTATATACTCGATCTATGCCAATATCTTATGCAAAGTTTGATTTATAATACTTTGTAGTTTTTCATTGAGTAAAGTCAGTGTGTATCAGATTCATCCAGAAACTCAAATTTTATAAAATTTTTAAATTTCACTCAAAATGAACACTTACTTTAGTAGTTTTACAATCTTTCACAATAAGCAATGCCGACAATAAAATAAAAAATTATTCAATTTAAAAAAATAATAGAAATGACAATGGAATTTCAATTTGATTAATTCTAAAAAATTAAGAACATCGACCATTGATATAGTTTAGAATAGATTGAATATTTTTATACGTCAAATTGATCATAAAAATAACACGTTTTGATGATATAACTTGAATACTCTAAAATATACTGTGGATATGTCTTGTAATAACGTGTCAAAAAAATTATTCGTGATTTAACTGTCGATGATTGTAACATTTTATGAATTTTGTTCTACGTAATTAATTCATTTCTATTGACAAGAATGTAAATTGCTCACCCATTGATTTATGTATTGTTTTTATAATTTAAAAATGAATAATTATGTTAAATAAATTATTACTTACAAATAACGTATTATGTATTTTTTTAAATAATCATACAAATATTTTTTTGAAAAATATATTTATATTAACTTGATAATTTTTTACAATTAAGTTCGTAAATATTATTTATTAATAATAATCTACATAACCAAAAAAATGCCTATATGCTAGAAGTAATGTAAGGATGATAAATATAGTCTATACACTTTCTTATGTATATAATACACTCGTAAACCACGTCAAGATCTGGTATAGACAAAATCTTACATGACATAAACTTTCTCAATTTTTTTGAAGGGGAATACTTCTTTGGTCTTAGGACAGATAACTGATCCATTGTTTTCTTGAGCCATTTTCTCCAGAGCCTGAAAGCATGAAAAAAAAGTATTTAGCATTGAAATCAAATTTAAAACTAAGATAAGTGTAATTCATTACCTTTTCGCCATAGACATAGCCATTTGGCATCATCATAGGTTGGTTGTACTCATTTAATGCCTTACCACTTATACTACAAACTAATCTGGATTGTGAACAATGGGCAAATGGCAAAGGAGTAGCAAGTTCATTAAGAGTTTCATGGCACACAGGGCAACTAGGATTCTTTCCTTCTTTATTTGCACTGTAGCATTGGGGAGTTTTTAAAGCTGACAAACCAGCCTGTAAAGCTACCGTAAATACACTTTGACTAGCCAACTGGAAGAGTCTGTAGTTTTCATGACGAAATTGTTCGATTAATCTGTCCCATCTGCAACAAATAAAGTACATTATATGATTATCATTCCCTTTGGAAATGAATCAGTAATGACTTTACTTTGAATTTAAAAGTTACCTTTTTTCATCTAATAGATCCTTATAGGGACTGTGATGAGGATCAGCAGGATATGCTAACTGACCCATGCAAGCTTGAATTTCTTGCAATTGATAATCTTCGTAATTAACAAAGCATTTTCGTGCATGTTTAACGGCGTCGAGACGACGATCCGTTCGAACAAGCTCAATGAATTCTTGAACACGCAAATTAAATTCCATAGTACTGCCCAATTTCCTCAATTTTGAACGATTATCATGGCACCAGCTTAAGCATCTGCTTGTTTCATGATTAGCTAATGATTTCTCTACTTCTCGAGAGACCATAAAAACATCTGTAAGTAAAAGAAATTGTTAGAACTGCTAAATTTTTGCTAAGTTTGAACTAAAAATGTTACGTTTTTACCTATATTAGTTAGATCCCGTAGATCACTAGAATCAGCTAATCTTATAGCAGTCTTGTAATAGCCTTTTCTAAGAAAGTATTCAACAAGCATTCTATCTAATCTTTGACGTCTCCATTGATTGACCGCACTTGGAGAATTATTGTTGTGTTCTTTCAAGTGGTCCAGTCGTCTTTTGCAAACCATGCCAGCTTGTAATTCTTCAGCGATAGATTCTTGGGCTTTTCTTTTGAGGACTTGGAGCTTAGCTACCACACCACCCAAGAGTCTTGATATCTCTTTCCTTGGGACACCGGCCCCATCATTTCTTAAACAATTTTTTTTCAAAATCATTAGCTGCATTTTGAACATGAGACACCTCACGATCCAATGTTTTTTGAGCTGAACGAAATTTTTTATTCAACAATTCATATGGCACCTGAAAAAAATGCATCATTAGGCTTTTGTCCATTTCATATTAATCTTAAAGTTATTTAAGTATAATGATATATTAGTTTAATTTAAAGTATTACTATTTTGAGTCTAAGTTAGTTATAGTATTTACGATTTCGTATCAAGTGACATTTTCTCTGATACGAGATATCATTTGACACTCGCAAAGTACAAAATGTAAATAGACCTCGATACGAAGCATATAAGATCGTTCCGCATGAATCGTTTGGTCTTTAAAAAGCCTTTATCATTGTAATCTCACAAAGAGAACATTAACATTCAAATATTTCGACATCCGAATCTTTCTCCCGTCATGCCTGGACGCGATATGAATTAGCTCGATGACGAAATCTATGAAGTTTCTTGCTGCTTGATTTTGAACATATAAAAACATCGATCCGCGCGAGATATATTGCGTATGTTTACAAAGCAGATTGTATTGAAAGGCACGAAACCTTTCCCCCTAAGGATCGCTGTTTTTCAATACGCACACGCATACGCATATACAAACAGACGTATTCGCTCGATCCAAGTGGGGGAGGTCCAAAACACAAAGGATAGGAGACGAAATGAATAAACGTAGCCAGGCATACAATAATGCTTTCAATGTATTATACCTTCAAAGTTGGATGTTCGAGGCTCTTTATATCGGCCATGATTGTGAGATGCTCCGTTTGATATGTAATCTGGGAGAGAGAGAAAGAGCGAGCAGAAAAAAAACACAGAAACAGCGACGATGACGACGACGACGTCGACGTGCTGGAGCTGCAATAATCGACGAGAGAACAATGCACGAATCTTATCTCCTGCTCCTCATATCACACGCACGCACACACGCACAACAGCTGCTACGACGTACAAGACTACAATGTTCGGAGTTTGCTCTTTAACTGCGGCATGCAACAACTGTAAAAGTCACATTCGCGCGTGCAGACACAAACGCACCCGCACACTCAAGCGCACGGATTGGTATTTTTATATACGTAAAAATCGCGGGTCGCGCGATCTTTGCGTTGTTTTGCTCGTATAACGTCAACGAAAGCTCCTACGCAAGCATTGCGCGATCAAAAAATTTTCGTTTACAGCTGCTGCTGCTGCTGCCTCTACTGCTCTGCGGGATCTGTTTATGCGCGATAAAGCAGCTCGCTCGGAGAACGGAGAAACACAAAACCAGCTGATTCGGGCAGCGCAGTCGAGTGCAGAATAGGTTTTCCTTTGCCTACATAGTATACATATAGTCGCGAAATCTCTCGCACACAGCAGAGGCCCCTGTGGCCTGCGCGAAAGCATTTTCTGGTCTGCGCCAACATATAAAAGATTGCCTTTCATGATCCGTCAGCGCGAGTGAAAACATTGCCACACTTGCATGCACAAGACGAGTCCATCTGCACATAAACACACACGCGTAGTAACAATCAACAACAAATGATCGGGTGTGGAGAAGAAGTGAGAGGGGGCACTGCGAGGCAACAGCGGCCCATGTTTACGAAGGAGAAGTTTCGCTAGAGTGTAGCGCGATTACTCGTCATATTTCCAATTCGTTGTGACGCATGACGATACGTGGCGCAGGCCAAGTTCGAATGATAAAACTGCCAGTTACCGAACACTTCGAATTAAAAATATATTTTATACATAAAATTTATGAAATCGACTTGAAAAAAACTGGCAAATAATTTCTTGTTTGTTTTCATTGAAATCATTTTCCAACAATTTAAACTTACTCGAATTTTTCAGCGCGCTTCGCATGTCGTAATTAATTAGAAAAAATTCAATTTTCTTGTAATAAAAGATCATTTTCATACATAATGAGAATTTCTTGAACGAGGTTTACATACATTCATTGTTGGATTGGAAGTAATGAATTTTTTAGTAACTTCTTGCTTCGTTCTTACTGCATGCACCGTAAGAAATAAAAGAAATAAATGTAAGTGCATCGATTTTATGACTCATGGTCATATAAATACGTAAATTGTAGTTTTATTAATCTATATTTACTAATCGAGAGCATTCAATTACCTATAAAATATTTCCAATTCAAATTCAGATTTGCGCTATTATTTGAAACATTTTATAGTAAGGATTTTACAGTGATATTTAGATAATTTAAACATTTTGTTCTATTAAACTTACTATTAGTAGTAATTAAAGAATCTTAAAGAATAGATAACATGACTGTTATATACGATGTAACATTTTGTAATGTCTGAAAGAAAA
Organism: Trichogramma dendrolimi; assembly: GCA_034770305.1. Classification (NCBI taxonomy): domain Eukaryota; kingdom Metazoa; phylum Arthropoda; class Insecta; order Hymenoptera; family Trichogrammatidae; genus Trichogramma; species Trichogramma dendrolimi. The sequence continues at coordinate 341,663 of JAPMIB010000150.1, read as the reverse complement.
AAAATTCAGAGTTCATAATTAAATTTACTCCATAATAGAAATCATTATACTTTCATACTAGACTGAAATTTTCAAAATTTAATTGTAATAACGTGAATGGACCACATTTCAAGCCAGAACATTTTCTCGATCTAGCCAACATCATAGCTATATAAACTCTTGTTTTAACTGGAAAACCATACCACCCACAGCTGTAACTGTTCAAAGGTTTTTGTTATTCTTACTACGCTTGATCGATAATATTATTTCCATTTTTATTTAAGAAAAAGAATTACCAGTGATTATAAACTTTTTCATTTGAATCTATGATTATTTGACCAACAAAATTGATCATAAATGAAGCTGTAATCTCAATAATAAATATAGTGGCCATTTGTAGACAAGCTGCAAAATTCGTTTTCCACAACGCGACAATCTAAAAATTGAAAAAATCGTTGAATAAATTTCTGGAAAGTACCCGAAAGAGTTGCTTTACCAATAATCCGGAAAAAATGAGGCCCCCGAAAATCACAACAGATCCCACGAATAAAATTTTTTCTCCTGACACATTGAAAAATTGTAGTAATCTATAATTTCATGATTATGACATTTATAGTTTTTTCAAAATTCATCATGTATTCGTTCAATATAAAATAAACCTTAGTGATTCGACGTAATCACAATGCAATTCAAGGATTTGGTTTTCAATAAATCGATTGACTTCTTCATTCCGATCAAAATATTTATCTTGAATCGTCTCGCTGAGATAGTTTAATTTATGACTGGAATTAATGATAAAAGTTGATTATACTTGATATATTATTGAATGAAGAGTCCCAGTGGAGTAAAAAACTCACGCTATTAGAAAAAACTGAGATCTAATAAAAGAAATTTGACCAAGAATACTTGAAATCACTGCTACAATAAATAATCCAGCACACATAAATATCAAAACATCACAAAAGAAAACAACATAAAAATTCTCTTCATGATTGATTATATAAGTTGCCGTTGTCACATGAAACCTGCTAATGTTATATCGCCCTGGTATTAAAATATTAACAGTGAATGTAAGTGATATTGGCAAGGATGCATAAATGAGGCTCAGAATAATGATAAAACCAGAAAAATATATCGAAATGCGATAAAGGACATTGTTCTCTTGATCGAATATTTGCTTCTCATGCTTGTTAGTAATTTTTAAGTAATAAATGGTTGTATCCTCCATGAGTCGCTGAAACTGAAAATTAATATTAGTAAGACAGAAACTGACTTCATCTCACACAAAGCGTAATTATTTTTCCATTTAGTACATAATTTTCGGATGTAAAGTATAGAGTATACAATATTATGAGAGCAATCGCCATCACCAGTTCACATCCACTCTTAATTTCATACTCGATCGATATCGTTCCTTTACACACCCTCCTATAGTTCCCGTACATCTGTTTTTGGCACAAAAATGATCATCGATTCGCGCTAATAATTAATGCATAATTTCTTACCGCGCAGAGGCCAAAATATGTTGCATAGCCAATGTAAAATGTTCTTAATACAATTTTTATTTCTTTTTTTTGAAAAGGCCACAAACCACTTAATTGAAGGGAAAATCTTGTCCAGTAATAACGTTTTATTATAAGATCATCCGTCTTTTTTGCTAGACACATTTTGAATTAGCTTAAAATACTCTTTGTCACTCAAATATTGCTTTGTACTAACTGAGCACGCTTGTATATGTTTTTATCATTTATAATATACCGTTAGTCAATTACTAGACAAAGAAATACACGCGTATTGATTTGGTGTTTTTTATATCGTAAAAAAAAGTCGAACTGCGTGTATTATTTCCCCCACTATTATTTAAATGATGAATTATATTAAATTTTAAATATAAAAAAAACAAGCCGAGTTCGAACATACTAGTTTTCCAAATGTGAGAAACTGAAAAGCGTAACAAATAATAGTAACTTTCAAATTTTGTTATATATAAATATTCATTTACTTGTAACTTTAATTGCATCTAAAATCACCCATATGTCCCATATAAGATGAAAATAAAACTTTTTTTTCTTTATTTGATGATAACATTATCGTATACTTTATTATTAATTTTTGTTCAATAACTAAAAATTCGAGTACATCATAAAAGTGACGATATCGTCAAAATTATAGCTTATGATAAGCTTATAAATAATGACATGTATTTACACACGTATGCTGTAAGAGGTTTGTACTTGTCTGAGTTGACTACTGTAAGAACGTCGATAAAGAGTATTCAGCGGCAGCCACATTAGGCATTTGTTATAACATTAGGATAATTGATTAATGTAGTTCTCTCAAAAAAATGACTATCGACAAAGGGTCTTGAAATTTTAACCACATATTATTGACAGTGCTTTTCATATGTGTGAGAAATTTCAGGAACTTTAACCAAACCATTTCCGAAATATAATTAATCGAGGTTCGGTACTTTAACATGGGATCCCTATGCTAGCGTGACGAAAAGACGCTATTTTGTGTGATTATTAAAAAAACGCATCGATATAAAATCTTTTCAAAAACTAGGAGATGATTGTTCAGTATGTACTGAAACATAGTTCTAAAACTAGAAAAACTTGACCATACAGTTTTTGAGAAAAGTTAGTGTAAAAACATTGCCAAAAATAAAAATTTTAACTTTTTGACCCGAAATCGACTTTTTGAAGTTTTTTAGGGTCATTTTAAACAAAAAAGTGCTCTTGCGAAATTTCTCTATTTTTCACGAGCTATAAACGATTAAAATTCGAACAATTTCAAGCAATGAATCTTTACCATTTTTTATCTCAATAAGTATGAACTTGTAGGCCTTTGAGTAATTTACTGTCAAGGCTCGTGGCCTATGAGTCGAGGGTTGACGGGCGAGGGTAGAGAAAATAGGAGTCGAGTGGTTAAAGTTAGCGAGAACTGGGTTTATTCCGATAGGTAGTCGCGGAGCGCGACTGCTAGGTAAGCACGCTTAAAAACAAGTCTACTGTGCTCCGACTCGCTTACGCGTATAGACGTGCGTCATGTGACGTCAAGATTCGGTAACTGACCGGTCGATCGCTATAAACTCTACGAAAAATTGAAAAAGAACAAAAAAGTCTTAGAATTTGTCAAGGAAAGCGTATGGATTTTTTCAGATTTTTTCTAGACATATGCCCGAATTTGTAGGTCCGGTTCTGAGGGAACTACACCAAGATAATTTATTAGTTTTATTTAAATCAAAGTATATTCTATATTGCCTTGCAAAGTAGTAAAAAAGAGCTAAAAAATAATCAAAAGTTGTTGGAGAGTGTACTTATTTATATTTAATTTAATCGAATTCCTTATACATTCAACTTATCTTCAATTTGAACATTACTTTTGTTTTGCCTCCTCCTTCTAGCGACCCAAGTTTGAATAGAACTCAACTCATACGGAGTAAACGGTCATCTCTTTATAACTAATATTCAAACGCCAATGACTATGAGTTTGCTGTATGAAATAAGGTGCTTCCAGCTAGACAAGTATCACCGTCAGATGTTCTCAGACATCGTCCTCAAGACCCAATACAAAATCAGAAGACTTGATAAATGTAAACGCTCGGTAATACTTTTGAGTTGCACGAGTTCACCCTCTTGGGCAATTAGTTAAAAAAAAATATCTTGTCCCAGCCCCTGTATCTTGAGAAGACATTCACATCCAAGAATATCTATTTAGAATTATGGGAAAATGAAAATAAAATTAATAAAAATAAAAATAGTAATAAATGCCAAAATATCTTGTTGTTCCTCTGCATTGAATGATTCAAGTTTTGAACCCATTAAGAACCACCCGTTTACCCAATCGAAACAAATTTCGACCTTTATCTTTCAAATTATAAATTGAATTAAATTTTAGAGTACGTTAAAGAATTTGAAATTACTGACAATTGCAGTACCGAGATAAGCGCAGACTCTATGCTTGATAACTTAGTTTCGAGTAAAAGGTCAAGCAGTTTGATTGTCTCTGTTTTATTGTCAATTTTTGAAGTGCACGCTATTGAGTCTAATAGGATTGAATTTGTTCGATAAATTTTATAGTTATGAAAGCAAATAAATAATATGATAGAAAATAAATCGAGGCAACCATACGTAGCCGGTTACGGTGTATAGCTAAATAACGACCTTTTATCATCGGACAAGAACCGACAGCTCGTATTACGTAATTATTTCGCTTCCAGCAGAGATTATTTTTTTATCATAATAATTAGGAATGGGAATAATCGCTTAACAGTTTAACAAGTAGATAGATAAAACAGAGTGATTCCAAAAAATTTATAGTTATTTGTTTTGTATTTCACATATTATTTATTTCTTAAAGCACTCAAAAAGATTTTTGCCCAATCTCAAATCAGGAAATTTTAATCAAAATTATAGTTAATTAATTGTAGTAAGATCATGTCATCAGAGTGAGTTGGTCTTTAGAAAAACAAGATTTTGGGACTCCCAGCGTGCCTGACTTGAAAGTCAGCATATCCTTGCAGGCCATCGTCAAGCAGTAGCTGCCGTTGCCCTGGTCGAATAATCTCGGCTTCAAGATGGCCGGGATGAGCTCGCAGCCGAACTTGTAGATGTCCATCGAGCCCAGAATTTTGCCATGCTCGTCGATTCGGAAAATTCTGCGATCCTTTTCGCGGGCGGACGGGTTGAAACTGGTTTCCCTGCCGTCGGCTTCGACGTGGGGGAAGCTTACCCTTACATCGCAGATCTTCGTCCTCCTCGAGGGTCAACATGAGCAGAAATCCACGATTGGCAGGCTCGTTGTTCAGGGTCAATTCCAGAAGGTCTCGATCGAGCTTCATGGACTTTTCCAGCTTCGTGTTGCCCAAGAAATCGTACTGGAAGCAGGCGACCTTTCGTTCGACGTGATAGCACAGGCCTATTGTGTCGTGCTCGAGCGAATAGTCAAAATTAACTCTCTCGTAATCAAATCGTTGACATCGATCTTCTTTGGATCGACGAAAACTTTGTAGCAGTTTTTCTTTTCCTGAAACGGGACATAAGAAGATAACAATGAATTATAATCATCGAGGGCCAGTAACAAAATAATTACGGGTTTTTATAAAGATCGTCGCGATTTGAATACTACGCTTAATTTGAATTTCAGATCAGTTTGGCGATTAAAAAAATAAAAGAAAAAAAAACCAACTCAATGCGAGGCAAGATGCTTACCGTATTTATTGATCAGAGTCATTTTAACCATTTCCGACGTCTTTTCGACGAACAAAATGACCAGAATTTGGCGATCCTCGTATCAGTGGTACAATCGAAAATTTCTGTGCCCCTGCCGACACTTGGTACGGCGAATCCTCGTGCCTCACTCGCATCTCCACGGAATCGTACGTAGTCACGACGGTCCTTCCAGAGTCGGCGACGTAGTAGAAGCGATAAGTCCCGTCGACGTAAGGCACGACACTGAGCAGATTCGCATTGAAGGTCGTGTTGAGCGTCACGTTGGTCTCGTCGAAGCTGCATTCATCGGAAAATTGAACCTTCACCAACTTGATTGATTTCCACGTGGTGTCGTTGGCTTTGATGTCGCCGACTTGACCGTAAATCAGGAGATTTTTCCTGTAAGGCGACAGTACCACAAAGTCCAGATTATCGGTTATATACTGTCTGTGCAGGAGGCACAGCTTGTGGTCCGTTCGATTGAACACGTTTGGAATGAACGTGAGATATTTTTCTTTGGTTAACTCTTCTACGGAGTAGAACAAACGTCTTCCCACCCAATTTTCATCTTCTACATTGAAGAAACTATCGAACGTGTAAATTTTAACTCGCACCCCGTTCTCTGTGTATGCTTCATCAGCCAGAGTTTCTCTGAAAAATCCGTAACGCAGGAGCAAAAAATTAAAAAATAATACAACAGCACGCTTCATCTCGTCTTGAGCTGTGTTACTCTTGTCGCAGTTGCGGGACGACTTAGACAGCAGCATCAGCGGAGATGAGAAAAAACGAAACATGCGTATATTACACCACGCAGGCTTTTTATCAAGAATCGATAGTTTGCGAAACGATTAGTTTTGCTCAAATGCGAAAGTAACGTATCTCGATCTCGCTTCCAACACCACAATTTTTTATTTTTATCAACAGTCATAGATTATGTAAAAAACGGTTACATTATTCGGAATCAAATAACGAATTCGAAAAATGTGACTAATATATATTTGTTGGTATCATGCTATACTATTAATCCGTTTGAAATGATAGCGCGTGTTCTTTTTTAAAGTAAAAATGAAAAATTTCAAACCAAAATTATTCATTATATTATTCTTTTTTAAACTACGTTTGTATCTTTATTTTGCCAAATCGAGGACATTTCTGTTGCTTTTTAGAAAAATATGTAGTAAAAATGTTAAAAAAATTTTTGAAATTTTTCATTTCTCGCTCTACTCTCCGTTATCTCCACACAAGATAAGTATTGTGTGTGTATTTTGTAATTGCTATTAAGGGGGGAAAGGTACCTTAAACCTACATTTATAAAAAATTCATTAAAAATGAAGAAAATATTTTTTTTTGACTATACAGAGAAAACTCTACTGTTTTTTCCATTCTTTTTCCAAAGTTTTTCACTCCGGAATATAAAAAATTGGGGTCCCAGTCACCATAGAACCCTCCTCGATGAAGCAAGCCCACAGTCTTGAGAGGTACACCTGTGCCGTAAGATCCAGCTAGAACCGATGATTCAATCATGGTCATAGGGGTGTCATTTTGTTCAGTAGATGTTTGGTTACAAACGCAAGCACTTTCAGATATTTAATTAATACACAATTAGACAGCCATATAACACTTTATTCATTAATATAATATGATAAAATGACAGATTATGCCAGGATATGGTCCGAAAAAAATACAAATTTGGTCCAATACCTATGAAAGTGCTTGCGTTTGCAGCTATTTTTATGTACAACAACCTCTGAAAATTTCAACTCATTTGCTCAAAAGGTTCACATGGAAATTTACGGCAACAGAGCAATTTTGAGATATAATATAACTTCCCCAGAGTTGAAAAAGTTGAGCTTAGTTTTTGAAAGGGCAATCAATTTTACATTGAAATGGGTGGGTGCGAAATGTATTAGAGGCCTAAAACTACGAAACAAATCGCTTCGAAAGCCAACAAAAAAATCAAGCTTTTTGGTCGTTATTTGGTTAAGATCGTTTTTAAAAGGTTCAAGTGGCTGTGAGAGTTTATCCAATTCAAAAAATCAATTTTTTAAATTTTATTTTTTAAGAGTAAATACCTTAGAAAATATTGTGTTAAAATATCAGACCGATCCGAACCTTCTTAGTGTTTAGATACATAATTAATGTCGCAATAACACTTTTCATAATAACTCGATTTTTTTTGTACGCATCCCCCCTGATGTCCATAAGAATATAGTACTTTTAGGTACAAGGGGTGAAAGCAGCAGTTCTCAGGCGCCAACCTTACGCGGCGGCGGGCCTTCAAACTTCGCCTAACGTATACTAGACCTACTTTAATTCTGTAATTAAAGTAGGTCTAGTGTACAACCGTATACTACTTTTCTTGATCCCCGGGCGAAAGTACATTTCAAAAAATGTACAATTATTGAAAGTATTATCTTTTGGAGGACTTGCGTTTATATTCTGAGCTCTGTTTACATTGCATATAACGTTGCGTACACTCGATGTTCCTAGCACACTTCGTTCTACTCCATTATTATTAAATCGTTTTGTCGGGGGCTCGTTGGGTTAAACAATATGAAGTCAACTTTTACGCTGAAAAAAATTATATAGACTTTAAGAGCACAAAATTACCTTTAATTTGGTATACTTGAAAACTCTTTAAGTCTATTCGAAGTTTTACTGAAAATTCAAGTATGTCAACCGGTCTATGAAAATGGCAGATTTAATGCTTTAATTCTCAGTGAAACTTCAAACAGCTGTATCTTCGGTTCTAGAGGACTTAGAAAGTTTTTAAATATACCAAATTAAAGGTAATTTTGTGTTCTTTAAGTTTATATAATTTATTTTAAGGTTTGAGTTTGCCTAGCATGTGTAACATGTAAATATCTAAGGCTATACTCTGCTTAGGGGCCTTTTTGCACGATTTTCGATACATATTAGCGTCTCCAGAGCGTAATAATGCTCAAAACATCATAAAAATTCAGAAGAGAGTAGTTTACATGTTTAGGAAGCTTCTTAAATAGTTTTGGAAAGAAAAGTCCGGATCATACTTGATTAGATTTAGTATTTTTGGTTTTTTCTTGATTATTTCTATTGTAGAAACCTCCAGAGGGCTCAGATCGCTTCAGGACTAATTTTTTCTGAAAATTTGGACGATGTCCAACAAAAAAGCTTACACGCACTTTTACTTTTGAGTCATTCTACACTGAGCTAGAGCTGAATGATTCAAGATGGATTTGTACTCGTCGACCATCGTCGTCAACGCCAGCGCAATCAGATGGCAACAACAACATCTGGATCTGTTCGCGCCTGGCAACTGCCGAAGCCACGGCCAGCGCAGCGTAGAGTCCACCATCGATCAGACTCAATCGTCATCAAGGCGAAGGATGCGTCTTCGTATGCCGACATCCTACGAACTCTCAAGGCGAACCCGACGTTGCAGCAATCAGTCGGAAGCAGCGTCCAAAACATCAGACGCAGTGCTACTGGCGCCCTGGTGCTGCAACTCAAGAAAAACGTGGACAATGCCTTCACTCTTGGCGCGAAATTGGACCAAGTCCTCGGTGACGCAGCCACTGCCAGCGCTCTACAGCATACTACCATGATCGAGATCAGGCATCTCGATGAGTGTGCCACCAAGGAGGAGATCGCCGACGCGCTGAGCACATCGCTGGGCGCCCCGAGCCTCAACAAGGAAGTAGTCAGGAGGCTACGGAAAGCGTACGCAGGAACGCAGGCGGCTGTTGCCGCGCTCCCGGACGACCTAGCCGCCAAGGCACTGAAACTCGGCCACATACGGATTGGCTGGGTCAACTGCCGCATCCGTGGTCGTGAGGATGCTCCGCGCTGCTACCGCTGCTGGAGCCCCGGTCACGTCTCAGCCCGCTGTAAGGGACCTGATCGCGGCGCACTGTTTCCGCTGCGGACAAGCAGGCCAACAAATAAAGGACTGCAAGAACAACCCAATGTGCGTTCTCTGCCGAGAACAAGGCGTTGCCCACGACCATGCGTCCACAGGCCGGTACTGCCCTCTTGCACAGAAGAACACTCAAGCCCATGATGAGGATTATACAGCTTAACCTCAATCACTGCAAGGCTGCTCAGGATCTCCTGAGCCAAGCCATCCGTGAGCAGCGCATCAACGTGGCCATAGTGTGTGATCAGTACAAGAACCTCGATCCACCCTATACATGGCTCGCCGATGCCAACAGCCAAGCCGCCATCTGGGTGCAGGGAGGTAGCCTGGTGCAGGAGCACCCGGCAAGAGCGCGTCCATTCTTCACCTGGGCCCGTATCAGCGGAATCTACTTTTTCAGCGTCTACGCACCACCAAGACTCGCTGATGTAGAATTCTCCGCTCTTCTCACCAACATCACCGAGGAAGCCCGGGGCAAGAGACCGCTCATCATTGCTGGCGACTTCAACGCCTGGTCAACGGAGTGGGGATGCCGAGCGACGAGACAGCGCGCCACCACTCTCCTGGACGCGCTCGCCCCCCTCGAAGCTGTACTGCTGAACACCGGAGATACACCAACATTCACCGGTGCACTGGGCTACTCGGTCGTAGATCTCACCTTCGCCAGCGACACACTCGCTTCCCAAGTTACATCATGGGCCGTAAGCGAGCTCTACACGCATAGCGACCATCAGGCTATCGTGTTTGAGATAGAGATCGCCAGACCGCCTTACGCGACGCGCCAAAGCTGCAAGTGGAACGCGCGCAGCCTCGACACGAGTGCCCTCAGATGGGGTCCTGCGCGGTTCCACCCGGGCCCAGAAGAGATGGCAACGAGGCTCATGGCTGCCATTACCAGTGCATGCGACGCGTCTATGACCAAGGCAGGTGACGACGTCGTCGTGGCGCAGTATACTGGTGGACAAGCGAGATCGCTGACCTCCGGCGCTCATGTCTGCGAGCGCGAAGGCTTGCCCAGAGAGCGCGTGGCCGGCCAAATGAAGACGCCTGCCGAGCGAGCTATACCTCCGCCAGACGTCTCCTGCGCGCTGCTATCAAGACCAGCAAGCGCCTATGCTGGAACAAACTGTGCGACGAGGTCAACGAGGACGTATGGGGCAAACCATACGAGACAGTCATGTCCCGTCTCAGAGGATCGAGAGCAAATTCACCAGCTCACCGACCATGGTGCGCCGCATAGTGGCTGCTCTCTTCCCTCGTGTGCCTGACGAGCCAGCTCTGCCACCACCACTCCAAGCAGGAGCAATTGTACCAGCCGTCACCATGGAAGAACTCCGAGGAGCATGCAGGAGGATCAAGGATAACACTGCGCCTGGGCCGGACGGAGTACCAAACGCCGCTATCAAGATCGCCATTGCCACGCACCCTGACATCTTCTTGCAGGTGTACACGGCGTGCCTGCGAACCGGTGCTCCCGCGTTTCTGCTGAAAAGACAGAGGCTTGTCCTGCTGCCAAAGCCAGGCAAGCCACCCGAAGAACCATCGTCGTATAGGCCGCTGTGTATGCTGACACAGCGGGCAAGATTCTCGAAAGAATCATCTGTGACCGCCTCGAAGCCACTACTGAGAGCCCTGGGGGCCTCTCAGATCACAGTACGGCTTTCGGAAGGGGCGATCGACGATCAACGCCATCGAGAACGTCATCGCCACCGCCCGAGAGGCCATCGCGGGCAAGAGATGGAACCGCGGCACCAAGAAGTACTGCGCCGTGGTCACCCTCGACGTGAGGAACGCGTTTAATTCGGCTCGGTGGAACAACATCAACGCCGCGCTACGCCGAATGCGCGTACCTGAGTACCTGCTAGAATAATCAGAAGCTATCTCTCAGCGAGGCTGCTTGATTGCGATACGGACGACGGACCAGAGACCCACAGAGTCACAGCAGGCGTTCCGCAAGGATCTGTCTTGGGGCCCATCCTGTGGAACGTCATGTACACCGTTCTGCGCCTCAACTTCAGAGGCAACGTAAGGATCGTAGGCTTCGCGGACGACATCGCCTTGGTGGCCGTGGCCAAGCACTTGTGGCAGATCGAACACGATCTGAACTCTGCCATCGCGCAGGTGCGTGGCGCGCTTCAAGATCTCAGCCTAGAAACGGCTGACCACAAGACCGAGGCCCTTCTCATAATCTCATCAGTAGCAGGAAGAAAATGGAGACCATCACCATCACAGTGGGAGACTGCAGCATAATGTCGACCCCCTGCATCCGCTACCTGGGCCTACACATCGACTCCAGGCTGAGGTTCGACCAACATCTCCGAATCGTCAGCGAAAAGGCAGCAAGAGTGGCTGGAGCCCTCGCGAAGATCACGCCCAACATCGGTGGGCCCAGAAGTAGCCGACGCGTGCTCTATGCCCATGTCGTCGACTCGATTCTCTTGTATGGAGCGCCCATCTGGAGATGCGCGACGGAGACGCAGGCCTACATCCGTCAGGCAGAGTCTGTGCATCGACGAGCCTGCCTGCGCGTGATCAGCGGACGTCCACACGTCTCCTACGACGCAACGTACGTGATAGCCGGCGTACCACCGCTGGCGCTACTAGCAAATGAGCAAGCGCGCATATATCAGCGCCGCCCCGAGGACGTCAAGGAGGAAGAGAAAAGAGAGACGCTGAACAGGTGGCAGGACCGGTGGGACCAGGCCTCAAAGGGCCGATGGACCGATAGACACACCGGCTAATCCCGAACATCACGGAATGGGTCGAGAGGGGACATGGAGAAGTGGACTACCATCTCACACAATTCCTGTCCGGGCATGGCTACTTAAGAAGCCATAGCCAGCGCTATGACAACACCCTTAGCGCACTCTGCCTGGCCTGCCCTACCACAATAGATCGATGAAAAAAAGCATCACGTTTAGCATTGAGCGAGAAGAGTCTACGTATTATGATTTCAATGGAATATGATAGGCTCTCAGGCCAGCTTGCGTGTTGTCAAGAGAGAGAAGGTCTCAAAACTGTTATTTCGATTGTCAATCAACTAATTCTTAGTCTAGCTTGTTTCAAGATAGATTCGTATACATGAACTGAACACATTTTACAAAATCTGTAAATTCTCAAAAGGATGATTCAATTGATAGTTTTTTCCGGGTTCTCGTAAAAAAGCTGCATGTTTAGAGTAGAGCGAGAACAGTCTGAAATTTATTATTTCAATTGAATATGAGAGGCTCTTAGGCCAGCTTACGTGTTGTCAAGAGAGAGAAGGTCTCAAAACTGTTATTTCGATTGTCAATCAACTTATTCTTAGTCTAGCTTGTTTGAAGATAGATTCGTATACATGAACTAAGTACATTTTACAAAATCTATAAATTCTTACAAGGTTGCAACAATTGATAGTTTTTTTTGGTTCTCGTAAAAAAAGCATCATGTTTAGAATTGAGCGGGAACAGACTTAAATTTATTATTTCAATGGAATATGATAGGCTCTCAGGGCAGCTTGCGTGTTGTCAAGAGAGAGAAGGTCTCCAAACTGTTATTTTAATTGTAAATCAACTTATTCTTAGTCTAGCTTGTTTGAAGATAGATTCGTATACATGAACTAAGTACATTTTACAAAATCTATAAATTCTTACAAGGATGCGACAATTGATAGTTTTTTTTTGGTTCTCGTAAAAAAAGCATCATGTTTAGAATTGAGCGAGAACAGTCTGAAATTTATTATTTCAATGGAATATGATAGGCTCTCAGGCCAGCTTGCGTGTTGTCAAGAGAGAGAACGTCTCAAAACTGTTATTTCAATTGTAAATCAACTTATTCTTAGTCTAGCTTGTTTGAAGATAGATTCGTATATATGAACTGAGTACATTTTACAAAATCTGTAAATTCTCAAAAGGATGATTCAATTGATAGTTTTTTCCGGGTTCTCGTAAAAAAGCATCATGTTTAGAATTGAGCGAGAACAGGCTTAAATTTATTATTTCAATGGAATATGATAGGCTCTCAGGCCAGCTTGCGTGTTGTCAAGAGAGAGAAGGTCTCAAAACTGTTATTTCGATTGTCAATCAACTTATTCTTAGTCTAGCTTGTTTCAAGATAGATTCGTATACATGAACTGAACACATTTTACAAACATTATAAATTCTTACAAGGTTGCAACAATTGATAGTTTTTTTTTGGTTCTCGTAAAAAAAGCATCATGTTTAGAATTGAGCAAGAACAGTCTGAAATTTATTATTTCAATGGAATATGATAGGCTCTCAGGCCAGCTTGCGTGTTGTCAAGAGAGAGAACGTCTCAAAACTGTTATTTCAATTGTAAATCAACTTATTCTTAGTCTAGCTTGTTTGAAGATAGATTCGTATATATGAACTGAGTACATTTTACAAAATCTGTAAATTCTCAAAAGGATGATTCAATTGATAGTTTTTTCCGGGTTCTCGTAAAAAAGCATCATGTTTAGAATTGAGCAAGAACAGTCTGAAATTTATTATTTCAATGGAATATGATAGGCTCTCAGGCCAGCTTGCGTGTTGTCAAGAGAGAGAACGTCTCAAAACTGTTATTTCAATTGTCAATCAACTTATTCTTAGTCTAGCTTGTTTGAAGATAGATTCGTATATATGAACTGAGTACATTTTACAAAATCTGTAAATTCTCAAAAGGATGATTCAATTGATAGTTTTTTCCGGGTTCTCGTAAAAAAGCATCATGTTTAGAATTGAGCGAGAACAGGCTTAAATTTATTATTTCAATGGAATATGATAGGCTCTCAGGCCAGCTTGCGTGTTGTCAAGAGAGAGAAGGTCTCAAAACTGTTATTTCGATTGTCAATCAACTTATTCTTAGTCTAGCTTGTTTCAAGATAGATTCGTATACATGAACTGAACACATTTTACAAACATTATAAATTCTTACAAGGTTGCAACAATTGATAGTTTTTTTTTGGTTCTTGTAAAAAAAGCATCATGTTTAGAATTGAGCGGGAACAGACTTAAATTTATTATTTCAATGGAATATAATAGGCTCTCAGGCCAGCTTGTGTGTTGTCAAGAGAGAGAAGGTCTCAAAACTGTTATTTCAATTGTAAATCAACTTATTCTTAGTCTAGCTTGTTTGAAGATAGATTCGTATACATGAACTAAGTACATTTTACAAAATCTATAAATTCTTACAAGGTTGCGACAATTGATAGTTTTTTTTTGGTTCTCGTAAAAAAAGCATCATGTTTAGAATTGAGCGAGAACAAACTTAAATTTATTATTTTAATTGAATATGAGAGGCTCTTAGGCCAGCTTACGTGTTGTCAAGAGAGAGAAAGTCTTATGGCTGTCTTTTTAATTGTAAAATAATTTATGCTTCGTCTAGCTTGCCTGAAGTTAAATTTGTATATATAAATGAAGTATATTTTACAATATCAATAAATTCTTAAAGAATGCGACAATTAATAGTTTTTTTCTGGGTTCACGTAAAAAAAGCATCATGTTTATAATTGAGCGAGAACAGTCTTAAATTTCTCGTTTTAATGGAATATGATAGGCTCTCAGGGCAGCTTGCGTGTTGTCAAGAGAGAGAAGGTCTCCAAACTGTTATTTTAATTGTCAATCAACTTATTCTTAGTCTAGCTTGTTTAAAGGTAGATTCGTATACATGAACTGAGTACATTTTACATAATCTGTAAATTCTCAAAAGGATGATACAATTTATAGTTTTTTTCTGGGTTCACGTAAAAAAAGCATCATGTTTATAATTGAGCGAGAACAGTCTTAAATTTCTCGTTTTAATGGAATGATAGGCTCTCAGGGCAGCTGCGTGTTGTCAAGAGAGAGAAGGTCTCCAAACTGTTATTTTAATTGTCAATCAACTTATTCTTAGTCTGGCTTGTTTGAAGATAGATTCGTATACATAACTGAGTACATTTTACAAAATCTGTAAATTCTCAAAACAATAATACAATAGTTAGTTTTTTTCGGGTTCTCGTAAAAAAGCTGCATGTTTAGAGTAAAGCGAGAACAGTCTGAAATTTATTATTTCAATGGAATATGATAGGCTCTCAGGGCAGCTTGCGTGTTGTCAAGAGAGAGAAGGTCTCCAAACTGTTATTTTAATTGTCAATCAACTTATTCTTAGTCTAGCTTGTTTAAAGGTAGATTCGTATACATGAACTGAGTACATTTTACAAAATCTGTAAATTCTCAAAACAATAATACAATAGTTAGTTTTTTTCGGGTTCTCGTAAAAAAGCTGCATGTTTAGAGTAGAGAGAACAGTCTGAAATTTATTATTTCAATGGAATATGATAGGCTCTCAGGTCAGCTTGCGTGTTGTCAAGAGAGAGAAGGTCTCCAAACTGTTATTTCGATTGTCAATCAACTTATTCTTAGTCTAGCTTGTTTGAAGATAGATTCGTATACATAACTGAGTACATTTTACAAAATCTGTAAATTCTCAAAACAATAATACAATAGTTAGTTTTTTTTCGGGTTCTCGTAAAAAAGCTCATGTTTAGATTGAGCGAGAACAGGCTTAAATTTATTATTTCAATGGAATATGATAGGTTCTCAGGTCAGCTTGCGTGTTGTCAAGAGAGAGAAGGTCTCCAAACTGTTATTTTAATTGTCAATCAACTTATTCTTAGTCTAGCTTGTTTAAAGGTAGATTCGTATACATGAACTGAACACATTTTACAAAATCTGTAAATCCTCAAAAGGATGAGACAATTAATAGTTTTTTTCTGGGTTCACGTAAAAATAACATCATGTTTATAATTGAGCGAGAACAGTCTCAAATTTATTATTTTATGGAATATGATAGGCTCTCAGGCCAGCTTGCGTGTTGTCAAGAGAGAGAACGTCTCAAAACTGTTATTTCAATTGTAAATCAACTTATTCTTAGTCTAGCTTGTTTCAAGATAGATTCGTATACATGAACTGAACACATTTTACAAAATCTGTAAATCCTCAAAAGGATGAGACAATTAATAGTTTTTTTCTGGGTTCACGTAAAAATAACATCATGTTTATAATTGAGCGAGAACAGTCTCAAATTTATTATTTATGGATATGATAGGCTCTCAGGCCAGCTTGCGTGTTGTCAAGAGAGAGAACGTCTCAAAACTGTTATTTCAATTGTAAATCAACTTATTCTTAGTCTAGCTTGTTTGAAGATAGATTCGTATACTTAACTGAGTACATTTTACAAAATCTATAAATTCTTACAAGGATGCGACAATTGATAGTTGTTTTTTGGTTCTCGTAAAAAAAGCATCATGTTTAGAATTGAGCGAGCGAGAACAGACTTAAATTTATATTTCAATTGAATATGAGAGGCTCTTAGGCCAGCTTACGTGTTGTCAAGAGAAAGAAAGTCTTATGGCTGTTTTTTTAATTGTAAAAGAATTTATGCTTCGTCTAGCTTGCTTGAAGATAGATTTGTATATATATAAATAAAGTATATTTTACAATATCAATAAATTCTTACAAGGATGCGACAATTAATTTTTTTTCTGGGTTCACGTAAAAAAAGCATCATGTTTATATTGAGCGAGAACAGTCTTAAATTTCTCGTTTCAATGGAATATGATAGGTTCTCAGGTCAGCTTGCGTATTGGCAAGAAAGAGATGGTCTCAAAACTGTTATTTCAATTGTAAATCAACTTATTCTTAGTCTAGCTTGTTTGAAGATAGATTCGTATACAACTGAGTACATTTTACAAAATCTGTAAATTCTCAAAACAATAATACAATAGTTAGTTTTTTTCGGGTTCTCGTAAAAAAGCTGCATGTTTAGAGTAGAGCGAGAAACAGTCTGAAATTTATTATTTCAATGGAATATGATAGGTTCTCAGGTCAGCTTGCGTATGGCAAGAAAGAGATGGTCTCAAAACTGTTATTTCAATTGTAAACAACTTATTCTTAGTCTAGCTTGTTTGAAGTAGATTCGTATACATAACTGAGTACATTTTAAAAATCTGTAAATTCTCAAAACAATAATACAATAGTTAGTTTTTTTCGGGTTCTCGTAAAAAAGCTGCATGTTTAGAGTAAAGCGAGAACAGTCTGAAATTTATTATTTCAATGGATATGATAGGCTCTCAGGCCAGCTTGCGTGTTGTCAGAGAGAGAAGGTCTCAAAACTGTTATTTCGATTGTCAATCAACTTATTCTTAGTCTAGCTTGTTTCAAGATAGATTCGTATACATGAACTGAACACATTTTACAAAATCTGTAAATTCTTACAAGGATGCGACAATTAATAGTTTTTTCTGGGTTCACGTAAAAATAACATCATGTTTATAATTGAGCGAGAACAGTCTTAAATTTATTATTCAATGGAATATGATAGGCTCTCAGGCAAGCTTGCGTGTTGTCAGAGAGAGAAGGTCTCAAAACTGTTATTTCAATTGTAAATCAACTGATTCTTAGTCTAGCTTGTTTGAAGATAGATTCGTATACATGAACTGAGTACATTTTACAAAATCTGTAAATTCTTACAAGGATGCGACAATTGATAGTTTTTTTTTGGTTCTCGTAAAAAAAGCATCATGTTTATAATTGAGCGAGAACAGTCTCAAATTTATTATTTTATGGAATATGATAGGCTCTCAGGCCAGCTTGCGTGTTGTCAAGAGAGAGAACGTCTCAAAACTGTTATTTCAATTGTAAATCAACTTATTCTTAGTCTAGCTTGTTTGAAGATAGATTCGTATACATAACTGAGTACATTTTACAAAATCTATAAATTCTTACACGGATGCGACAATTGATAGTTTTTTTTTGGTTCTCGTAAAAAAAGCATCATGTTTAGAATTGAGCGAGAACAGACTTAAATTTATTATTTCAATTGAATATGAGAGGCTCTTAGGCCAGCTACGTGTTGTCAAGAGAGAAAGTCTTATGGCTGTCTTTTTAATTGTAAAATAATTTATGCTTCGTCTAGCTTGCCTGAAGTTAAATTTGTATAATAAATGAAGTATATTTTACAATTCAATAAATTCTTAAAGAATGCGACAATTAATAGTTTTTTTCTGGGTTCACGTAAAAAAAGCATCATGTTTATAATTGAGCGAGAACAGTCTTAAATTTCTCGTTTTAATGGAATATGATAGGCTCTCAGGGCAGCTTGCGTGTTGTCAAGAGAGAGAAGGTCTCCAAACTGTTATTTTAATTGTCAATCAACTTATTCTTAGTCTAGCTTGTTTAAAGGTAGATTCGTATACATGAACTGAGTACATTTTACATAATCTGTAAATTCTCAAAAGGATGATACAATTTATAGTTTTTTTTTGGTTCTCGTAAAAAAGCTGGATGTTTAGAGTAGAGCAAGAACAGTCTGAAATTTATTATTTCAATGGAATATGATAGGCTCTCAGGCCAGCTTGCGTGTTGTCAAGAGAGAGAAGGTCTCAAACTGTTATTTTAATTGTCAATCAACTATTCTTAGTCTAGCTTGTTTGAAGATAGATTCGTATACATAACTGAGTACATTTACAAATCTGTAAATTCTCAAAACAATAATACAATAGTTAGTTTTTTTCGGGTTCTCGTAAAAAAGCTGCATGTTTAGAGTAAAGCGAGAACAGTCTGAAATTTATTATTTCAATGGAATATGATAGGCTCTCAGGCCAGCTTGCGTGTTGTCAAGAGAGAGAAAGTCTCAAAACTGTTATTTCGATTGTCAATCAACTTATTCTTAGTCTAGCTTGTTTGAAGATAGATTCGTATACATGAACTGAGTACATTTTACAAATCTGTAAATTCTCAAAACAATAATACAATAGTTAGTTTTTTTGGGTTCTCGTAAAAAGCATCATGTTTAGAATTGAGCGAGAACAGGCTTAAATTATTATTTCAATGGAATATGATAGGCTCTCAGGTCAGCTTGCGTATTGGCAAGAAAGAGATGGTCTCAAAACTGTTATTTCAATTGTAATCAACTTATTCTTAGTCTAGCTTGTTTGAAGATAGATTCGTATACATAACTGAGTACATTTTACAAAATCTGTAAATTCTCAAAACAATAATACAATAGTTAGTTTTTTTCGGGTTCTCGTAAAAAGCTGCATGTTTAGAGTCATTGCAGCGAGAACAGTCTGAAATTTATTATTTCAATGGAATATGATAGGCTCTCAGGCCAGCTTGCGTGTTGTCAAGAGAGAAGGTCTCAAACTGTTATTTCGATTGTCAATTAACTTATTCTTAGTCTAGCTTGTTTCAAGATAGATTCGTATACATGAACTGAACACTTTTACAAAATCTGTAAATCCAAAAGGATGAGACAATTAATAGTTTTTTTCTGGGTTCTCGTAAAAATAGCATCATGTTTATATTTGAGCGAGAACAGTCTGAAATTTATTATTTTATGGAATATGATAGGCTCTCAGGCCAGCTTGCGTGTTGTCAAGAGAGAGAACGTCTCAAAACTGTTTTCAATTGTAATCAACTTATTCTTAGTCTAGCTTGTTTGAAGATAGATTCGTATACATGAAACTGAGTACATTTTACAAAAATCTGTAAATTCTCAAAACAATAATACAATAGTTAGTTTTTTTCGGGTTCTCGTAAAAAGTGCATTTAGAGTAGAGCGAGAACAGTCTGAAATTTTTTTTTATGGAATATGATAGGCTCTCAGGCCAGCTTGCGTGTTGTCAAGAGAGAGAAGGTCTCAAAACTGTTATTTTAATTGTCAATCAACTTATTCTTAGTCTAGCTTGTTTAAAGGTAGATTCGTATACATGAACTGAGTACATTTTACAAAATCTGTAAATTCTCAAAACAATAATACAATAGTTAGTTGTTTTTTTCGGGTTCTCGTAAAAAAGCTGCTGTTTAGAGTAGAGCGAGAACAGTCTGAAATTTATTATTTGAATCGAATATGATAGGCTCTCAGGCCAGCTTGCGTGTTGTCAAGAGAGAGAAGGTCTCAAAACTGTTATTTCGATTGTCAATCAACTTATTCTTAGTCTAGCTTGTTTGAAGATAGATCGTATACAACTGAGTACATTTTACAAAATCTGTAAATTCTCAAAACAATAATACAATAGTTAGTTTTTTTCGGGTTCTCGTAAAAAAGCATCATGTTTAGAATTGAGCGAGAACAGGCTAAATTTATTATTTCAATGGAATATGATAGGTTCTCAGGTCAGCTTGCGTGTTGTCAGAGAGAGAAGGTCTCCAAACTGTTATTTTAATTGTCAATCAACTTATTCTTAGTCTAGCTTGTTTAAAGGTAGATTCGTATACATGAACTGAGTACATTTTACAAAATCTGTAAATTCTCAAAACAATAATACAATAGTTAGTTTTTTTCGGGTTCTCGTAAAAAAGCTGCATGTTTAGAGTAGAGCGAGAACAGTCTGAAATTTATTATTTTATGGAATATGATAGGCTCTCAGGCCAGCTTGCGTGTTGTCAAGAGAGAGAAGGTCTCAAAACTGTTATTTTAATTGTCAATCAACTTATTCTTAGTCTAGCTTGTTTAAAGGTAGATTCGTATACATGAACTGAGTACATTTTACAAAATCTGTAAATTCTCAAAACAATAATACAATAGTTAGTTTTTTTCGGGTTCGCGTAAAAAAGCTGCATGTTTAGAGTAGAAGCGAGAACAGTCTGAAATTTATTATTTCAATCGAATGATAGGCTCTCAGGCCAGCTTTGCGTGTTGTCAAGAGAGAAGGTCTCAAAACGTTATTCGATTGTCAATCAACTTATTCTTAGTCTAGCTTGTTTGAAGATAGATTCGTATACATAACTGAGTCATTTTTACAAATCTGTAAATTCGCAAAACAATAATACAATAGTTAGTTTTTTTCGGTTCTCGTAAAAAGCATCATGTTTAGAATTGAGCGAGAACAGGCTTAAATTTATTATTTCAATGGAATATGATAGGTTCTCAGGTCAGCTTGCGTGTTGTCAAGAGAGAGAAGGTCTCCAAACTGTTATTTATTGTCAATCAACTTATTCGTAGTCTAGCTTGTTTAAAGGTAGATTCGTATACATGAACTGAACAACATTTTACAAAATCTGTAAATCCTCAAAAGGATGAGACAATTAATAGTTTTTTTTCTGGGTTCACGTAAAATAACATAGTTTATAATTGAGGCGAGAACAGTCTTAAATTTCTCGTTTCATGGAATATGATGGTTCTCAGGTCAGCTTGCGTGTTGTCAAGAGAGAGAAGGTCTCCAAACTGTTATTTTAATTGTCAATCAACTTATTCTTAGTCTAGCTTGTTTAAAGGTAGATTCGTATACAATGAACTGAGTACATTTTACAAAATCTGTAAATTCTCAAAACAATAATACAATAGTTATTTTTTTCGGGTTCTCGTAAAAAAGCTGCATGTTTAGAGTAGAGCGAGAACAGTCTGAAATTTATTATTTCAATGGAATATATAACTCTCAGGCCAGCTTACGTGTTGTCGAGAGAAAGAAAGTCTTATGGCTGTTTTTTTAATTGTAAAAGAATTTATGCTTCGTCTAGCTTGCTTGAAGATAGATTTGTATATATATAAATAAAGTATATTTTACAATATCAATAAATTCTTACAAGGATGCGACAATTAATAGTTTTTTTCTGGGTTCACGTAAGAAAAGCATCATGTTTATAATTGAGCCAGAACAGTCTTAAATTTCTCGTTTCAATGGAATATGATAGGTTCTCAGGTCAGCTTGCGTGTTGTCAAGAGAGAAGGTCTCCAAACTGTTATTTTAATTGTCAATCAACTTATTCTTAGTCTAGCTTGTTTAAAGGTAGATTCGTATACATGAACTGAGTACATTTTTACATAATCTGTAAATTCTCAAAAGGATGATACAATTTATAGTTTTTTTTGGTTCTCGTAAAAAAGCTGCATGTTTAGAGTAGAGCAAGAACAGTCTGAAATTTATTATTTCAATGGAATATGATAGGCTCTCAGGCCAGCTTGCGTGTTGTCAAGAGAGAAGGTCTCAAAACTGTTATTTCGATTGTCAATCAACTTATTCTTAGCTGCTTTGTTTTGAAAATAGATTCGTATACATAACGAGTACATTTTACAAAATCTGTAATTCTCAAAACAATAATACAATAGTTAGTTTTTTTCGGGTTCGTAAAAAGCATCATGTTTAGAATTGAGCGAGAACAGGCTTAAATTTATTATTTCAATGAAATGATAGGCTCTCAGGTCAGCTTGCGTATTGGCAAGAAAGAGATGGTCTCAAAACTGTTATTTCAATTGTAAATCAACTTATTCTTAGTCTAGCTGTTTAAAGGTAGATTCGTATACATGAACTGAGTACATTTTACAAAATCTGTAAATTCTCAAAACAATAATACAATAGTTAGTTTTTTCGGGTTCTCGTAAAAAAGCATGTTTAGAGTAGAGCGAGAACAGTCTGAAATTTATTATTTCAATGGAATATGATAGGCTCTCAGGCCAGCTTGCGTGTTGTCAAGAGAGAAGGTCTCAAACTGTTATTTCGATTGTCAATCAACTTATTCTTAGTCTAGCTTGTTTAAAGGTAGATTCGTATACATGAACTGAGTACATTTTACAAAATCTGTAAATTCTCAAAACAATAATACAATAGTTAGTTTTTTTCGGGTTCTCGTAAAAAAGCTGCATGTTAAGAGTAGAGCGAGAACAGTCTGAAATTTATATTCAATGGAATGATAGGCTCTCAGGCCAGCTTGCGTGTTGTCAAGAGAGAAGGTCTCAAAACTGTTATTTCGATTGTCAATCAACTTATTCTTAGTCTAGCTTGTTTGAAGATAGATTCGTATACATGAACTGAGTACATTTTACAAAATCTGTAAATCTCAAACAATAATACAATAGTTAGTTTTTTCGGGTTCTCGTAAAAAAGCATCATGTTTAGAATTGAGCGAGAACAGGCTTAAATTTATTATTTCAATGGAATATGATAGGCTCTCAGGTCAGCTTGCGTATTGGCAAGAAAGAGATGGTCTCAAAACTGTTATTTCAATTGTAAATCAACTTATTCTTAGTCTAGCTTGTTTAAAGGTAGATTCGTATACATGAACTGAGTACATTTTACAAAATCTGTAAATTCTCAAAACAATAATACAATAGTTAGTTTTTTTCGGGTTCAAGTAAAAAAGCTGCATGTTTAGAGTAGAGCGAGAACAGTCTGAAATTCATTATTTCAATGGAATATGATAGGCTCTCAGGCCAGCTTGCGTGTTGTCAAGAGAGAGAAGGTCTCAAAACTGTTATTTCGATTGTCAATCAACTTATTCTTAGTCTAGCTTGTTTGAAGATAGATTCGTATACATGAACTGAGTACATTTTACAAAATCTGTAAATTCTCAAAACAATAATACAATAGTTAGTTTTTTTCGGGTTCTCGTAAAAAAGCATCATGTTTAGAATTGAGCGAGAACAGGCTTAAATTTATTATTTCAATGGAATATGATAGGCTCTCAGGTCAGCTTGCGTATTGGCAAGAAAGAGATGGTCTCAAAACTGTTATTTCAATTGTAAATCAACTTATTCTTAGTCTAGCTTGTTTGAAGATAGATTCGTATACATAACTGAGTACATTTTACAAAATCTGTAAATTCTCAAAACAATAATACAATAGTTAGTTTTTTTCGGGTTCTCGTAAAAAAGCTGCATGTTTAGAGTAAAGCGAGAACAGTCTGGAATTTATTATTTCAATGGAATATGATAGGCTCTCAGGCCAGCTTGCGTGTTGTCAAGAGAGAAAGGTCTCAAAACTGTTATTTCGATTGTCAATCAACTTATTCTTAGTCTAGCTGTTTGAAGATAGATTCGTATACATGAAGTGAGTACATTTTACAAAATCTGTAAATTCTCAAAACAATTATACAAGTTAGTTTTTTTCGGGTTCTCGTAAAAAAGCATCATGTTTAGAATTGAGCGAGAACAGGCTTAAATTTATTATTTCAATGGAATATGATAGGCTCGCAGGCCAGCTTGCGTGTTGTCAAGAGAGAAGGTCTCAAAACTGTTATTTCGATTGTCAATCAACTTATTCTTAGTCTAGCTTGTTTCAAGATAGATTCGTATACATGAACTGAACACATTTTACAAAATCTGTAAATTCTTACAAGGATGCGACAATTAATAGTTTTTTTCTGGGTTCGAGTAAAAATAACATCATGTTTATAATTGAGCGAGAACAGTCTTAAATTTCTCGTTTCAATGGAATATGATAGGTTCGCAGGCCAGCTTGCGTGTTGTCAAGAGAGAGAAGGTCTCAAACTGTTATTTCGATTGTCAATCAACTTATTCTTAGTCTAGCTTGTTTGAAGATAGATTCGTATACATAACTGAGTACATTTTACAAAATCTGTAAATTCTCAAAACAATAATACAATAGTTAGTTTTTTTCGGGTTCTCGTAAAAAAGCATCATGTTTAGAATTGAGCGAGAACAGGCTTAAATTTATTATTTCAATGGAATATGATAGGTTCTCAGGTCAGCTTGCGTGTTGTCAAGAGAGAGAAGGTCTCCAAACTGTTATTTTAATTGTCAATCAACTTATTCTTAGTCTAGCTTGTTTAAAGGTAGATTCGTATACATGAACTGAGTACATTTTACAAAATCTGTAAATTCTCAAAACAATAATACAATAGTTAGTTTTTTTCGGGTTCTCGTAAAAAAGCTGCATGTTTAGAGTAGAGCGAGAACAGTCTGAAATTTATTATTTTATGGAATATGATAGGCTCTCAGGCCAGCTTGCGTGTTGTCAAGAGAGAGAAGGTCTCAAAACTGTTATTTTAATTGTCAATCAACTTATTCTTAGTCTAGCTTGTTTAAAGGTAGATTCGTATACATGAACTGAGTACATTTTACAAAATCTGTAAATTCTCAAAACAATAATACAATAGTAGTTTTTTCGGGTTCTCGTAAAAAAGCTGCATGTTTAGAGTAGAGCGAGAACAGTCTGAAATTTATTATTTCAATCGAATATGATAGGCTCTCAGGCCAGCTTGCGTGTTGTCAAGAGAGAGAAGGTCTCAAAACTGTTATTTCGATTGTCAATCAACTTATTCTTAGTCTAGCTTGTTTGAAGATAGATTCGTATACATAACTGAGTACATTTTACAAAATCTGTAAATTCTCAAAACAATAATACAATAGTTAGTTTTTTTCGGGTTCTCGTAAAAAAGCATCATGTTTAGAATTGAGCGAGAACAGGCTTAAATTTATTATTTCAATGGAATATGATAGGTTCTCAGGTCAGCTTGCGTGTTGTCAAGAGAGAGAAGGTCTCCAAACTGTTATTTTAATTGTCAATCAACTTATTCTTAGTCTAGCTTGTTTAAAGGTAGATTCGTATACATGAACTGAACACATTTTACAAAATCTGTAAATCCTCAAAAGGATGAGACAATTAATAGTTTTTTTCTGGGTTCACTAAAAATACATCATGTTTATAATTGAGCGAGAACAGTCTTAAATTTCTCGTTTCAATGGAATATGATAGGTTCTCAGGTCAGCTTGCGTGTTGTCAAGAGAGAGAAGGTCTCCAAACTGTTATTTTAATTGTCAATCAACTTATTCTTAGTCTAGCTTGTTTAAAGGTAGATTCGTATACATGAACTGAGTACATTTTACAAAATCTGTAAATTCTCAAAACAATAATACAATAGTTAGTTTTTTTCGGGTTCTCGTAAAAAAGCTGCATGTTTAGAGTAGAGCGAGAACAGTCTGAAATTTATTATTTCAATGGAATATGATAAGCTCTCAGGCCAGCTTACGTGTTGTCGAGAGAAAGAAAGTCTTATGGCTGTTTTTTTAATTGTAAAAGAATTTATGCTTCGTCTAGCTTGCTTGAAGATAGATTTGTAATATTAAATAAAGTATATTTTACAATATCAATAAATTCTTACAAGGATGCGACAATTAATAGTTTTTTTCTGGGTTCACGTAAGAAAAGCATCATGTTTATAATTGAGCGAGAACAGTCTTAAATTTCTCGTTTCAATGGAATATGATAGGTTCTCAGGTCAGCTTGCGTGTTGTCAAGAGAGAAGGTCTCCAAACTGTTATTTTAATTGTCAATCAACTTATTCTTAGTCTAGCTTGTTTAAAGGTAGATTCGTATACATGAACTGAGTACATTTTACATAATCTGTAAATTCTCAAAGGATGATCAATTATAGTTTTTTTTTGGTTCTCGTAAAAAAGCTGGATGTTTAGAGTAGGGCAAGAACAGTCTGAAATTTATTATTTCAATGGAAATGATAGGCTCTCAGGCCAGCTTGCGTGTTGTCAAGAGAGAAGGTCTCAAAACTGTTATTTTTAATTGTCAATCAACTTATTCTTAGTCTAGCTTGTTTAAAGGTAGATTCGTATACATGAACTGTGTACATTTTACAAAATCTGTAAATTCTCAAAACAATAATACAATAGTTAGTTTTTTTTCGGGTTCTCGTAAAAAAGCTGCATGTTTAGAGTAGAGCGAGAACAGTCTAAAATTTATTATTTCAATGGAATATGAAAGGTTCTCAGGTCAGCTTGCGTATTGGCAAGAAAGAGATGGTCTCAAAACTGTTATTTCAATTGTAAATCAACTTATTCTTAGTCTAGCTTGTTTGAAGATAGATTCGTATACATAACTGAGTACATTTTACAAAATCTGTAAATTCTCAAAACAATAATACAATAGTTAGTTTTTTTTCGGGTTCTCGTAAAAAAGCTGCATGTTTGAGTAAAGCGAGAACAGTCTGAAATTTATTATTTCAATGGAATATGATAGGCTCTCAGGGCAGCTTGCGTGTTGTCAAGAGAGAGAAGGTCTCC
The DNA here is from genome assembly GCA_034770305.1 of Trichogramma dendrolimi. Classification (NCBI taxonomy): domain Eukaryota; kingdom Metazoa; phylum Arthropoda; class Insecta; order Hymenoptera; family Trichogrammatidae; genus Trichogramma; species Trichogramma dendrolimi. The sequence goes on along the minus strand of JAPMIB010000150.1, from coordinate 314,804 downwards.
AAACTGTTATTTAATTGTCAATCAACTTATTCTTAGTCTAGCTTGTTTTAAAGGTAGATTCGATACATGAACTGAGTAATTTTACAAAATTGTAAATTCTCAAAACAATAATACAATAGTTAGTTTTTTCGGGTTCAATAAAGCTGCATGTTTAGTAGAGCGAGAACAGTCTGAAATTTATTATTTCAATGGAATATGATAGGTTCTCAGGTCAGCTTGCGTGTTGTCAAGAGAGAGAAGGTCTCCAAACTGTTATTTTAATTGTCAATCAACTTATTCTTAGTCTAGCTTGTTTAAAGGTAGATTCGTATACATGAACTGAACACATTTTACAAAATCTGTAAATCCTCAAAAGGATGAGACAATTAATAGTTTTTTTCTGGGTTCACGTAAAAATAACATCATGTTTATAATTGAGCGAGAACAGTCTTAAATTTCTCGTTTCAATGGAATATGATAGGTTCTCAGGTCAGCTTGCGTGTTGTCAAGAGAGAGAAGGTCTCCAAACTGTTATTTTAATTGTCAATCAACTTATTCTTAGTCTAGCTTGTTTAAAGGTAGATTCGTATACATGAACTGAGTACATTTTACAAAATCTGTAAATTCTCAAAACAATAATACAATAGTTGTTTTTTTCGGTTCTCGTAAAAAAGCTGCATGTTTAGAGTAGAGCGAGAACAGTCTGAAATTTATTATTTCAATGGAATATGATAAGCTCTCAGGCCAGCTTACGTGTTGTCGAGAGAAAGAAAGTCTTATGGCTGTTTTTTTAATTGTAAAAGAATTTATGCTTCGTCTAGCTTGCTTGAAGATAGATTTGTATAATTAAATGAAGTATACTTTACAATATCAATAAATTCTTACAAGGATGCGACAATTCATAGTTTTTTTCTGGGTTCTCGTAAAAAGCATCATGTTTATAATTGAGCGAGAACAGTCTTAAATTTCTCGTTTCAATGGAATATGATAGGTTCTCAGGTCAGCTTGCGTGTTGTCAAGAGAGTGAAGGTCTCCAAACTGTTATTTTAATTGTCAATCAACTTATTCTTAGTCTAGCTTGTTTAAAGGTAGATTCGTATACATGAACTGAGTACATTTTACATAATCTGTAAATTCTCAAAACAATAATACAATAGTTAGTTTTTTTCGGGTTCTCGTAAAAAAGCTGCATGTTTAGAGTAGAGCGAGAACAGTCTGAAATTTATTATTTCAATGGAATATGATAGGCTCTCAGGCCAGCTTGCGTGTTGTCAAGAGAGAGAAGGTCTCCAAACTGTTATTTTAATTGTCAATCAACTTATTCTTAGTCTAGCTTGTTTAAAGGTAGATTCGTATACATGAACTGAGTACATTTTACAAAATCTGTAAATTCTCAAAACAATAATACAATAGTTAGTTTTTTTCGGGTTCTCGTAAAAAAGCTGCATGTTTAGAGTAGAGCGAGAACAGTCTGAAATTTATTATTTCAATGGAATATGATAGGCTCTCAGGCCAGCTTGCGTGTTGTCAAGAGAGAGAAGGTCTCAAAACTGTTATTTCGATTGTCAATCAACTTATTCTTAGTCTAGCTTGTTTCAAGATAGATTCGTAAGACATGAACTGAACACATTTTACAAAATCTGTAAATCCTCAAAAGGATGCGACAATTGATAGTTTTTTTTGGGTTCACGTAAAAATAACATCATGTTTATAATTGAGCGAGAACAGTCTTAAATTCTCGTTTTAATGGATATGATAAGCTCTCAGGCAGCTTGCGTGTTGTCAAGAGAGAGAAGGTCTCCAAACTGTTATTTAATTGTCAATCAACTTATTCTTAGTCTAGCTTGTTTGAAGATAGATTCGTATACATGAACTGAGTACATTTTACAAAATCTGTAAATTCTCAAAACAAATACAATAGTTAGTTTTTTCGGGTTCTCGTAAAAAAGCATCATGTTTAGAATTGAGCGAGAACAGGCTTAAATTTATTATTTCAATGGAATATGATAGGCTCGCAGGCCAGCTTGCGTGTTGTCAAGAGAGAGAAGGTCTCAAAACTGTTATTTCGATTGTCAATCAACTTATTCTTAGTCTAGCTTGTTTGAAGATAGATTCGTATACATGAACTAAGTACATTTTACAAAATCTATAAATTCTTACAAGGTTGCGACAATTGATAGTTTTTTTTTTGGTTCTCGTAAAAAAAGCATCATGTTTAGAATTGAGCGAGAACAAACTTAAATTTATTATTTTAATTGAATATGAGAGGCTCTTAGGCCAGCTTACGTGTTGTCAAGAGAGAGAAAGTCTTATGGCTGTCTTTTTAATTGTAAAATAATTTATGCTTCGTCTAGCTTGCCTGAAGTTAAATTTGTATATATAAATGAAGTATATTTTACAATATCAATAATACTTAAAGAATGCGACAATTAGTTTTTTTCTGGGTTCACGTAAAAAAAGCATCATGTTTATAATTGAGCGAGAACAGTCTTAAATTTCTCGTTTTAATGGAATATGATAGGCTCTCAGGGCAGCTTGCGTGTTGTCAAGAGAGAGAAGGTCTCCAAACTGTTATTTTAATTGTCAATCAACTTATTCTTAGTCTAGCTTGTTTAAAGGTAGATTCGTATACATGAACTGAGTACATTTTACATAATCTGTAAATTCTCAAAAGGATGATACAATTTATAGTTATTTTTTGGTTCTCGTAAAAAAGCTGCATGTTTAGAGTAAGCGAGAACAGTCTGAATTTATTATTCAATGGAATATGATAGGCTCTCAGGCCAGCTTGCGTGTTGTCAAGAGAGAAGGTCTCAAAACTGTTATTTCGATTGTCAATCAACTTATTCTTAGTCTAGCTTGTTTGAAGATAGATTCGTATACATGAAGTGAGTACATTTTACAAAATCTGTAAATTCTCAAAACAATTATACAATAGTTAGTTTTTTTCGGGTTCTCGTAAAAAAGCATCATGTTTAGAATTGAGCGAGAACAGGCTTAAATTTATTATTTCAATGGAATGATAGGCTCGCAGGCCAGCTTGCGTGTTGTCAAGAGAGAGAAGGTCTCAAAACTGTTATTTCGATTGTCAATCAACTTATTCTTAGTCTAGCTTGTTTCAAGATAGATTCGTATACATGAACTGAACACATTTTACAAAATCTGTAAATTCTTACAAGGATGCGACAATTAATAGTTTTTTTCTGGGTTCACGTAAAAATAACATCATGTTTATAATTGAGCGAGAACAGTCTTAAATTTATTATTTCAATGGAATATGATAGGCTCTCAGGCAAGCTTGCGTGTTGTCAAGAGAGAGAAGGTCTCAAAACTGTTATTTCAATTGTAAATCAACTGATTCTTAGTCTAGCTTGTTTGAAGATAGATTCGTATACATGAACTGAGTACATTTTACAAAATCTGTAAATTCTTACAAGGATGCGACAATTGATAGTTTTTTTTTGGTTCTCGTAAAAAAGCATCATGTTTAGAATTGAGCGAGAACAGACTTAAATTTATTATTTCAATTGAATATGAGAGGCTCTTAGGCCAGCTTACGTGTTGTCGAGAGAAAGAAAGTCTTATGGCTGTTTTTTTAATTGTAAAAGAATTTATGCTTCGTCTAGCTTGCCTGAAGTTAAATTTGTATATATAAATGAAGTATATTTTACAATATCAATAAATTCTTAAAGAATGCGACAATTAATAGTTTTTTTCTGGGTTCACGTAAAAAAAGCATCATGTTTATAATTGAGCGAGAACAGTCTTAAATTTCTCGTTTTAATGGAATATGATAGGCTCTCAGGGCAGCTTGCGTGTTGTCAAGAGAGAGAAGGTCTCCAAACTGTTATTTTAATTGTCAATCAACTTATTCTTAGTCTAGCTTGTTTAAAGGTAGATTCGTATACATGAACTGAGTACATTTTACATAATCTGTAAATTCTCAAAAGGATGATACAATTTATAGTTTTTTTTTGGTTCTCGTAAAAAAGCTGGATGTTTAGAGTAGGGCAAGAACAGTCTGAAATTTATTATTTCAATGGAATATGATAGGCTCTCAGGCCAGCTTGCGTGTTGTCAAGAGAGAGAAGGTCTCAAAACTGTTCTTTTAATTGTCAATCAACTTATTCTTAGTCTAGCTTGTTTGAAGATAGATTCGTATACATGAACTGAGTACATTTCACAAAATCTGTAAATTCTCAAAACAATAATACAATAGTTAGTTTTTTTCGGGTTCTCGTAAAAAAGCATCATGTTTAGAATTGAGCGAGAACAGGCTTAAATTTATTATTTCAATGGAATATGATAGGCTCGCAGGCCAGCTTGCGTGTTGTCAAGAGAGAGAAGGTCTCAAAACTGTTATTTCGATTGTCAATCAACTTATTCTTAGTCTAGCTTGTTTGAAGATAGATTCGTATACATGAACTAAGTACATTTTACAAAATCTATAAATTCTTACAAGGTTGCGACAATTGATAGTTTTTTTTTGGTTCTCGTAAAAAAGCATCATGTTTAGAATTGAGCGAGAACAAACTTAAATTTATTATTTTAATTGAATATGAGAGGCTCTTAGGCCAGCTTACGTGTTGTCAAGAGAGAAAGTCTTATGGCTGTCTTTTTAATTGTAAAATAATTTATGCTCTTCGTCTAGCTTGCCTGAAGTTAAATTTGTATATATAATGAAGTATATTTTACAATATCATAAATTCTTAAAGAATGCGACAATTAATAGTTTTTTTCTGGGTTCACGTAAAAAAAGCATCATGTTTAATTGAGCGAGAACAGTCTTAAATTTCTCGTTTTAATGGAATATGATAGGCTCTCAGGCCAGCTTGCGTGTTGTCAAGAGAGAGAAGGTCTCAAAACTGTTATTTCGATTGTCAATCAACTTATTCTTAGTCTAGCTTGTTTCAAGATAGATTCGTATACATGAACTGAACACATTTTACAAAATCTGTAAATCCTCAAAAGGATGAGACAATTAATAGTTTTTTTCTGGGTTCACGTAAAAATAACATCATGTTTATAATTGAGCGAGAACAGTCTCAAATTTATTATTTTATGGAATATGATAGGCTCTCAGGCCAGCTTGCGTGTTGTCAAGAGAGAGAACGTCTCAAAACTGTTATTTCAATTGTAAATCAACTTATTCTTAGTCTAGCTTGTTTGAAGATAGATTCGTATACTTAACTGAGTACATTTTACAAAATCTATAAATTCTTACAAGGATGCGACAATTGATAGTTTTTTTTTGGTTCTCGTAAAAAAAGCATCATGTTTAGAATTGAGCGAGAACAGACTTAAATTTATTATTTCAATTGAATATGAGAGGCTCTTAGGCCAGCTTACGTGTTGTCAAGAGAAAGAAAGTCTTATGGCTGTTTTTTTAATTGTAAAAGAATTTATGCTTCGTCTAGCTTGCTTGAAGATAGATTTGTATATATAAATAAAGTATTTTTACAATATCAAAATTCTTACAAGGATGCGACAATTAATAGTTTTTTTCTGGGTTCACGTAAAAAAAGCATCATGTTTATAATTGAGCGAGAACAGTCTTAAATTTCTCGTTTCAATGGAATATGATAGGTTCTCAGGTCAGCTTGCGTATTGGCAAGAAAGAGATGGTCTCAAAACTGTTATTTCAATTGTAAATCAACTTATTCTTAGTCTAGCTTGTTTGAAGATAGATTCGTATACATAACTGAGTACATTTTACAAAATCTGTAAATTCTCAAAACAATATACAATAGTTAGTTTTTTTTCGGGTTCTCGTAAAAAAGCTGCATGTTTAGAGTAGAGCGAGAACAGTCTGAAATTTATTATTTCAATGGAATATGATAGGTTCTCAGGTCAGCTTGCGTATTGGCAAGAAAGAGATGGTCTCAAAACTGTTATTTCAATTGTAAACAACTTATTCTTAGTCTAGCTTGTTTGAAGATAGATTCGTATACATAACTGAGTACATTTTACAAAATCTGTAAATTCTCAAAACAATAATACAATAGTTTGTTTTTTCGGGTTCTCGTAAAAAAGCATCATGTTTAGAATTGAGCGAGAACAGGCTTAAATTTATTATTTCAATGGAATATGATAGGCTCGCAGGCCAGCTTGCGTGTTGTCAAGAGAGAGAAGGTCTCAAAACTGTTATTTCGATTGTCAATCAACTTATTCTTAGTCTAGCTTGTTTCAAGATAGATTCGTATACATGAACTGAACACATTTTACAAAATCTGTAAATTCTTACAAGGATGCGACAATTAATAGTTTTTTTTTGGTTCTTGTAAAAAAAGCATCATGTTTATAATTGAGCGAGAACAGTCTTAAATTTATTATTTCAATGGAATATGATAGGCTCTCAGGCAAGCTTGCGTGTTGTCAAGAGAGAGAAGGTCTCAAAACTGTTATTTCAATTGTAAATCAACTGATTCTTAGTCTAGCTTGTTTGAAGATAGATTCGTATACATGAACTGAGTACATTTTACAAAATCTGTAAATTCTTACAAGGATGCGACAATTAATAGTTTTTTTTGGTTCTTGTAAAAAAAGCATCATGTTTATAATTGAGCGAGAACAGTCTTAAATTTCTCGTTTCAATGGAATATGATAGGTTCGCAGGCCAGCTTGCGTGTTGTCAAGAGAGAAAGGTCTCAAAACTGTTATTTCAATTGTAAATTAACTTATTCTTAGTCTAGCTTGTTTGAAGATTGATTTGTATATATGAACTGAGTACATTTTAAAAAATCTGTAAATTCTCAAAAGGATGATACAATTAATAGTTTTTTTTGGTTTTGTAAAAAAAGCATCATGTTTAGAATTGAGCGAGAACCGTCTGAAATTTATTATTTCAATGGTATATGTAAGGCTCTCAGGCCAGCTTGTGTGTTGTCAAGAGAGAGAAGGTCTCAAAACTGTTATTTTAATTGTAAATCAACTTATTCTTAGTCTAGCTTGTTTGAAGATAGATTCGTATACATGAACTGAGTACATTTTACAAAATCTGTAAATCCTCAAAAGGATGATACAATTAATAGTTTTTTTCTGGGTTCAGGAAAAAAAAGCATCATGTTTAGAATTGAGCAAGAACAGACTTAAATTTATTATTTCAATGGAATATGATAGGCTCTCAGGCAAGCTTGTGTGTTGTCAAGAGAGAGAAGGTCTCAAAACTGTTATTCCAATTGTAAATCAACTGATTCTTAGTCTAGCTTGTTTGAAGATAGATTCGTATACATGAACTGAGTACATTTTACAAAATCTGTAAATTCTTACAAGGATGCGACAATTAATAGTTTTTTTTTGGTTCTTGTAAAAAAAGCATCATGTTTATAATTGAGCGAGAACAGTCTTAAATTTCTCGTTTCAATGGAATATGATAGGTTCGCAGGCCAGCTTGCGTGTTGTCAAGAGAGAGAAGGTCTCAAAACTGTTATTTCAATTGTAAATTAACTTATTCTTAGTCTAGCTTGTTTGAAGATTGATTTGTATATATGAACTGAGTACATTTTAAAAAATCTGTAAATTCTCAAAAGAATGATACAATTAATAGTTTTTTTTTGGTTCTTGTAAAAAAAGCATCATGTTTAGAATTGAGCGAGAACCGTCTGAAATTTATTATTTCAATGGTATATGTAAGGCTCTCAGGCCAGCTTGTGTGTTGTCAAGAGAGAGAAGGTCTCAAAACTGTTATTTTAATTGTAAATCAACTTATTCTTAGTCTAGCTTGTTTGAAGATAGATTCGTATACATGAACTGAGTACATTTTACAAAATCTGTAAATCCTCAAAAGGATGATACAATTAATAGTTTTTTTCTGGGTTCAGGAAAAAAAAGCATCATGTTTAGAATTGAGCAAGAACAGACTTAAATTTATTATTTCAATGGAATATGATAGGCTCTCAGGCAAGCTTGTGTGTTGTCAAGAGAGAGAAGGTCTCAAAACTGTTATTCCAATTGTAAATCAACTGATTCTTAGTCTAGCTTGTTTGAAGATAGATTCGTATACATGAACTGAGTACATTTTACAAAATCTGTAAATTCTTACAAGGATGCGACAATTAATAGTTTTTTTTTGGTTCTTGTAAAAAAAGCATCATGTTTATAATTGAGCGAGAACAGTCTTAAATTTCTCGTTTCAATGGAATATGATAGGTTCGCAGGCCAGTTTGCGTGTTGTCAAGAGAGAGAAGGTCTCAAAACTGTTATTTCAATTGTAAATCAACTTATTCTTAGTCTAGCTTGTTTGAAGATTGATTTGTATATATGAACTGAGTACATTTTAAAAAATCTGTAAATTCTCAAAAGGATGATACAATTAATAGTTTTTTTTTGGTTCTCGTAAAAAAAGCATCATGTTTAGAATTGAGCGAGAACCGTCTGAAATTTATTATTTCAATGGAATATGTAAGGCTCTCAGGCCAGCTTGCGTGTTGTCAAGAGAGAGAAGGTCTCAAAACTGTTATTTCAATTGTAAATCAACTTATTCTTAGTCTAGCTTGTTTGAAGATAGATTCGTATACAGAACTCAGTACATTTTACAAAATCTATAAATTCTTACAAGGATGCAACAATTGATAGTTTTTTTTTGGTTCTCGTAAAAAAAGCATCATGTTTAGAATTGAGCGAGAACAGACTTAAATTTATTATTTCAATTGATTATGAGAAGCTCTTAGGCCAGCTTACGTGTTAACAAGAGAGAGAAAGTCTTATGACTGTTTTTTTTAATTGTAAAATAATTTATGCTTCGTCTAGCTTGCCTGAAGTTAGACTTGTATATATAAATGAAGTATATTTTACAATATCAATAATTTTTTGCGTAGAATCGATCCCCGTCGTTATTTTTGACTTAGGAGTACGAAAACATTAAAAAATGTGCACTTTTTTGGTATTTTTTTTTCATAACTTTCGGAAAGTTAAAGTTCGAGGGCGTGTCAAATGAACAGAAAAAAATCTAGAAAACTTTTTGATACTATCAAAATTTAAGGTTTTTTCTGACATCTAACGGTTTATTTTACGATGTACAATAAAATCATTTACATAGAAAAAAACGACGTTATTCCAAAAAAGACAATACAAAAAATTGAAAAATCAAAAATGTATTAGTTCCTTTTAGGAAACGGCTCAGTAAAATCAACTTTGAAAAAAAGTCCATGAAACTATCTGATAGGTGTTTGTCTTACCTTTCCAACTCCGTTTTCAGATTTCCAAATTTCGCAAGTATCGCTGAGATACAGCGGTTTTTGGTCGATGCGTTTTTGTAGCTTAAAATTCCAAAATTCTGAGTTAGCCCAATTTATCAAAAATCCGGCGAAGCAGAAGCATAGAATTTTAAGCTACAAAAACGCATCTTACAAAAACCGCTGTACCTCAGCGTTACTTGCGAATTTTGTCGCGATTGCGAAAAAATCTGAAAACGGCGTTAGAAAGGCGAGACAAACAACTATCAGATAGTTTCATGCACTTTTTTTCATAGTTGATTTTACTTAGCCGTTTCTGCAAGAAACTAACACTTTTTGATTTTTCAATTTTTTGTATTGTCTTTTTTGGGATAACGTCGTTTTTTTCTATGTAAATGATTTTATTGTGCATAGTAAAATATACCGTTGGATTTGTCATAAAAAATCCTAAATTTTGATTGTATCAAAAAGTTTTCTAGATTTTTTTCTGTTCATTTGACACGCCCTCGAACTTTAACTTTCCGAAATGTATGAAAAAAAAATACCAAAAAAGTGCATATTTTTTAATGTTTTCGTACTCCTAGGTCAAAAATAACGACGGGGATCGATTCTACACAAAAAATTACATAAGAAAACGTACTGGCAATATAGTTTTTACCCTCAGAGCACAGTAGGCAATTTAAATCTTATTTAGCGCTGCTGTCCAATTTTTGCACCACGTTTTTAAACTTGAAAAATATATCGACAAGTGTTCAGGTTATCTATAGCAACACCAGGTAGACGGCAAACTTCATGTTTTCAGTTTAACTAATGGATTATGCCGGTGCTCCCAAAATTAAAAAAAAATTTCCAAAACGAACCGGTCTAACTTACATGCATGTGGCGGCTTAATTCAAGAGTGACTTCAATTGTTACTTTTATTAATTTGAGTAGTCGACGGTGTACATGTAATTAGTTACCGACCAACCTCCATAGTTATTGCATCGACTCTGTGACATTTTCAATAAATAATTCGTTCCTTGACTTGTAGCTAATAATTAATATTTATAATTAATTAATTATCTTTATACCACATGTATATAGTAAAAGTAATAAAAAATGTTTGTGTACTTCAATAGTCCTTTTGTTCAGCCCAAAAATATTTAGAACGATATCTGTTATAGATTGCTAGAAATAAATTCGCGAAAAACAACTTTTTTGGTCGATAAACAAGAATTTTAGTTCCATAAAATACAATTTTCAATATGTATTAAAATCGTTTAAGAAGGCGTTTAAGGAAAAATCATGATGATGATATGATGAAAAACTGTCTATGTGACGTGATTTATTGTTTTTTTAATGAAAAAAAATCAGTGACTCGTGATTTTATAGCATTTTGAATTAAATCTTTGAAAAATTGTTCATTATTTTTCCACAAAAAAATATGAAAACTATAGGTTCATAGAGTATTCGAACTGCGTATAATTGAGGGAAAAAACGCGGGTTTTTTGTATCTTTTTTAAATGTCAAACTGTGAAATAAAATTTTATTTTTTCTTTTATAATAGTAGATTCTATGATAAAATATAAGCACAGTTGAAACGATAATTTGCGATACTTTATTCCGAGTTCGTTACTGGAGCAACTCTAAAATTCTGCAGCTCGTGCAATGGATGAAAGAAGAAAAGCTAGGTATCGCGCGCTCGGTCGAAAATTCTATCGGGGCGAGAATATCGCGCCCTAAGACGATCTCAGAAGGTGACTCGCATGCTGTCGACGCAGGTCACGGAGACGGCGAAGGTGGCGGCGCCCGCGACATTGTCGACGCGCGGCTCGCACAGCGTCATCGCGCAGTAGTCCCTCTCCTCGTTCTCGAAGAAGACGCTCTTGGGCGTGTACAGGTACTCGTTGCAGTTGGCCTTGGGCAGGCGCGTCTCGCCGTACTGGTGGCCGACGACGCTGAACTCGCGCAGCTCGTACTCGTTCGTGTCCGAGGCGCAGAGCGGATTCTCGGGGCAGCGGCTGAGCAGCAGCAGGAAGCCGCCGTTGGGCAGACTGTGCACGCCGTAATCCGACACCTCGTGCTCGGTCTCGGCCACGACGTCGGGGAACAGCTGGCGACTGTACAGGTCGTTCTGGATGCACTTGACCTCGCGATTCCAGCCGCTGCAGAAGCTCAGGAAGCCGTTGGCGTTCGAGTAGGCCAGCTCGGGAGTCTTGGTCTTGCCGTCGTGGTACTCTTTCAGCTTGACCGGGGTCTCTGCGATATGCCCCGTATTTATAATAAATTACGCGTTTTTATGATGGATTTCAAATGAAAGTTGGCGCTTACGCTGGCCCATGAGTTTGGAAAATCGGCCGAACTGCGTGGCGGTGACGGGATCGAAGACCTTCTCCATCAGCAGTATACCGTAGGCGCCGTAGGGTGGCAAGATGGGCGCTATGTCCACCTCCTGCACGTCCGAGGGATTGACGTTGAACCAGGGCTCGGGCTCCTTCATCACTCGGCCCCGCACGTCCAGGTGCACCTGGCAGAAGACTTGCCGGCACACGCCCTCTCGGGCGTCGGCCAGCACGACAATGTGATCGTCGACCTCGGCTACGGCCTCGGCCCAGAGCGGCTCGATCCTGCGGTCGCGGGTGACCGTCGACTCGCAGTCGCTCATGCGCACCGTGGTCAGTCGCCACAGGGACTCGTCGGGGTTCTCCTCGTGCCACGAGACCAGGATGTACTTGCCGAAGATCGGCGCGACGACGAACTTGTTGTGCACGAAGGATTGGGGCTTGCTCTTGTCGACCGCCAGTATCACCTCGCACGATTTCTGGGTGGGCGCGTCGCGTTTACGGAAGTCCTCCAGGTAGACGCGGCACTTGGCGTCGTGGTCGGTCAGGTCGCAGACGATGTAGCCCAACTGGCCGTTCTTCATGGAGATACTGGACACGCCCAGGGTCAGGCCCGGGAAGCTGTGCGGGATGCTTCGAGTGGCCGTGATGTTCCTCGGCCGGTATTGGCCATTGGTCGCGACGACCAACAGCGCTAGCAACGCCGATGCTAATTCGAGCCTCGTCATTTTCGCACGCCTGTTGAACAAAAATTTGACTGATTGATTCGCTTTTGCGATTCTGCGCGCACTGATTTTGAGACGATTTCACTTGCAAACATTCATCAGCATTGCACTTTTAATGCGCAATTAGAGTACAAATTAAACGCATTCGTACGATGTTGAACAATTAAATTCAATTTACAGAAAAAGGAATGAATTACGTACTCTAAGATTCGAGCTTCTTCACTAGACACGCGTCGACTTCGGACTGATGGACCAGCCGGGGAGCTAAAAAATATAAGCGCAAAACTTGTTTTGACACGGGGCTTTGTTACGAAATCTCTTTCGCTCGCGCGCGTGTAAACGAAATTTCACACTTTTTCAAAGGACAGCTCGCACGCGCGGTGCCGAAATTTGCCTATTAATTACGTCGGGTTTGACCCGCGTGTGAGCATCATTCAAAGTTTCACTCTGCGTAAGCGATATTCTCAGATTTGATTTACGCCAATTTTTTGTCCGAGCTGTCTTTCAAAATGTGTTACTTTTGGTATTCCACGCGAGTTTACACAGACGAAAATTGTTACATTTGTCACGCTCGCATGAAAAATCCAGTTCTTTTGTCCTCTACGAGACAAGCAGACATGTTTAGCGTTATTCGTGCATCATATTTAATTCGAAAAATAATTTTGTTACTCTTGTTAGTTTTCGTGGACTTCTCAGTCAATAGAAAATTAGGCAATTTATTATTGAAAATAACAAGCTACATTTTGTTATTACAATTTTAGATTACGTTATAACAGGTTCGTGTAGTTATTAAATTATACTTTCAAGATTTAAAATTCTGTAACACCGGTAAGCATGGATAGAATTTTAATATTCATGCCAAACAATTTTGAACAAATATTGGCGTTTTTTTCTCACACGTATTTGAAATGCATGAATACGAAAGAAGGCCCAATTGCACGTATCCTCATTTTTCGTCTTTGACCAGCTTAGACATTTGCGAGCACCAATGCTACCTTAAAATTCACTCCTTTGAAATAGATGTACTTCTTGATAAAAATATGTACACTTCTTGTTTAATTAATTATAAAATATAATCAGTATCATAATGATTTATATTTATCATGTATTTGGCAGAGAACTCGCACCGTTCAAGTATTTTCCCAGTCATTATATCCATTTTTGCTACAGTCAATGAAATAATATTTAATACAATATTTATTTCCGTATAACAAAGACTTTTCTGTAGATTCATTTCACGCGCAACGTCCTTGAATGCTGAAAAAAATTTCCTGAACTATTTCGGCGTTACGCCGAGAAGTGATAAATTGAAGCAGTCAACGGTGACGTCGAGCGGGCTTTCGAGCGCGTCAATCCGATCCCCGTCGTAGCAAGCCGTGGCCAAGCAAAACCTGTCGGGCTCCTCCTCGTCGCGGTAAATGCGACCCTCGGCCCGGCTCAGCTCGCTGTCGCACTCGCGCTTGTCGAACTTCACGTCCTTGGAATCGGAGCCACCGCCTCTCGCGTGATAAACGTTTTGGGTACCGCGGCAGTCTTGGTCGGCGCACTCGGCGTAGGTCAGCAGCATCCGGTGATTTCCCGTCGTAGCGACGGCCATGTCCCGCGGCTCGAACGGCACGTCGATCGAGTAGATCACGCGAAAGTCGTCGACTCTGTACTGCTGACAGTGGATGATCCAGCCGGGGTGGCTGCGCGCCTTCATCTGCACGGCCATGCTGACGACGCCGTCGGTGCCCGCGGCCGAGTAGACGACGCGCCTGTGTCCGCGATGCGTTTCTTTGGGAAAGTGCACGTAGTCGAAGATCACGTGCGCGCTGTAATTGCCTGCAAATCACGCGTGAGATTGTCAATCGACCGTTAGGCGTCACAGCGACGCGCGACAGCTCATCTAGCTCACTTACCGTCGATCCGATCCGGCGCGTGGCTCTTCAAAATCGTGATGCGCTCCGTCAGTCTGTCGTAGGCAGCGGCCGGTGTCTCCTCGTCTTCCAGCCGCTCGCGAAAGTCTTCGATGAGCACGAAGTGCGCGTAGCGTCCCGTTATCTTATCTTCCTCGAGCAGCACGAAGTCGAGATACTCGTAGCTGACGTTGCCTCGACGCTCGTATATCGGAGTTATGGTGCTGGCGGCGAGCGAAGACGACGACGACGAAGACGACGCCACGGAATTATTATCGTCGAAACCAACGATGGTCACGCAGTACGAGTCGCGGCACTGCTCCTCGTCCACCAGCACGACGGCGAACTTCGCGTCCCTCTTGAACGGCAGAACTTTGAGGATCGTCGCCTCGCGCTGCCACGGCTGCCGCCGCAGTCCACAGCTCGACCAGTCCAGGATGGCGAGCCCCGGCAAGCTCGACGAGCCATTCGCGTCGCGCCAGTCGACGACGGCCCAGCGCCCGTCGGCGTGATTCGTGATCGCGACCTCGTCGACGCGTCCCGCCTCGTGAACACTGCTCAGCTCGATCCGGCACTCGTACCTCGGTCGCAGATCCTCGTAGAGGTAAACCTGGCAGGCCTTGACGCCTCGATCCCCGTCGCAGTCAGCGTGAGCGAAGAACTTGCCTGTCAGTGCGTCGGCGGCGTCGAATACCAAGAGCTTCTCCGTGGCCGGATGTGTCCAGACTCGATGCTCGACGGCTGCTTTTGGCTCGATGCTTGTCGTCGAGTTTTCAATGTCCTGCACGGCCGGCGAATCATAAAATCCGCCGACGAGTAAGAATATCGCGCTGAGACTTTTAAAGAATTCCATTTTTGCGAGAGCAAATAAATAAAAAGATAAAATACTGCTGTACGAGCTGGCCACGCGCGCGCACAGCTATTGCGTGACTGAGCGACGACGATTCGTCACCGCCCGAGCAAACGCCAAGATTGCGACGAGCAAAGATTGCGTCGATATTATAAAAGTAAACGATAAAGAATAGATCGATAAACTAAAGTTTTGTTAAATTTATCAAGACACGAGTGTACATTTTGTAAATTTTTTTATTTATAATTACACATATAACAGTCTACGCTTTTTGAGTGAAATCGTCGCGAGAGAAACAATTCTTCGCCACTCCCATCGCTGCATGCCTGAGAGTCGTCGAGTCCCAGCAGATCATGGCCAGGCAGTAGTTGCCGCCGCCAAGGTCGAAGAATCTCGGCTTCATGATCTTCGGCTCGAGCTCGCAGCCGAACTTGTAGATGTCCATCGAGCCCAGAATCTTGCCGCGCTCGTCGATTCGGAAAATTCTGCGATCCTTTTCGCGGGCGATCGGGGCGAAGGTCCGCTCGGCGCCGTCGACGAGGCGACGCTTGTCCACGTTTCGCAGACCCTCGTCCTCCTCGAGGGTCAGCATGAGCAGGAATCCGCCACGATTGGCCGGCTCGTTGTGCAGGCCCAGCTCCAGGAGGTCTCGATCGAGCTTCATGGACTTTTCCAGCTTCATGTTGCCCGCAAAGTCGAACTGGGAACAGGTGACGCTTCGTCCGCCTTGGAAGCACAGGCCTACGGTGTCGTGCTCGAGCGAATAATCGAATTGATATCCGTGGCTTCGACGGAGGTATCGGACGTCCATTACTTCCTTGGGAGGTAGTTTGGAGATGTATTTGTGATTTTTCAGCAATGTGGCTTTTCCTGATAACAAGAAAGAAAGACCTCGATCAATTTTATTTGTTGAGATGAAGGGTGGGTAGCATAAATTAAGGGTCTATTTTAACCAACGTATTACAGTAATTTTTTTCTACATTTGACATTTTAAATGTCAATTCAAACGACACAGCAACAAATTGTATAAAATATTTCAAAACCCTGCTTTGACATGTATATAATTATTTTGAATTTGCTACCTGTGAACTTACAGATAGCAAAGAATAATAGTAGTTGAAAGCTGGTCTACAATTTTTGAAATACATTTAAATGGTAATTTTCAGGTAATTTAAAAAGCTTTCAATATTTTTAAAATAATTGTAGCAGAAAATTTTCCAAAACAAGCCAATATTTTCCACCAGAATAGATGTCATAAATGTCAGACTAAATGAAAAAAAAGGAAACAGATACCCAAGATATCTCAATTATTTCACACTAAAAAAATGCACACAGACGGTTGGATAATCACATCGCTCACCGTATTTATCGATCAAAGTCACGCAGACCGATTTGTCCGTCTTCTCGATGAGCAAGTGTCCGGAATCGCGGGTGCCTCGGCGCAGCGGCACCACCGACAGCTCCTCGGTGTCGGGCGCCACGGGGAACCACGAGTCGGTGCGCTGGACACGTCTGCCCTGAGGATCGTAGGTCGTCCTGACGGTCCTGCTGTTGGCCGGTCCGACCACGTAGACGAAGTCGTAGGTGCCGTCGACGTAGGGCAGAACGTTGAGCAAGGAAATCGCGTCGTCGCGCGCGTCCAGAGTCATCTCGGCCGCTTGGGCGCCGCAATCGGCCAGCTGAACCCTCGCCAGGCGAATGCGCTTGTTGTCGACGTCCGCCGCGGCCTCGATCGAGCCGTAAACCACGAGATTTTTGCTGTACGGCGACAGCAGGGTAAAGTCGAGCTTCTTTTCATTCGTCTCGCTGGGCAGCTTTTGATAGTCTTTCAGCAGTGGGCACGACCAGTGGTCCGTTTGATTGAACACGTCCGGCACGAGCATGAGGAAGCGTGATCGTCCTGCTGCAGCCTCTTCGAAATTCTTGTCCGCGTCTTTGTAAGTGTAGAACAAACTTCGCCCGATCCAGGCATCGTCGCTCAGATTGTCGAACGAGTCGGGATCGTAAAATTTAGCCGGTAGGCGCTCGCGATCGATGCGTGATTTCGCGATAGATCCGAGCGCGCCGAGCGCCCGATCTGCCGAGCGAAGAAAGAAAAAAGTGAAGAACAACGCGGCCACCACCGACGGCTTCATAATTTTGTGATCGTCTGTGCGGGCCGAGCTGTGTGTTGCTCGCGTTACGATCGCGGGCCGACTCGAGTCTGCGAGCTAGAGATGAGAATACGAGAAAGCTGCTGCTGCTGCGAGTCCCGGTGCGATTATTTGCCAGCTCGCATTCGCATCGCGCAGCAGAGGCCTTTTATCAAGAACCGATAGCGGAAGCAGTGGTACACAATAATATTGCGCCGTGCATAACGATTGTTGTTGTTTTGCTGCGAGACGCGAGAGGCATCGTCCATCATTTTTCATTAATTCACGCACGAAGAATAAGGGATTGTATTTAATAGCGAGGCAGATGGTTTCGATTGAAAAAAAAAAAAAATTATTTATTTATGATCCATATTGAAGTCGTATATATAGAATATATGTACACGGTATACATATGATAATTTAAAACCTATCGTAAGAGTATAAAATTGTATCAAACGGAACATAAACAAAATCAATTGATCACATCGTGTGTGTGTGAGTCGGTGTGTTATTTATGTACAATTAAAATCATCATCGTCGTCCTCGTCATCGACCCCGTAACCAAGACAAAATTCTCAAGCTCCAGTCGACCGATTCGTACTGGACAACTTGCCGGCTGACGAGATCGGCGTCGGTGAAGCAGTGCGTGTCCAGCTTCAACGTTCTGGTCCTCTTCTGGTTCTTATCCTTGTACGGCGCCACGAAAAAGTCCTCGTAGCAGACCTGGGTGAAGCAGTATCTGCCCGGGCCGTCCTCGAACAGCTTGCCGCTGGCCCGATGTTTGTAGCGGTCGCAGGCGAGCTTGGGGATCGTGTGCACGGTCTCGAGGAGGTCGCTGTCCAAGCCGATCCTCGCCACCCGGTACTCGTTGCGGCCGGATCCGCGGCACATGGGGTCCCTGCAGCCGGCCATGACCAGCAGCATGCCCCCCTTCTCGCCGGCCAGATTCATCGCGGCCATCTCGTGGAAGTGGACGAGGGCGCGGTCCACGCTGAGCGTGTGCTCGAATTGCAGCCTGCCGTCGTGGTCGTACTGGCTGCAGATCAGCACCATGTCCTCCTTCTTGGCGCAGACGCCGATGTATCCGGCGTGCGTTGAGTAGGCGATGCGCTCGCACGGATTGAACCAACGCCACCGAGAGTACAAGTCAAAGACGGTGTAGCTGCGCAGCCAGATGGACTTGTGCGTGGTGTCGCGGCTCACCAGGCGTCTTCTCTGATCAGGCACGAGTTGCGAGTTACCCTTGCCCCATCCTTGGATCAAGGCCTCGGCAAACACGTGTTTGTCGTCGTTAACGTGGTGTAGTAGGTCGATCATCAGAAAGTCTTCCAGCACCTCCGTATCTTCCTGGAGGGGCATCATGACGAAGTTTTCATTGTCGACCGACTGCTTGTACCAATATTTGGGCCCGGTTATACTGCCTAGTTCGTTGAACTTTATCCAGCACCTCTGCACGTCCCGGCTTCTGTTCGGCTCGTGGTAACACGGCATACCCTTTGTAATGCTTCTGACTAATGCGTAAAACGAGTTCTCGTAGACGATGAACTTGACGGGCTCGAGCTTATCCAGACCACGGGTCCGCTTAATTAAGCAGGTATCGAAGTCCACTACATATACTTGCCATCTGTAGGCTCTCAAGATCGGGACGAACGAGCTGACGATGGCTTTGTCAGCGCCCAAAAGCAACACTTTCACCTGGCCCGGCTTCAAGACTCCATAATACATGTTCACGTTGAAAAGGCACTCGCGCGTTTTGTTCGGCCCGTCGACCCGGATAATCTTGCAGGTGCTGTTGACGCTGCTATAGTTTTCCGGGCAGAGGCCGTACACGTGAGACCTCCCCTTGTACGCTTCCTCGTTGAAGATCAGATTACTGCCCGGATTGTAATTGTACTCGTAAGAGGGCGATGACGTCAACGAGACCCGGAGGCTCGTCGCCAACACGAGCAATGAAAGGATTTTCGCCACGGAAGGCATACTCTGCAGTCTGTACGACCAACAACAAAAAAACGAGGAAATTTTAAGGATAACGAGAGCCGATGAATTCGTCCGTGTGAATTATCGCCTTCGTTGAGCTACGCTTACCTTTGTTGACGTGTGTACTGTCGATAGCGACTCAAGCGGTCGACTGATTGAAGGCAAAGTTTCTGTAACGATCAACATCGTAATTACAATATAGGGCTGTATCCCACCAGAGTTACGATTTGATTCGATTTTCAAGTCGACCAAAGCTCGTGTTTATCGAATTAAATTATCGCAACAACGGTTTACAGATATGTATTGTTTTTATTATTCTTATCGTACAAATATCAGGATATTAAAAAAGAAAATGATCTAAAACTCGAGCTTGAAGTCGTCGCCGCTGTAGCAGGAGCGATCGAAGGTGAAGCGCTGCACCGAGCGCAGATCCGTCTCGATGCATCTGAGCACGAGGCAGTACTCGTCCTCGCCCTGCTCGTTCTTGGTCTCGTAGAACTTGTCCTCGAGCTGCTCGCCGATCAGTTGGCAGCCCGGACGCTGGGCCTGGCTGCGCACCGAGCCCTGCCGATCCACCCGGGCCAGGTGATAGGTCTTGTGGCCGAGGCAGTGGCGATCCTGGCAGACCAGGCTCAGCAGCAGGAAGCCGTTGTCGGGCAGATTGTGGATGGTCATGCGGCCGACGCTGCTCGTCTTGGACTCGAGGTGATAGGGCAGGCTGAGCTCCTGCTGGCCCTTGTGCTTGCCCTCGCGATTGAACTGGCTGCACTCGAGGCTCGAGCGGCGATCGACGCAGACGCGGATCGAGTCGTGGCCCGTCGAGTAGGCGATCTTGCTCGTGTCCTCGACGTCCGAGTAGTGGCGGGCCATCTTTACTTTTCCTGCGAGGTGGCGATAAAAAAAAAAAAAAAGAAAGAATTATTCGAGACGAAAAAAAATAACGCGAAGGTGCTCTCGCTCGATGTCGTACCGTCTTTCCTGGTGAGCTGAACGTGAGCCACTCCGTTGCTCTGCAGCTGGATCACCAGGTACTCGTTGTCGCCGACCGACGCGACCATCATCTTCTTGGCCTGCTCGGGCACCTCGATCCAGGCGGCGGGGGCCTCCACGACGATGCCCTGGTCGTCGAGTCGGGCCTTGCAGTACTTGTCGGCGCCGCAGAGCCTCTTGCTGCGAAAGACGACGTTGTAGCCGCCCTGCTTGAGCGGCACGATCTTGACGAACTTGTCGTCGCGCACCTTGTCCAGGGGGAAGCTGGCCTCGGTCACCTGGCAGCTCGGGAACTGGACGTTGCGCAGCTGGAGGAGACTGCCGCCGGCCTCGAGCCAGGCCACGACGACGCGATCGCGCGGCTTCAGCGGCTCCACGAGCACCTCGCGACGCTCCACGTTCTCCCAGAGATTGGCGCCCATCTGCAGGGCACGAGCCATAATACTCGGGCAGCTGGCCGTCGTCGCCGAACACGTCCGACCTGTAGTTGAGCTGGCATCGATGCTGGCCGTTGGAGGGATCGGCCTCGAGCTCGCACCTGGCGTAGGCGGCCCGGTCGGGCGCTGCGAAGGTCGGCGGGGTGACGGCGAACAGATCGTCGTTGGCGCTGTCCAGCTGCAGCACGGTTATTGACTCGCCGGCCGATAGCAGCGGCATAAAGAGCGCGGACAAGAGCCCCGAGACGATAAGTCGGAGCGCCATATTGCGGACAAATTTATTTGTATATTTCAATGCGCTATGGTCAGTCTGTGGAAGAGCAAAACAAGAGAATCGATATAATGCGCGATTTTGTTATTCCGCGAGAAGACGCGCGAACAAAGCTCACAATTCGTCGAGTCAAGAGTAAATATATGTGTGCAGTAATATTGTGCAACAAAAAAAATCCGTTTATAAAAAAAGTATTAAGTTTAATCTGTACACTTCGTGAACTCACCAGACTCTCATCAATATACGCACACACGCACACGACTCGGCGCGTGCTTACGCGAGCCAACGATTAATGGAAACTAGCTTGTCTGCACTCGCGACGCAAGTTTAAATACTCCTCATTGACTTTATCATCTGTTTCGGAAGAGAAGCAGCGGAAAAACAAAAAAAAAAGCTCGCACGCGAGATACGAGGAGCGGCACTTGTGCTACGCAGTACTACTATATACGCGCGGTTATTACATTGTGTGTATCGTTTTACGATAAAGCGGACACATTTCGGATTCTAATTAACAATGCTCGGCGACACGTGTCACGTTCGACTATATAGTATCAAATGTAGCAAATTGTAGAAGAAATGCTACATTGTGCGACCTTTACAATGGTACACCGATACTAAGCGATAAAAGACAAAAATTATAAACGCGTGAAAATTTTTTTCGAATATAGGACAATCTTAGCCCTTAGCAACTCTTGTCACAATGGAGCATTTCCCTTCGGTGACCTTCGAATTTTTATGCCACTGATAAAAATAAAATGATATATTTTAGGCTATCATTAATTAAAATTTCGTTTGCCGTCTAGCCATTAAAATTAGCTGAAACGATCATTATATAATGTATCAAGGCCAGAGAATAATGTTTTCTTACAGTGGATGAGATAAAATTAGGCATTTTGCAAAATGTTATATTTTATTGATATACACAAATTTTACACTGTATTATTTAAATCCACAAGTTTATGTAAACAAACAAGCTCGGCAAAGAGTAATGCTTCATTTGCATACATGAAATTCATCGGAGCTAAAAACGAAGCGGCTTCGCGCGCATAGATTGACAATCATAATATTCATGCGAAGAAAGTGTCACGCTTTTCGAACTCATCGTCGCGTTGTTCGACTGGTTTTTGCCGCTATTGGTGCAGCTACGAGCGCAGGTAGGATAGAGCATAATATACGGCCAAGTAGCGCGACGAGATGCAATCGTTAAATTTGATGGAAATTGGCACACGAGAGTCGAGCCTCGTTTTGCAGCAGGCCATCGATGAAGCGATCGTGCGAAAATTCCTTTGTTTTGTATACGCTATGTCGTGCTTGCGCATAATGAGCAAAACAAACGTCTGCACGCGCGCCGCGATACATGCACCACTGACGCGTGTGCCCCGCTGATTCTCGTCTTGGAGCGGCACACGCACACATTTTTAGCTCCGAGCTCAAAAGTTGAACGAAAAAAAGGAGGAAAAAAATGGAAAGAATATTAACGGTGAATTTCGCTCGCCCGAGTCGGCCAGGATGCGTTCGCGCGCGTGTGTTTACGGCGAGGAGCGTATAAATATATATAAATAGTCGCGCGCTAAAGAGAGAAAGAGAGAGAGAGAGACTCGATCGTTAAAGCGCGAACAAAATTAAAAAGCCACGCGGAAAACCGCTAGGCTCGCTCGCTCGTCTTTTCAGCGAAGAAGTGACGGGGCACGACGGACGTATATGCCCATAGTATAAAGTTATGCGCAAAACATCTTGTGTACATTTAGTTTTCACCTTGTACTTGTTTGGTGAACGCGTGTCAGTGCGTCGCTACTACTACGCCGATTAAGTGCGAGCTTTCGTGCGTGGTGGCTCTCCGCAGCTTTGAGTGGCAAAATAAAAATCGATATACACAGCGATCGCTGCTGTTCTTTGTTTTTCTTTCATAAATTCGTACACGATTAAGTAAGTGAATCGTGCGCAGCTCGCAACAATGAGAGCATGGAGCCGAAGCTCGATCATCCTGGCGTTGCTGTGCCTCAACGGCCTGCTGGCGGGCGGCCGAGCTAAGCTCAAGAAGCTGACCAAGCACCAGAACTACCTGAAGAACATGATCGACTCGAGCAAGGTGGCCTTCTACAACACCAGTGTCGTGCACGCCCAGTGCCTCTACGAGACCAACTGGACCTCGAACAATTGCACGTTGCACCTCGACCAGTACGGCTTCGACGACGAGCCGACGCGCAAACTGTCCTGCGCCGTGCAGCTGCGCGCCAGCGACGTAGCCGAGGACCAGGAGCAGGTCGTCGTCACCACGGACATCGGCCTCGTGCCCTTCGGCAGCGACAAGACCATCGTCCACTGGACGGTGAAGACCGAGGACCACAAGGCCCAGGTGTATCGCATCGCCGTGCTGCACTTCGCCGAGGACTGCCGGCTGGACTACACGTCGCTCGACATACCCGAGCGCTCGACCGCGGGCCACTTCATCACCTACGACGACAAGTTCGAGATCGTGTTCTGGGAGCGCGTCGACGCCAACGACTCCAATCTCAACATCTACAAGATGTCGATGGACGACAGGGGCAAGATCCTGAGCAACGCCGTGACTCTGTTCAGCAACGACAAGAACAACGACGTCAAGTATCTGCAGCTGGTGCCGCTGCCCGTCAACAGCTTCTCCAAGAGCTACCTGCTGATCGAGCAGAACTATCCGGACGGTACCAACGGCTTCGGGGGACGCAACGCCATCGTCTCGCTCTTCGGTGACGACGGTAAGACATACATATTATTAGCAACCCAGTGCGATGTACCGATCGTGACGAATCGATATTTCTGATCTCTGCGTATATAGGTACCAAGCTGCCGCTCAAGAGCTACCCCGTCATACTCGACCAGAACAAGGTCGAGTACGTGAATCCGATCTACTCGACGGCGCACGACCTGATCGGCACCTGTTCGCGCCTCGATCACCAGGTCAGCTGCGCCCAGTACGATCTCGACGGCCAGGCCAAGTTCGACGTGACCCTCGACTTCAAGCGCCAGCTGCAGGAGATCGCGATGCTGAATCTGCCCGCGGGCGGCTTCCTGCTGCTCACGGTCCAGTGCGCCGATCCCAAGTGCCACGGACGCGAGCATCGCTACCGCATCAGTCGCTTCGACGACAAGGGCGCCAAGGTGGCCAGCCTCAAGGACGAGAAGTACGCCTGCTCGGGCCTGAATCGCACCACCAGCGCGAGATTCTTCGAGACCGAGCTCGCGGCCGAGTACTGCGTCTCGCTCATGTGCAAGGAGAAGTATCTGTATCACGTGAGGCGCGACCGCGGCGAGGTGTTTCGCCTCGACGCCAAGTGCTTCGGCGAGAAGGACCTGAAACCGGTGCAGCAGGCCAACAAGGGATTCTTCGAGTCGGTCGAGGAGTTTTTCGACGGTCTCTTCGACTCCACGACGGCTGGACTCTTTACTCGATAAGAACACGATGAGATAATTGTTTTTTTATTTTTATTTTTTTTAATTTTTTTAATAAAAAAAAAAAATGAGTCAATTACAGGTGCCATATAGCAGCGATTTTTTCATCCATGCATTGAACAAAATCCTTCATACATTTTTTAAAATAACTACGATGAAACCTCAATAATTCGAGATAAAATTTTGCATGTAGAGTCGTTGAACCATACAAATTTTATTTACTTGTTTACATTTACACAATGTATACGCAAGTATTATGTGTAAACGTATATTAGTTAAGTATGAATTATTAAAGAAGATAAAGACACTAGTCCAGTTGATAGCAGGTAATTTCTTCACATTATGAATGAAAAAGTTTAAAAAGTAAAATATTTCATTCAAAAATTTGCTACTTAATTATAAAATAGCATCTTACTTGACGAAAAACAATTAGAATCATCTTTAAATATTAAATAAATAAGAGTACCTGCTTTTTTCGATATTACGAACATTTTTTTTCAATTCCAACTTCCTTCAACTTCATTAAATCAAACCTCGATTATTCGAAATCCTCCTTACTTCGCAGCCTGTCCCTTGGATTTCGAATTAACGAGATCTTACCATACAGCGTATATTGATATACACATGTAAACAGGTGATATAAAAATCTAAATTCCTATATCCGCGCGCGCGCGTACATAAACCTACTCTCGATTTAAAAACAAAAAAAATCCAATCGAGTTGCAGGCACGTAATAAACAAGTTTTGCTGTAAAACACGATATTTAGCGCACAGGTTGAAATTCAAACGCGAGAGGGCGATATATGCGCAGTGCGCGCAACCCCTTTCGCACCGCAGTACCGACGTACACGCTCGGAAACGGCCCGCGATAATCCTCTCTTTCTTTTCCTCCTACTCCTCCTCCTCCTGTGCGCGTCCATCTCTCTCCGACTCGGTGTATTGCCAAGTTCAAGAATGACTCGGTGCTGCGCGCAGGGCCCCCATCGCGGCGGCGCAAGTACTCTCTGTTACATAAAGCCACGGCTCACAATAACAGGCCCCGCGGTGGGCACGATCGCGATAGTCCAGCTGCGCTATTATATTATATGCCGGCTGCAGGCACACACGGACGGACCCTCTCGACGCGGGCACTGTGCGAGATTTTCGGTGCAGTTGCGCGGAGGCACGAGTGTAGCCTGGCCTTGATCGTCCTTCGCTCCGACGTTATAGTGTGTATATATATATATAGCAAGAGAGAAGCGGAGCGACCCCAACCGCATTGCAAACAGGTTTTTGGATCCTCCTCCAGCCTCTCTCGTGTATGCTGTGTACTACGTACACATATAGTCAGAAGCGGCGTTGGGTATATACGCGCGATCTTCGTACACAAGGCCCAGAGAGAGAGAGAGAGAGAGCGAGAGAGCGTAAGGAAAAGAGAGCGAGGCGCAGCGTACATATACATACGCCGCGTATACGCGTAACTGTACGCGAGAAAGGAGAGTATATAGTGCATATATATACGCGGAGTGCAGTGCAATTCTCCTCTCTGCATATATACAGTGCGTAAAGGGAAAAATCGACGCTCGTCTTCGCTCCGGAATTATATTACTCATCGTGGCTGCTGCTGTCCGAAGAAGAATTTTATCAACGAGTGCGTGGGACATACGCATCTATTTGCCCATTGTCGGTGCTGTCGTTGGTGGTGTCTTCCCTCCTACTCGTCGAGGGCCAAGTTCGCAACGAGATCGTGCATATTTTTTTGTTTTTTACGAGTGGTGTTGCGCGCGAATGCAGAGGAGAGCTGCCGTTGCGCTGGCTGCAGAGGAGGACAAAACAAGAGGAGATGGCGAAGGATCGTATATAGCAGCACGAGAGTAGAGGATAATTATCGAGGGACTGCCGTGATTACTGCGGGGCTCTGTATGTTCGAAGGGGGGTCCCTTCTAGTCGCTTATAGTCATCGAGAGCTGCTTCCGAGCACCGCCACGGATTCGCGTATAAAATATACAATCTACGTGTGCGATGTTTGGCCGATGACCGAGACCTCGTTGCCCATCGCAGGCGACGACGACGACGACGACGACGGCGACGACTACGCGATTGAATCGATCCCAAGCGAGAGATCGTCGAAACATGTGTCAAGGTGAGTTTTTATACGAGTGCAGTATTATAATATTGTACAATGTACAACGTTTCCCTTCGTTGCTCACTGCATAATGATAATATCTATACGAATCGCGTATTTTAACTGTATACTACGACGACGTCAAATTGATTCTTCTTCGCAGATCTGCTCGCGAGGAGCTCGGTCGGAATCGGCTTCGCGGATCAGGAAGCAACGTGACCGACGACAGAGAGCCTTAATCGTCATGATCGAGGCATGGAAGGCGCAATTAGCGATCGCTCGGATCCTGCTGCTCCTGTTCGGCTCATCGATGTCAGCGGTGACCGGCAACGATGACATAGTCGTCGGCAAGCAGCAGCTCTACCTGCAGAACGTCGACGCCACGAGGCTCGAGTTCTTCAACACGAGCCTGCTCTACGCTCGCTGCCAGGAGCCCGCCACTCCGGGCCGATGGAGGCAGAATCGCTGCCGCTTCGATCTCGAGCGTTACGGCTTCGACGGCAGGCACGAGAGGCTCGTCTGCAACGTGAGCCTGCCGAGCCTAGACGACGACGACGACCACCACCACGAGACTACGACGGCTAATAACGAAGACGGACGATCGACGCCGCTGCGCAGGAACACGAGATTCCGATTACACCCGTACGCCGGCAATCTAACCCTCGTCCAGTGGACGTCGTTCGATCCGGTGAGCGGATCCCGGGTCGTGCGCCACGTCAGTCTGGACTTCACCGACTGCAGTCTGCGCTCGGCTGGCAGTCTCGATGCCGGCCGGCGCGCCTGGACCACGACGCTCGTCTTACAGCCGCCGACCAACTACGAGATATTCGTCTGGGAGCGCCGAGCCAACAGGTCGTACAGCTTCTTCAAGCTGACGTACGACGCCCGGGGCCGGTTCGTCGATGGACCGGAGGAGGGCACGAGCGAGATCGCCGACGACGATCTGAGACGCGTGAAGATCGTGCCGCTGCTGCCCTCGTCCTCGGGTCACGGCTCGAGCGCCGAGAAAAAGTACCTGGTCATCGAGCAGCGCAGAAGCGGCTCGACTGGCGATGACGAGAACGTCGCCGTGGTCTCGCTGATGAGGAACGACGGTGAGCGATATTTTTTCATCTGCACGCGATAAATATGCACTGTTGAGAAAAAAAACTTTGAATAGAAAATCAGTCGTTAAAATTAAAGCAATCGATACTGATGGCATTTGAAGTATTTTTTCATGAAATCTTCTCTGAGAATTGATGTATAAATATTGATTCCTTTTTTTATGGAAGCTGTAGAAAAATGCATGCAAATTACAACAATCAATACGAAAATTAATAAAAAAATTTAATATTAAACTAAAATTAAAACAACTTGATTGAAAGTACATGTTTTAATATATTTTTGAGCTAATCGAAAAATCTATGAAAATTCAATCGTAATTAAAGCCAGCATCTACCGCTAGATGGCGAGTACCTCTTTATGTGCAAATCTGCAAGTAGCAAAGTCAAAATAATTGTATAAGTGAAAGTACGTTTGGAGCTTTTTAGCAATGGCGAGAATATCTGTTATCCTCTACAGACCGATAAGCACATATATGAGTAAATTTACTTTAATAATCCATTAAGAATCCCACAAAATGAATTATGCAAAACTAACTTTGATTTTATCGGTAAATATTTTGATTACCGTTCATTGAATTTGAAATGGTTTCTGTTTGTCGCGCAGGCAAGAAGCGCGAAGTCAACGTCTACCCGCTGAAGTACGACGCGGCTCGACTCGAGTACCTGAACCCCGTGTACTCGGCCAGTCCCGGCAAGATGACTCTCTGCTCGCTGGGTGGCGCCAAGCAGCGGCGTCGCGTCAACTGCACCCAGTACGATCAGAACGGCCGGGCCCGCAGCGAGCTCGTCCACGAGACGGAGCACGAGCCGCGCGACCTCGCCGTGCTCAACTCGCCCAACGGCGACGGCTTCTATCTGCTCACGGTCGACTGCTCTCGGGCCGGCTGCTCGGGTCTCGGCGCCGAGCTGCGCTACCGACTGCTGCGCTTCAACGATCGCGGCGGCAAACTGGGCAGCAGCGAGTACCAGAGACACGGCTGCTCCAGGGACAGCGACCAGGCGCGGACGCGGCTCTTCGTTGGCGGCCAAGACGGCGAGCGCGTCTGCGTCTCGGTGCTCTGCGGCGAGACCTACCTCGACTATCAGCAGTCGCAGCAGCAGGACAGCGACGGTGTCAACGTGGTTTACAGTCTGCAGGCCAAGTGCCACGGCGACGAGGATTTAGGCATTTTTCACGGCAGGCGCAGCAAGGAGCAGCCGCAGGAGAGCGTCAAGAACCTCGCGACGACGGCTGGAAGGTCGAACTTTAACGGCAGCGCGTTGCGTAACGCGACTACGACGACGAGTGAAAAGATCGTGACAGTGACGTGAGATTGACACGAGTGCGCGTGTATCGACGAGTGCCAAGTTTTGTCAATTTTGGTCGAGTATTATTATACCTTAAATGAATTTTTTTAATAGTAGTGTATTGTAATTACGTTGTATATTGTGCCACGAAAAGACTCGATATAATTTTTTTTTGTATATAAAGTTTTTTAAGCATTAATCAATCAATTGTGAGGGTTGTTATATAGATAGAATAAGTCGAGTGCGGTTAATTATGTTTTTTTTTCTTTTACATCGATTAGAGTTAGTGCATCGTTTCTTTTGTATAATAATGAAAGCACTATTAAAAAAAAAAAAGAAGAATTAGTAGCAATTAATGCGTCTATCTCTCGATTGATATTTCATTCCTCTTCAATAAGCGCAGAGTTTCTTCCTGATGAGGGTCAGGTCGCAGCCCTTGCAGCCGCGATTCTCCCCGAAGTCGAAGTCGTAGCCGGGCTGGCTCATGCTCACCGAGTAGGCCAGGCCGTCGTTGGCCGAGTAGACCCGGGTGAGATTGTGCAGCACGCGCAGTCCCTCGCGCCTGTCCTGCACCTGGGCGTACTCGACCTGGCCCTCGAGCAGGCAGCTGGCCGAGTTCAGCCTCATCCTGCCGACTCGGATTTCGGGGCACTGGTCGTCGTCGTCCTCGCCGTCGATGCCGATGCCGCTGCCGTCGTCGAAGTCGTCGTTGGTCGACGTCAGCCAGGCCAGCATGACTCGCTCGGTGTCGAGGCGAAACGTCCAGGCGGTGGCTCGGCGCTCGGGCTTGACGATGCTGCCGCTGCAGTTCCAGCGCTTCTCGGGGCTGCGATCGCACTGGACGCAGCAGATGCTCACCTCCTGATTGGCGTAGGCTTGGAACTTAGGGCAATCGTCGGCGTTCACGTCGTTGCTGTAGATGGCTTTCGAGCGGACGAACGCGAGGAAGCAGACGAGGCAGACGAGCAAGAGCCATCGTTCGATCATACTCGATATTACGTTTTGGTGCTGCGCGAAGATCGAAGGAAAGACTTTTTTTTCTCACGCGCACATGCGCACGATCGATCGACCGAAACTAAAATAACTGAAACTATACGCGGGGCACGTAGACAATGATCGGTATCATGAGAACGCGTATCAGATCGTAATGCGAAACGATAAAACGAGACAATTGGAAAATTCGAAGCTGCTCGAGGGGCTGACATTCGCAAACTGCACGAGTGCACGGACACCGAATCGCCAAGTTCTATGTCAATTTCGTGGCAAGGGCATTAAATGTAAACGCAGAGGCAGCCGATAATTGCATTTTCATGACAATTTTATTCCATCAGATTATAGATAATTTACATATTTTACGCGTAATATAGATATTATAACAATGACATAATGGCAATATTGATACATGGATTATTAAAATTAATTCTTCCGCACGACGGTGACGTCGCATCGCTTGACGCCGCAGGCCTTGTTCTCGGCGAACGTCAGGTCGTACATGGGCTGTATGATGTTCATGGCCTGCCTGTGTTGGACGTTCTTGTTAGCCGCA
Organism: Trichogramma dendrolimi; assembly: GCA_034770305.1. NCBI lineage: Eukaryota > Metazoa > Arthropoda > Insecta > Hymenoptera > Trichogrammatidae > Trichogramma > Trichogramma dendrolimi. The sequence goes on along the minus strand of JAPMIB010000150.1, from coordinate 284,582 downwards.
CCGCCGCCGCCGCCATCGTCGTTGCCGTCGTCGCCGGACGCACCGTCGGCCAGCCGGTGAATGTAGTTCAGAGCCAGACCCTCGTTGTCGACCTCGGTCCAGTCGACGCCACCCTCGGGGGTGCACGTCGAGAAGTCCAGGATCAGTTTGCCGATCCTCGTCGAGCTCGTGGTCTTGTTGACGCGCCGCCTCGACAGCCAGGCCAGCAGCATCCAGTCCGAGTCCGGATCGAGGGCCACCGCCCGAAACGTCCAGGCGGGCAGTCGCTGCCTCGGCTTGTCCAGCTGCAGGGGACAGTCCGCGGCGCCGAATCTCGAGTCGGCGCGCTGATGCTTCTGCGGCAGCATCGCCGTGCAGTTCCACTTGCCGACCGTCTGGTGCTTGGCGCACTGGGCGCAGCAGATTTTCGCGCGCTCGAACGCGTACGTGCTGAACTGGATGGGCAGACTGTGGATCTTGGGCTTGGGATCGTCGGTCGCCTGGACGACGACGACGACGACGACGACGAGAACCACGATCGGCAGGAGGAGCGTACCACGGATCGACATGTCGACAGCTATGTGCTCGCCGCGCGTTTGTGCCCGAGAGCTTTTTTCTCTCTCGCGCGAGTCCGATTCAATCGGAGCCCGGCGGCCTATCGCACGCGGAGATAATTGATAAATTGCTTAGAGTCGTCTACTTATGTATATTAAGCTCTCTCGAGTGAGAGAGAGAGAGAGAGAGAATTGATGAGGCCCGCACGTGGCCAGAGGCCAAGTTCTAAGTCAGGACGCGCGCTGATTGACGGGATCGTTGCAAAATTGGTAATGCCACTACTCGCGGTCTGTGTATATTATATATCTGTTACAAGGTCATAATACGTATGATATTGCTTCTCTACACGAAACATCGCTTTACATTACAAATAGACATTATATTTTCCATCGAATGCAACATTTATACACACAAATATATTAGGATAATGTGTATTATTAATAATAAAAAAGTGATTATAATAATAGTAATAATGACGAGCGCGTCACTCGTCGGTGATCTTCTTCTTCTCCATATAATCGTCCAAGCTCGGCACTCGCTTCAGTATCATCATCTGGCAGGTCTCCTCGCACATCTCCTGCTCCCTCGGCACCAGCTCGTACTGCTCGGCCTTGGCGCCCGACAGTCCGTAGGCTCTGATGGCCGGCAGCTCGGCCCGATCGAATTTGCCGGGCCTGTGCGTGTCCACGAGGCAGCGGCCGAAGTCGATGGTCTTGTTGCCCTCGTCGTTGGGCCCGCCCCGGTGCAGATCCAGCCAGCTCAGGTAGAGCGGCTGATTCGAGGCCGAGGCGGCTCCGGCGTCCCCCTCCTGCAGTTGACTCGGCGACGGGGGCGGCGGCTCCTCCTCGACGTAGACCGGCGAGCTCTCGTGGGTGCCGTCCGCGTGGAAGCGCACCCGGCACGACTTCTTGAAGTTCTGCTCGTTGTAGATCTGATTGGACGTGGCGATGGAGCAGTTGGCCCCGGACTCGTCGCACACGGCGCAGCAGATCACGGCGTTGGAGAAGTTGTTGCGATTCAGGTCGCTGGTGATGGCCTTGCCGCCGCAGAGCAGCAGCAGCGGCGCCGAGACGACCAGCTGGAGCAGCCGTCGATGAGCCATGGCCATTCAGACGTATCTGTCGATTTGAATCACGCAATTTATGAAAAATAAAAGCTTCGATACTTTCGATAATCCATGTACTCACTCGTTATTCTTTTTTTCTCAACAGGCTGCTGGCATGATGCTCACGCGCATGAATAATCTCTCCCTCTCTTATTTCCAAAGTTTTTCCTTTTTTTTTTTTTCAGTTGGATGATACGTAAAAGTGCGCGTCGAGCGCCGTTATACCTATATGCTTGTATGTAATATTATCTAAACGAAGAGAAGCACTTGTTATTCCGCTGAACTGAATGAGCTTTAACTGGTGCTTGCAATACAGCCGACGGACGCGCTGCGACTGCAGCTGCACAGCTTGTAGCTATATACGAGAGAAAAGAGAGTAAAGTGCAATTTAAGCTCTTCTTCGTCTTCTTCTCGCTCTCTTATGTGCTTCTTTCGGCTCTCCTCGACTACGGTGACGATGACGACGACGACGACGACGACGACTCATTATTATTGTTACTATCGTACATCGTGTGTGGAAAATCTAATACTTACGAGGCTTATACATTAGTGTTACATAATACGTAGTGATATTATAAAAGGCTCATTCGTACGAATATTTACAAGTTGAAGGAGAGAGATCGCACGAATAATTTCTACACTTTGTCCACGTAATCCTCCACGTGGACGACCTTCTTGACGATGGTGACGTCGCAGGAGAAGTGCACGGTCCTGTAGCTCCTGATCAGCAGCTGAAACTTGAGCGCGTCCCGGCCGTAGTAGCTGTACATGCGGCTGACGGCGAGGCCGAGATTGCCGAACGACGAGGACTTGAGGCTCTCCACGGTGCAGCCCGGGAACTTGACGGACTCGTGATTGAGCTCGTAGCTGGACTCGGCGCCGTCCGCGGCGGGTGGCCGCAGCCAGCTGAACAGCACCGTCGCGTCGTCGGCGCTCTTGTGACTGAGCCGATGCGCCACGGGGCTGCGAGCCGACACCCGGCCGCTCCTGATGGCCTCGAGACTCGTGAGATTCAGCTGGACCGCGGGCTTGAGGTCGCGCACGCTGCCGTTGTTGCGAGCGTAGACCTGGCACAGGTGGCTCTTCTCCTGGCAGACGGCGCAGCAGTACTTGGGCGGCCCCAAGAAGTCCAGCACTTTGTAGCCGATGTTGACGGTTTTGATCTTCGTCGTGCCACCGACTAATGGCCAGCTCGTGCTCAGTAGCAGGATAATTGCAGGCACGGCGAGGTAGACGATCGTGGTCGAGGCTGACATCATCTCGAGTGCGCCAAGCGATCAAAGAGGCAGAAAAAAAAAAAACAACCCAGCGACCGACGCGAATACGATATATATATATTATAATAGCTGAAGGCCTCGAATTGCGTTTCTGCGGATCCGAGCGACGACGACTGATCGCTATCGTACGGATACGATAATGTAGCCCGCGAGAGCGAATGTCAAGCGTGTTCGCCTCGCGCTCGCTCAGAGATCGCGGAAAAATTGAAACAAAGTCCCCGCGATTTAAGTGGCGTTTAGATTTATACGCGTATAATGTAGCAGTGTACTGCTGCTGCATGCACGCAGCGCTCGAGCTGATATCCTCGCGCAAAATTGACTCTCTGGAGCTGTGGATTTCACCTAGTGCTCGTAGCTGCGATAGGGCGGCTAAATTTATATCGTTATTATATGTATCCTACGTGGCTATATATATTGCGAAAGTTCATTTTTAAGATGTGTGAAATCCATACTCGTTAGATATTATTTATCATGATTAAAGTTCTCTGATGAACATGCTCAATATTCTATGGACTTGTATGCTTATTTTGGCTTTGCCGCTTGCAGATTAACAAATCAAGAAAGTCGCCGTCTAGCGATGAAGGCTCAAAGTAGTGCGATCTTATTTGAAGTGGTCATTTAAAATGCGCTCAATATATTTGTAACAATTGTAAAAGAAAACTCACCCGAAACAATTTAATTAATGGTAAAGTAATTTAAAAACATTTTAAATTGTTAATTTTTTTTAATCGGCTGTTATTGAAGTTGAGCATTTTTACCAAGGCAATCACGATGAATTATTAAATGTGTAAATCTTGTGATACTTAATCTTGACTTGACTTGACTAGTAATATTTATTTGCTATCAATGATACAATTTAGATATCTACTTATACTTATTTTGTCGCGAGACCGAATTGTTATAGAGATCAGTTACATGAATCCAAGCCTAATGAAGCTGAAAGCGCCGAACCAGGCAGTCTCGGCCACTCAGTCCCAGATGCTGTCCTCGAGATCGAGCATCTTGTCGAGATCGTTGGCCGACCTGAGAAAGGTCGCGTCGCAACGGGCGGCCTCGCGATCGCAGACCCAGTAGCGGGCGAACGCGACGTCGCGAAACGGATCGCCGGGCATGGCGTAGAGATCGAGCAGGGCCGAGGCCGCGTCCGAGGCGCGACTCCTCTGCGTCCGGCCGACGAACTCGCAGCGATCGAAGCGCAGCAGCCTCTCGGCCAGCTGGTACTTGTCGGCCTGGCGCCGACTCGGGGCCAGCCAGGCCACGCGAAATCGCTCCCGGTCCCGATCGAACTCCGGCACTTGGCCCGTCAGGTAGTCCTCGGCGCTGAACGAGTCCTCGGGCAGCACCCGGAAGGCTCGAGCCATCGCCCCGGAGTCGCGGTAGTGCGGCAGCTTGAGGTCGGCGAGGCAGGGCCGATACCAGGAGACGGGGAAGCTCGACACGGTCACTTGGCAGCGACGGCCCGAGTCGTCCGGGCAGTAGGCGCAGCAGAGGGTTTGATTGAGGCCGAAGTCGTAGAGCTCGAAGTCGAGGCTGATGCTGCGCGGCGACGCACCGATGCTCTCGATCGACGACGACAACAGCAGCAACGAGAGCAGCAGCGAACCCAGCAACACTGCAATCAGTAATCGCGTTATCGCAATCTCGAGAGCTTTTTTTTCGCGTGTATACTCACTCATGGTGGTGATTTATTTTTGCGCCCCGCTACGCACTGGCCACCGCGAGAGGCTGCAAAGTACACCGTTTTGCCCGCGTGTAACTTATGCTATTATGCCTCTCTTTCCTCGTCCTCTTGTGCTGCTGCCGCTGGTTGGGCTTCTGCTTTCCGAGAGTGTGAGACGACTCTATACGTGCCCAGGGTGTCTATAATACCCCCTCGGCGGGTATACGCCGCGCGCTGAAAAAATAACACGCTCGCTGCCTCTCTCTCTCTCTCTGTCTCTCTATATGTAACGTCGAGACGTGACTTGCACGTGTATCACTTCCGCGTTAAGCTATCACTATGCGCCGCGCTCCTCTGTCTTCTTTATTCTCCGCTGTGCTGTGGTTTGTGCGCGGCTCCCCCGTCCATGCCCCCCGTTTGGCCACTTCTGCTGCATAGCACAGCTGGACCGATCGATAAAATAAACATAAATTTGAGGATTTAGGAGGCCATCGCGTGGATCATAAGTTAAAAAGTACTTTACAGCGCGGAGGGGGCGCGGACGTGCCTCGAATGATTTATGCACGACTCTCCTCGAGTATACACACATTTACACGTTTTTAAGAGGTAACTTTCCCAATTTCGTTGTTTCTCCTTCAGTTAGTTTTTGTTTTAAACTAGTTAATCGAATCACAAGTCGTCCCTCACGTACTGCTCGTCCTCGGAGCTGATGCGCGCGAGCTTGACGATGGTGACGTCGCAGGGCTTCGGCCGGCCGCAGGCCTCGTACGGCTCCAGCACCAGGTCCCACTTCTCCGTCGAGCTGTACAGCTTGCGCATCCACTCGAGGCTGAACTCCTCGTTCAGCTGGACGTGTCGCGGATGCTCCTGGGCGAGGCAGAGCGGAAAATCGACGAACTGCAGGCCCGTGAGCGAGGGCCCGGCGTCGTCCCGCGGCTTGATTATCCACGGCAGGAAGAGCAGCTTGTCGCTCGGCCGATTGTTCACCGGGATGGCGCGATAGAGTCGATTTTCCGACTGGCGACGATGACGCTGTCGCAGGATCCTCTTGAGATTGACGCGGCAGGGCCGGCGCGGCGGCGAGCCCGAGTCCGAGCCGTGCGCCACCGCGAGGTGACAGTTGCGACGGTGCGCGTCGCTGCAGCGAGCGCAGCAGAACGTCGCGTTGGCCGCGTCGAAGTCCGCCGTCTCGAACTCCACCCTCAGGATGGACTTTCTGGCCGAGCCGACGACCGCGAGTCCCAGGACGATCACCAGCAACGCCAATAATAGTCTGGTTTTCTCACTGGCGGCGAGACGCGCGCTCGACATTCTGTCCGAACGCGCCTGTCACTACTCTGCAAGAGCACCAACGTTGATTAGCGAGCGTCGACGGCTCGAGACTCCGAACCACGGACGGAGGCAGGAAAATTAAAAATTCGAAAGAGCCGGTGGTAAGTCGAGCGATGTCGAGCGATTATTTCGCGTCGCATCGTTTATTATTTCGCGAAGTAGTGACAGCTGTAGCGCGAATGTATTTTTCAATTTTTACGCCCCCGCTTGGCGTGGATGGCCATGCGCAGAAGGGCCGATCTCGCCCCGTGAGCATTCGTATAGCCCGCGAGCTGCCAACGCCTCCCACGCCTCTCGATGCTCGAGCACGACGATGCGGGAAATTCAAACGATAAAGGCCTCGGCTGTCGTTCTACGCCTTATTGCTACGAACTCGATGAGAGCTTACTTTTTCACCAGCATGAGCTTGCAATTCTCCGTGCCGCAAACGTCCCAATCGCCGAAGATCACGTCGTGCTTGTCGTCCCCGTACATGGCGTACATCTGCTGGAGCGCGTGGGCGTCGCTCGGGTAAACGAAGCTCTCGGGCTCGACGTGAAAGCACGTGGCAAAGTCCAGGGTCTTCATCTTGAGATAGGTCAGGCCGTTGGCGTTGCGATCCAGCCAGACGAGCCGGACTCGCTCCCGGTCGTCCGGGGCGAACGGCACCAGCCGGTAGGCACGGGCGATCTTGGCCTGGCGCGAGTGCAGATCGACGCTGGCGTTGCAGGCCTTGCGCCAGGACGCCTGGTAACGGTCGAGGGTCACTCGGCAGTTGGGCTTGTGCAGCCAGTCGAAGTTGCCGATGTCGCAGCGGCCGCAGCAGAGCCGATCGCCCTCGAAGTCGTGCGTCTCGAAGGTGACGCTCGCGAGGTGCGTACGACGGCCGGCCGCCTTTCGATTGATCAGTAGCAGCAGTAGCAAGACGCGGAACAGAGAGCGACGAACGGACGGTGGCATTATTACGACCGACAAGAGGTGCGAGGTGTGTATAGGATGCGAGGGCGGAGATGGTAATTTGGCACGTGCTCTCGTTGCCAAGGCGACGCCGAGACTGACGTGGTGCAAGCTGTCTGGGCCGGAGAGAGCCTCCTTTTCCTCCCTCCATCCCCCTCCTTCCTCCTCCATACACCTATATATGTAATACGAAATATGATATACGAGTTGGTACGAGGGTTTTCACTAAATATCGAGGAAAAACTTTTTTAAATCTAGAATGCTGTTTTATTGCTTCGTTGTATATGAATTACAGACGTCGAGTTATCTCGCGATCGCGTTTACGATTATTACTACAAGTCGTCGCTGCTCTTCATCGAGCTGCTCCTGCCGCGATGCCTCCAGACCGGCAGCGGCTGAAGCTCCTTGATGACGGTTGCGTGACACCTCGGCCGGCCGCATCTGCGATACTCCTCGAGGGAGATGCGATACCTCACGGGCCCGTCGTCGAGCCCGTTGACGAACAGCAGCGCGAACTCCTCGTCGTCCTGCTGAACGAGCTCCGTCGGGCCGTCCTGCCGGCAGGTGGAAAAGTCGAAGAAGCGCATGCCGAGCTTGGCGGCGCGATCGGGCCCGCGCGTCTGCGCCAGCCAACTGATCATGAAACGATCCGGCAGATCGTGATCGAGCGGCAGCGCGCGGAAGGCCTGGGCCCGAGGCGGACCCCGGGACAGGCGATAGTCCTCGGGCCGGGAGATCTCGACGAGGCAGGGACTGGCCAGTGGGTCGTCCGGCAGCACGTGGCACTGCTGGCCCGAGGAGTCGCACTCGGCGCAGCAGACCGTGGCGTTGACGAAGTCGTACGCCTCGAAGTCCACCTTGACGTACTCGCGCTGATAACTGGCTCGAGTCCAGGCGATTAGAAGCGGCATCAGCACGAGACCGAAGCTGATGAGACGCAGAAACGCGCTGCACATGTTTCGCACGATGGAGCACCACGCGGGAGGGGGGGAGGCGATCGAGGATTCAAAAACAATCGGTTCTCGTTTCCGCGGACGTCGGCGGTTCGTCGTCGACCGTGTGCGGGGGAGGACTATTTTGGATTTCGCCACTACTACTCGTGCTGACACTACCGCAACTACTGTCGCTTTTCGCTCGTGCTACACACGCGGCGGCGATTCGCACAGCCGGGGGCGGGATTGGCCTTTTACGCGCGGGGTCGTAACGCGCAAACTCGGCAGGACTTGCACGCAACGTATAAAGGTACAGCGAATTAGACGACTTTACGAGGATGACAATTTTTTATTGAAATCGTAAAAATTAATTTCAACGCAATTAAGTACATTGATGGTCGATGAGTTGGATGTAATTCACTTCTACATATAGTAAATCTTTTTTATGCATACGTATGACATTAATGAAGCATCATATTAACATGAATATCTGTAAATACATAATATAATACTTTATTCTTCCCTCTGTTCAAAACAATGCAACGCAAACAAAAAATACCCTACAGATCGTCTCTTGGGAGTCTCTCTAATTTCAGCTCCTTGGTCTTGATACTAATCCTGGCGCTCCTCTTGTAGACCGTTACGTCGCACTGGATGTTGCCGCAGCTGGCCGGCTCGAGCGAGACCGACACCTTGGGGTACCGTTTCGAATGGAACAAGGCATCTATCGCGACATCGGCCTCCTTGCGGTCCGTCTCGAATAAGACGTTCGACGTCCAGGCGCAATTGTTGTAGCTGAAGCGGCGGCGCCTCAGCAAGGGATCGGACATGTTATCGACCCAGAACAGCGCCCACCGGTCGTCCGGCTCTTGATGAGTCGTGATCTTTCTGCCGCCCGGAAAATCACTGCGAGGAAAGTAGCATCGTTGATTATCGACATTAATTTTGCTTGTATGTATTTTCTTTTTCTTTGTTCGTTCGGACTCACATTAATCCGATCGAATCCTTATCAATAATGCCACTGCATTGGTGTTCTGCGTTCTCGGTCACGAGGACACAATTGTTTTCTTTGATGCAGCGAGCACAGCACAGGTTGGCCTGTGATTTGTCCGTCAATTTGAAAAAATTCGGCACCATATCCTCGTGGTCGCGGAACAGCGCGCCGTTGACGATCGCCAAGTTCGCCACGAGCAGCAGAGAGATGATTCGCAATAATTTCGACATGATCGCACAATGTCAAAGGTTGCACCGAAGAACGCTTGCAGCTGTTGACACGAGGAGGCTGATAAAAAGAAAGAAAAAAATTGAATTATTTTTATTGAACAAATTTTCGGATGAAAAATGTAAGTAAACGTTGATAAATAAAACAAATTAAACTTGAGCAAAATTTTAGGTGTAGACCTCAGTTATATACAATAAATGCATAACATTTTGAAAAACAATTTTTATACAAAGTAACCATTCAATTGCTAATTGAAAGAATTAAAATTTCTTCTTTCAACTATTTATTTCCATGGATTTACTAGACATACTTAACGAGCTGAAATTTTTTATTCGAGGGATTGGAAACCACGATCGGTAAGCTACCGTGTTCTACTGAAAATATGCTGTAAGCCAAAAATAAGCCGTGGTTGAATTTCCGAGTCTCCAAAGAATATAGGGCGTATTCTTCAAATAAGGCGTACTTGTCGACATAATTTCTGATCAATATGTAAACAAGATTTAGTGTTGATTGAGCCAGCACAGTCGTGAAATCAAATACCAAGTTGAGAAAATCTTATACCATTGATTTTAAAAAGAAAATCATTGAAGAATCAAAGGGAAAAAATGCCCAGCATCAAAGATTAAAACATCAGTTACCTAGTTTACGAATAAATATTTTTCATTATTGTACTTTAAATATTTTAAATATTATTTTAAATTATAATAAAAATATAATTCATGTTCTAAAAATAAGGCGTATGCGTTTTTTTGTTTACAAAAAAGTATAAGACATGGCATATTTTGGGTAGAACATAGTACAGGATCTACTCTAAGCTAGTAGAAGAATACTCTTCATTGATGTTTTTACTTGATTTGGGTTTTTATGCTCGAGCGAGTGTTTTATACTTTCTAAAAAGGTGCGAAACTCTTTCTTACAACGAATACGCGCAAAAAAGTTGATTAAACTCTTCGAACGATCGTGAGCTGGCACGAGCCCCGACCGCAGCCGTAATCGGCCAGACTGATGGCGTACTCCGAGCTCTCTTGCTCGCCGAGAAAACCCATCATGTCCTCGAGATCGTCGTATCGCATGCTCATCACTCGGTCGATCCTTCGGCAGCCGTAAAACTCGACGAATCTCGATTTGGCCAGACCAGCAGCAGCAGCAGCAGCACCACCAGCGGACTCCTCGGAACCGTCATCTTCAGGCTCCAGCCAAGTGAGCATAACGGCTCGGTCGGCCCCGCGCGGCACCTCGGCCTGCACGAGGTCGACCACTCGCAGAAGCGGCGAACGAGTCCAGCCGTGATGACGGTGAAGGCTCAGATCGACGTCGCAACTGTCGGTCTCGTTTTCCGTGTACACGCGACAGTTGCGGTGATGCTGATTCGCATCGCTGCCGCTGATCGGGCCGCGGCAGCCGTCGTCGTCGCAGAGCCCACAGCACAAGCCGACTCTCTCCGGGTCCACGAGGCACTCGACGAGCGAGATCAGCAATATCAGAGACGATGCCAGAAGTCGGAGCATTGACATGACCGTTCGATTCGATCTACGTGGACTTTGACACAGCTTTCAACGACTTTACTTTTTTTACGACTTTAATTTCTTATAATTTCTCAACGCTGCGATTATAAATAGACCACTTAAAATCCGAAAGTTCGATATGTCTATCGTAATTCACACAATTTATTGCGAAGATGTACATAAAAATTCACGCGTTCGCGACTCCATGTTGTTTTACGGTACTTTTTGCGCGCCTGCAAGTGACTCGACTATATTATGTTCTGCTCGCCGGTAGCTCAACACCCCAAATGAAACACAGCAAACAAGAGGCAAAAAGGACCGGTAGGCTGAATTCATTAAATCTCGTCGCGAGATGCTGCGAGCCGAATATTCAAAAATTGTGGCATTTTTGAAATGTTTAAAGGAGCGCTAAATTTTGAGTCCTGGTTAACTGTCTTTATCGCTATGGCATCCGAAACCACTCGAGCTATCTATTAAAGTAGTGAAACGCGTAAACAAACAACCCGAGCAGTTGAACAACGTAGTGTAACGAAGATACCCCCATGAATTGTATATTTGTATCACGATATACGATACACAATGGCAAACGCCATCTGGCACACAAGCAAAGGCGGCGAGGAAACCCGAATTCTAATAATGATAATAATAATTAGGCGCTGCAGTGGCGGCAGCTGCAGCCGATGCTCCCATACATACACACACACACACACACACACACGAGATGCTGCGCTAAATATCCTCGCGCCAACAGTTGCCTGTCTATATACAACGATGCCTGAAGTGCATCGCGTTTTATACTGTCTACTACCTTTTGGTGTGTACTTTTTTTTACCCTCTTTGTCTCATTTCGGAGCGATTAAGATTTAAATATTTCAAATTCGCAATCGGTGACTATAGAAGATCGGCGAACTTGCGCAAAGTACAAGTTTCTCGCTAGAGTCAACGTCCTTTCGGGAATTCTCAAAGGTTAGAAACGTGGGTTTGTTTACATACGTCGAGTGCGGTCAGGTGGGTTGTTGACTACTACCTAAATGGCGTTAATGCAATTTTGTAAGCTTGTTCGAGATTACAGATTTTGTATGCGATCCCCTACGGAAATTCATCTCCACACTAATTTTTAAAAACTCTTAACAACTCTTTGAAAGTCTGAATAAGTCTTCAAAATTCTTATAAATGTTTTGATTTCGTACAATAATTTTTAAGAGTTAATAAAACTTTATAAGAATTGTAATTGATAGAAATACATTTTAAAAATTTATGTGAAATCTGATGATTGATTTTTGAATTATTCAGACAGGTGCGGCAATCACTTATTTAATTTTAAAAAAATGTACAAGTGACTTGAATTATTTGGAAGAGTTATTAAAAATTATAAAGCGTTAATAAATGTTTTAAATAGTCTTAAATTTTTTTTTTTGATTGGTATCAAAGCTCGTTAAAAGTCCGAAATCCGAAAATTTAAAACACTTTTTAGGCTTAGTTATACTTTATAAAACTTTCTCATGAGAAAAATTTTCGTCGAGGATTAAACAAAAATTTCTATAAAACAACTGGTAGAAAATTATAGAAGTTCTAAGTGGGATTCTTATGGGAAATCCTCGAAAATATTTACGTATGCGTTTGGGAAAAAAAATCAAAAACGTGACAACAAATTTACAACTAACTATTTAAAATTACTGACATTTAAAACTATCCGATTAATACCAAAAAAAAAGGAGCTTACCTGCTCTCGAAGAAATCCAAAAAGTAACTGAAGAGAAATTGTCAAAAACGGGACTTTTTTATGGACTATTTTATGGGCCTTATTATAAGCAATTTATAAGCTATTTTTAATTTTGATTGTGGCGTGGCGGGGCGCTGAGCTTGCGCATGCGCAGTACTCAGATAATAAACAGAACTGTAGTTTGTACGTATCAACGACTAGTTGAGTTCATAATATTATGATAATGAGCTTATCGAATCGCCTCAAGACGCATAATATTTACAAGCATCGACTCTCAGTGATGAATCTATTTTGACAGTTAACACTTTGACTTTTCACCTACAGGTAGCTATGACACGTGACTGAACGAGCCTGCATTGTGTTTATCATTGAAGTAGCATGCCAAAAATTGGTGCTCATTCAAAATGGAAGTGGACTTGTCGAGTCCTCGACTCACGCAAGAGGCCATGCGTCACTACCTCTCAGAATGCAAGAGAACCGGCGGTAAAACTGACATGGTCGTTGTTATTTTTCATGCCAAGGTAGCACAAAAATCATACGGCACAGAGAAGAGATTTTTCTGCCCACCGCCATGTGTTTATTTAAGGTAGTACTGTTAACTTTAAAATTTGCTCATCTTGTCATTCATTTATAACAATGGAAAATAATTAAATTGCAGAGGAGACTCGTGGGTGATGAGACAAGAACAAATGCGCCGAGAAGGAGAATCTGAACAAGCAGTACAAATATGTGCCTTTATTGGAATTATTGGCAATTTGGATCAAGACGTCCAGCAACTAGATTTAAATAATGAAGAGCAATACTGTGCGGCTAAAACTCTTTTCATATCAGATTCTGATAAACGAAAAAATTTCATGCTCTCCATTAAAATGTTCCATGGAAACGGTCATGATATAGGTGTCTTCCACAGTAACCGAATCAAAGTTATATCTAAGCCTTCTAAAAAAAAGCAATCTCTTAAAAACACAGAATTATGTATAGCTAGTGGAACTTCTGTAGCTCTATTCAATAGATTGCGTTCACAGACAGTAAGCACACGATACCTGCATGTTGAAGGTGATCATTTTCATGCAAGTTCGACTCAATGGAGTACCTTTACAATATATCTATTGGATGATGAGGAAAGTGAAAATGAAGATTTTGAACCAAGAGATGGATATATTCATTATAATAATACAGTGAAATTAGTTTGTAAGGACACAGGAATGGCACTACCCAGATTAATAATACGCAAGGTTTACAAACTATTTCTTCAATAAAATTGATTTAAATTTTAACACCTCTAAAATTAACATTATATGCTTTGACAGGTAGATAAATCAATGGCAAGCCTTGATGCTGATGATCCAGTTTCACAATTACACAAATGTGCTTTATTCCTGAAAGATACTGATCGTTTGTACCTTTGTCTTTCGCAAGAAAAAATAGTGCCTTTCAATGCAACAGCTTCTCCCAAAGAACCAAACAAAGATCTCATAAATGATGGCGCTTGCTGGACAATCATTAGTACAGAGCGTGCAGAATATAAATTTTATGAAGGAATGGGTCCAGTGAAAGCTCCAGTTACTCCAGTACCAACTGTGCAGTATCTTAATCCAATGGGTCAGGATCAAGTTGCGATGTTAGAGATTAAAGGAGATGATTTTGCACCTAATTTACATGTATGTACATTCAAAGAGCTGAAATTATAAACTAAAATTTTAACTTGAAAAAGTACTCTCTATTACAATAATTTGATAAATTGATTTTAGGTTTGGTTTGGAGATCTTGAAGCTGAAACATGGTATCGAACAGAGCAAAGTATGGTATGTGTTGTGCCAGATGTTACCGCTTTTCAAGGAAATTGGTCTTGGGTGGATAATGGTACTGCTGTGCCAGTATCACTTGTGCGAAATGATGGAATAATATATTCAACCGGCCATACTTTTAACTATGATGTTGAACTAGGAAGGCGTGGAGTTAACCAAATACCAATGTTACCACAGTTACCGCCACCTGTGCCACTACTTGTAGATGATAGTAATTGGCTATTGCCTAATCAGCAAATACCTCAACATCAACCACCGATGCAACAACAGCAAATACCACTAGAGATGCCAATGCAAATGCATCAACAACTGCCCCCACAAATGCATTTTCACATGTAATTCACATGGTGACATAAAACTGTATTATACTAAAATTGATTAGTTCTATTATAAGTATAACTAATAGTTTTGAAGACTTTTAAAAAAACTAGACTGCTTTTAAAAGCAAATAAAAATATTTATATCATATGCAATTCATATTTAAAAATCAATTTTATTTTTTTATGTAAAGTATGACATTTACGATCTCAGTAATTATTAGAATCTTAAAAAGAATGTGATACTTGTATATTTAATTATTAGTAAAATGACTATTGACAAACTCAATTAAAACCTCTATAGCTGTAATCTACACCGAATTTCCATTGTAAATCCATTTAATTTACTGAAAGGATTTTGAAAAAAATAAATACAGCTTGATTTTTTAAATTCAGCTGTATCAAGTTTTTGTAAAAACTTGTTAGACTGAAGTTAGTTTGATAAAAAATTGTATATTGTTCAACAACGGTTGAAACCATTTTAGATCAAAATGTACAATGTGATTTTACATTTCATGATTTTTGACTATTATTTTATCTGTAAATAAAATAATACTGTCGATTTGTTAAACACATTGATTCAGTAATAGTACATTCAGGAGTAACAATAATAAAAATCTTTTTTTAAAACATAAATTAAATGGTTAATTTATTTGTTCATTTGGATGGAGTCTTTATACTCATTTCTACATTTTAAAAATTCATGAAGTCTCAAAGTCTTCTATACTGATACATTTAGGCACATTTGATAAATAAAACTAAATTCAGTGGAAAACAGATCTCTATATATTACGGAATTATTAAAATTCTGTATTACAACTCTATAAAATAAATATGTATAAAATACTTTCAAGGCACACGTTTGTAATCGATCATACGATGCATACATGTACAATCAATTGGTATCAGATCTACTTCTTTTTCTAATTTCATCAATAAATATATAATTTATGCATCGATCAATCTTCGAATTCTCGATAAATGCTGCGCTTGTACTTGGTATTATGTATGTTATCTTTTTGTACGTCGTTATAAGCTTGTTAGGCAATGGCAGTAAAATTTTTCATTTAAGAACGAGCTCTTGAGATTTTCTTACTCTTGTCGTTCTCGGACGGTGGTGGTATGCCTTTTGTAGCTTGATGCCGCTGATAAACGCTGTAAAAGAATCATTAACATCAATCTCATCTCAAAAATTAAACTTTAAACTCATGTTATCAATACGAATACGAACAATTTATAAGTTTCCGAGCGTATGTAATCCAGAACGTGAGATATGCCAACTTGGAGTTGATCGGCGATCGGCGTGACCCACGGATTGAATTCCATGCGGAAGACGGCTTTGTTGCTGAGAAGATCTAAATTACCGATTTCCGGAGGTAACACCGTCAGCCGATTTCCTTGTATATGAAGTTCTCGCAGTCGAGTTAACTCACCGATTTCTTTGGGCAGTTCCACCAAATCATTTTCTCTCAGTACCAGCTGTTAAAATTTTTCATCTGTTAGTAATTTGCTCGGAATCATATTCGTTCGTAAAGTAATTTATTGGAACTTACGATTTGCAAATTTTTCAACATCGATATCTCTGGTGGCAAAAATTCGAAGTCGTTATCAGCCAAATAAAGCGCGCGTAACGTTTCTGTCGTAATAAAAAAGCAGATTACTCGATATTGAATGAAAAACTTTTCAGTTTTGAATCTCTATAAAAGTGTTTCTTACCCATCATGAAAAAGTTGCCGGGCAGATTCTTTTCGCTGAGATTGTTGTAAGTCAGATCTAAAACTTCGAGCACTGGAAAAGCTCCGAAGCCTCGTGGGAGTGCGTTCAGTCTATTCATACTATAACACAGTAGCAAAAGATTTTATTAAAATTATTTCACATCTTTTTGTTCGTTGAAATTGTTCTAATGACAACCTACCCGAGATTCAAAATCCTTAACTTTGGCATTTGTGAAATGGATACGGGCAACTCGGTTATATGATTATTAAACAAATTAAGTATTTCCAAATTGACTAGATTCGCCAGACCAGGGGGTACAGCTTGAAAAAAAAATGTATCAACAGTTTACCGAATTCGTATCTACAAATCGTTTTTGTACATTGTTCTTAAATTTACCTTTAATTTTGTTATGACTGAGAGAGATCCTCGTTATGTACGACATGTTAACTGAAAATAAAATTCATTCATCAAAAATAAAATAAAAAACATCACTCTATACAGAATCAGCTGGTCGAACGTCAAAATAATAAACACCGCTGCCTCGTATACATGTGTACGCACCCACACAGCGATATATATAATACGCTCCCCCTCGCACACACGCAGTGACGTATGCGCGAAGACCAGTCTGGCAAGGAAATAAAAAAACGAAATCGATCCAAGCTTCCAAACAAGGACAAAACGCGAAAGTCACTTGACTCACCGAGACCAGGTAGCTCCTCGAAGCTGGCGATGTTTTTGTCGGCCAGCTCGAGCTCGGGATTCTTGAGCTCCCGGGCCTCGTCCAGCACTTTCTTGGCCTTTGACATCTTGCCCGTGGCTGGTATGCACGAAACTAACGCCGTGCTATCCGAGTGCTCCTCATAATACTCGTTAATATTGCTCATAGTGTAGTACGTGCCTGGTGTGGGACTTTTGCGCGTGTATGTATATTTATGTAGCCGCGTATGCTTATTATTAGGAATGCGCGCGCACACGGTTCACTATACACTACTCACTACTGCGCTAACTTTAACTGCAGGCAACGAGATCCAAGATCTGACAGACAGCCAGCGAGCTTATATAGGCGCGGCTTGGAAATAGCTCTTTATGGGAGGAAGGAGACGTAAACTTTTTTCTGCGCTTACATAGGAGAAACTGCTTTATCGCACGAGCTAGATGCGTGGGTGGTACTGGTATGATCTTTCCATTTCGGGAAAAGTTACTTGTGTATGTTGTGCATATACTATTCGCGCGTATTGAACTAAATCGGTAATTGGTAGCGAAATCGGTGGGAAATGTTTGATTCATAAATTATGAAGTGAGCAAATAAAAACAGTCTGTTCATATTTAGCGAAATTTTAGTTTTTAGCACGGTTTTGCTGATTACCTAATTGCGAAAAAAATAATTCGTTTAGTTCCTTTCAATCAGAATTGACCTCGAAGTTCAGTAGCATAAAAGAAAATAATGCAATGCAAAGCGTGAATATTGACCAATTCAAAATTCGTTACTGTTTCAATGCCGATAATGAGGAAATTATAAGCAATTTAGGCATGCGCGCTAGATCTCGGCCATCTCTGTAGTTTTAACTTCTCTACTAGATGGCTTCGATGGAATTTCAACGAAACCACAAGTGGCTAATGAAAAAAACAGCATATATAGCGCAGAGTATGTAGTGTCGAGTTAAGATCATACTTCACAGGATCATTTCTGTAGTGTATCTTCACAGACTCTCTACCCAAAGTAGGAGTCGATGCAGCCACGAGGATGAGACGTGGTTGCTCATTCTGAGCGTGAGGCTGGCGGCCTCGAGCTTCCCATTGCGGAGACTCGGCCTGCCATCGATGATCGTTCACCTTCGGGTTTCATATCTGAGGGGATGGATGGGCAGCTGTCTGAGTGGTCTTAGTAAATCAAAAAATAATATAACCTCTAAGTACTCTATTTATGTATATTGAGTCTTCTATTCTATTCTTTGCGTATATTTGAAATATTTAATAGCGTTGGATGCACGATAGATCTGTTCTGGGTAGATGGTCTGTTTCAAAACTGGTCATTTATAGTACTTTATAATAAATAAAGGGACACTATCTGACAATTTCGCTGCGTGAGACCCTAATTGAATCATAATAGTCATTTTCCATCCGATCATTATTTATATTTTTACTAATAGAATATCGCGACGAGAATATTCGAGCGTACACCCGCAGAGTTAGATACTTGGACCTCGAAAATTTTCGATCGATTGGTCGCTTCCATCACTGCGCAATGCATTGGTCCAAGCAGTTCGCGCGCGCAAAATGTTACAATTATTTTAAGCACTAGTTGCCGCTCAGCGCGCTGCGCGCGATATTGGTGGATTTGGTCATTTTTTAAATTCTTCTCGCTCATTTTTTTTATTTATTCGGTAGATGGTGAACATGCAGACATGTGCTATTTTAACAAATTGGGAAATTTGTCTAGTTACAAGGTGTTAGCGGGTGCCGAACTCACAAAATTCTCTAGAAAATCAAACGTAAAGTTGGAGGAAATCCCAATTAAATCCGCTAAATTGATTAGAAAATTTGTAAAACATACTCAAGTTAATTATGATATGACAATTTATCCAGCATTACCCCCATTAGATTACGATGGTAAACCACAAGGTGCACTTCAAGATCTTATCAATGGCACAATTGACATTTGCACTCGATCAAGCGTCATTGAAGATTGTTGGAAAATGCAATCAGGATTTGCAACTTATGTTTACGTGCATGCAATATATCGCAAAATCGGTGCATCTTTTACCATGTTTTTGTTCGTATCGAAATTTATTTTAAAACTTTCTTGGACCACCTCCTTTTTTGAATATATACGAATGTTTACATCGTTCATGGATCAACGAGCTTTTAAACGGGCTTACTATTCATCAGAAAAAATATTTATGTGTACTGTCATCCTGTTGATATCTTATTCTAGTGCCTATTTTTGTCGGTTTATTCAGTGCTGTCAATACCCTAACCAATTTCAAATCGGATAGCGACTCTATTGACGATTTCATTAATGACACGAAAGTAAAGTTATACGTTTATACTTCGCTTGTGTCTCAAATGACTGCAATTATCAAACAACATATCGTAGATTTCGTTGACCTTATAGGTTGCATTAAAGAAATGTTTCATCAAGATAATGTAATCTGTATTGTTAGAACATTGGTTATCAATGGTTGCGGCATCCGAGAGTCGGAATTGATTCACATTTCTAAGCCACTCTTTGAATGATTTTTTATTGAGATTTTATGAGGCTGGATGTGCAGAAAAAAATTATGAAATATCTGCTATTCGTTGGGAGAAAGAAAAGAAAAGAGAATCGACAATGAAAATGACAGAAATGTATCTAGTATTTTCGATTGTCCTTGGAGGTCATGCATTTGCCATTTTCATATTTACTATAGAATCAATAAGCAAAACGATACAGAAAATATAGACTGATTTCGATCGTTGTGGTTAAAAATGAAATTTTTTTTTTCAACCTAATTTCTCTGTTTTAACAATAAAATTAATAAAACCATTTTTAGTTCGCATACTCTCGATTTTTTACCCCAAAAAAATCACATGTACTTGCTGTATTTTATTTTTTTATATGATTCTAAAGTAGTAAACGATTTTATCTAGAAGTTTTTCAGCAAATGTATTGATAATGTGAAAATTCTCTTGAAAAGTAATATAATTTTAATTTTTGATATTTTTGAACTCATGTACTATATTATAGGATGTATTATGTATCAAAAATAAATTACATAATTGTATATAATGGCTACACTATAAAGTCATAAAATAAGTATTCACTTCAAAATTAAACACTGCGTGGTAATCGTAAATTTTGAAGTAAGATATTTTCGAATTCTTATCAAGCATTTTGCACTGTATGATTTTAAAATAAAAAAAAACAACTTAAATATGATTATTTTTCCTTAATTTTCTAGATGTTACATACAAGTTTTAAAAATCGCAGTAGAAATCTTGCAGAACATTTTCGAAAATTTTCAATATTAGTTCGGTTTTATCACCATCACAATGATTTTTACTTCAATTTCAAATTAATTTATTTTTTGTTTCAAAGCATGGCTTAAATTTTTTTTTTTTGAATTTGTCTATGATTTTTTTGTACTGGTCAGTTCATGAATGAACACAACAAACAATAATCTCAGTAAAAATGAAACTTCATTAAATTCTAAGTAAAAATATTTATAACAACTGACACTGGGTTGCAAACGTTGAAAAATCGTAGCCAAAATGCCGAGAAGACCTACATACATACAGAAATTTGTTAGTAATTCATTGTAGTTTCCCAACATGTAAACAAATTTTCCTACTACGATGTCTGGTTCAAAATCTCATTTTCGAGCCTATCACATAACTTCCTCTATGAAGAAGCAAAAAACATTCAAGCAGTACAAGATCAATGAGTACATCTAAAAAGTTTCATTAACAAATATCTCTTATTATATTAGAAAAACGTTCAAATTTTTTTTACGACTTGTAAACTCCCTTGACTTGGTTGCAAGCACGAATAGTATAACCGAAGAAATTATAACCAAAGGCGAGTGAGTGCTGTAACGAATTTCATTAAAAACGTTAACTACACTAGTTCAAAATACTTTTTTCCCCATGAAAGCGTAAAATTAGCGACAAAATTGTTTATTTTAATTTAGAGTAGGAAAAATTTGTTACGCAATTTAAACATATCACAAAGTTGCTATACATATTTGGATAAGTCTAGAAATCAATGTAAAATGAAAATTAAAAGTTTTTTTGACGAATAATGTATTCGTAATTATAATATTTAATGAATTTCGATACAATTGTTTTTTTACCTCAAGGGAAATGAACAAGTTCTAAAATCTATAACAAATAGTAATTATTCAAACAACAAGCTTGTAAAAAATTGACTACTAATTCATCGGAAGATGTCTATCATTTCAGTGAATAAGTGTTGCTCATGATAAAAAAAATAGGTCTGACAAAAACATGAGAAAACTCTTCGGTTATAATTTTTAAAAAAAACTATGTTTAAAAGTACCATGAGATTTTGGATTTTTTTCGTATACTTTCAAACAATGGAGACTAATAGAATATCTTCACTATCATTAGATAACATTGAGAAAATGTTAAAAAATGACAAGAATAATTCAAATCGTAAAAGTGAATTTTCAACAAAAATGGTAAGCGATTCGTGTGCCGTACAAAACTTACCATAACTAAATGATTTTTCAGAAATTTATTCTTGAAAATTGTTTTCTCAACTCATACGAAAACCAAAAGTACATCATGATGTTTGGCAACTGGAGCAGCAGTGAAATATCGTTTTTAAGTCAAAATTATTCTACTTTATTGATATTTAATGAGAGTAGATTTGGTCATTTACTTAATTCTTCTCGTTATCAACGTTTGAAAAATATACTCAAAATCAATGAGACAGTGCTAAAAGTAAAAACTCACCCTGCTCGTATAGTCATCATTGAAGAGACGTCGAATCTTGATTTTGGAGAATTTCTTGCCGCTTTTCGAAACTCTATTTTTTGGAACAATCAGGCATCTTTTTTAGTTGTCACTAAAATTCCTGCACCCTCCTGTGAATTCTCGGCAACTTCATTATTAAATTTAGCATGGAATTTTGATATAATGAATATTTTTTATTTGTGTGTAACCTTCAATCATCATTATGTGCTTTACTATTTTAATACATTTTCTTCAAATATAACATCATTCTCGAAAATTGGAATTAACTCCACGAACAACTCTAACAAATGGGTATTATTTTCTTGTGACATCACGGAATCATTAGCAAATGCAGGTTAGTGATTGATCAATTATAAATCTCAGGGGGAAGTTCTCATAAAACATGGATACAAAAATCTTTGTGTTTTCGAACTACTTATACTTCCGAAAATTACTTCCCAAAAATTTTAAAAAACCCATTCGGTTGTGAACTAGGGAGTACCTCGAGTTCGATTGTTATTATTGTTTTTTTTATTAAAGATAATAACATTTTTTGGAAATCCTAAATTTCTGCAATTTTGAATTTACCTCTTAAATTTACGTAGGTCACTTTTTAAACACGGCCTTGATATAACGTAATATATATGTACTCTGAAAATTTTTGTGAAAGTAATGAAATACATTGCAAATGGTAGAAAAAAATTCGAGTATACACTTATTTTCTACTACCTTAAAAAAATTCAGGAAAATCGTTTAATTTGAGATTGTAAACAAAAACCTCTCCTTAACCCATTAACTACCAAAATGCTTGATTTTTTTGTTGGTTTTCGCAGCGATTTTTTTTGTAGTTTTAGGCCTTAAAAAAATTTCACATGGACCTATTTTAATGTAAAATTTAATGCCCTTTCAGAAACTGTGCTTGAAATTTTGATTGTTTGGAGAGTAAAAAATTTATAGCTATTTAAACAAAAAAAAACGTAAAAATTTTTGCAAAAAATCAATTTCTCGATTTTTTAGCTATGTTGCCGTTAAGGAATCCCGAAATAAATATGATCAGGGGTGATCACGACTATCAAAGTATCTCAGGGAATTTTTATGGCATTTTCACACCACTCCTTCAAACAAAAAATAACTCATATTCATATAAAACATAACTTATTTTTTACTCGAAAACTATTGAGTTTAGATAAAAAGTGCATTTGAAAAGTGGTTCGAAAACTCCACGAAAATTCCCTGAGATACTTTGATGGTCGTGATCACCTCTGATCATATTTATATCGTGATTCCTTACCGGTAACATGGCTAAAAAAAATCGAGAAATTGGTTTTTTGCAAAAATGTTTACGTTTTTTTTGTTTAAATAGCTATAACTTATGAAAGGGCATTTAATTTGACATCGAAATAGGTCCTTGCGAAATTTTTTAAGGACTAAAACTACAAAAAAAATCGCTGCGAAAACCAACAAAAAAATCAGGCATTTTGGTCGTTGATGGGTTAATATTGTGGATTTTTTCGAAACTATGATTTTGTATTTTTTGCAGATAGTGTACATGCTAAAATGTGTTGTTTTCATAAGTTCATTGATTTGTCCAACTACAGAATGTCATTAGGAATTGAATTTACGAATGTGTCAAAAATTCTGACAAAATCAAATGTAAAGCTGGAGGATATACCACTGAAATCCGCTGTACTGGTAAACCAATTCGCGAAGCACATTAAAGCAAGTTATGAAATGACAATTTATCCAGCAGTACCCCCATTAGATAAAGGTGGGCAATCACAAGGTGTACTTCAAGACCTCATTGACGGTAAAATTGACATGAGCGCTCGAGCAGGCCTCCTCAACGATTATTGGAAAATGCAATCAGGATTTTCATCGAGTACTTATGTAAACGCAATATCTCGAAAAATCAAAGTCAGTATTATGCAAAAGTTCATTTTTGCGGTTGATCCAAACATTTTCGTCAACGTAATTGCATCTTTCATAATTTTTTTGCTCGTATCGAAATTCATTTTGAAATTATCCTGGAGCATCTCATTTTTTGAGTACATACGAATATTTACATCTTCCATGGATCAACGAGCTTTTGAACGGGCCTACTATTCATCCGAGAGGATAATCATGTGTACTGTGATTTTATTGATATCTTGCTCAAGTGCCTATTTTGTTGGTTTATTCAGTGCTGTGAATACTCTTGCCGATTTTGAATCGGCAGTCGATAATATTGACGATTTTATTAATGACACAAAAGTGGAGATTTACGTTTTTACTCCAATTGTGCCTCAAATGACTGCAATTACCAAACGAAATATTAAATCCTACCTCAATCTCGACACTTGTATGAAAAAATTATTCCAACAACCCAATGTAATCTGCATTGCTGGCACATTGATAATAAATTTTTATGGCATCCGCGAGTCGGATTTGATACATATCTCTAAGCCATTGTTCAATATGAGCACTCTCGTTTATTCTGTAAGACCAGATTGGTTCTTACTACCAAAATTCAATGATTTTTTATTGAGATTTTATGAGGCTGGGTTTACAGAAAAAAATTCCGAAACATCTATCATTCATTGGGAAACAGGCGAGGAAAGAGAATTGACAATGAAAATGACAGAAATGTACTTAGTATTTTCAGTTGTCCTTGGAGGTCATGTACTTGCTATTTTCGTGTTTATTTTAGAATCAATGAACAAAGCAAGTAGAAAAATGGAATGAATATTTCATTTAATGTTCTAAAATAATATATTGTCACTAAATAAAGTTTTTTTACTCAAATTAACAATAAAATTTTATTTTTATAAATTGGTGATCTTTCGTGACCTATAAAAATAAAACCTAGTCTTAAAACTATTGTTAATGTTAAATATGTCTATAGAAACTAGCTTGTAGGGCATATTTACTATCAATTCATCGCATGTCGTAAATCATTCCACTGGGTATATACTCCTCTTTTCTCGGGACAAAATAACTAGGTCTACAGAAAACATAAGAAAAGTCTTTTCTTATTATTATTGTAAAAGAAATCATATTCACACATACCATGAAATTTTGGATTTTTCTCTTTTTCTTAAAAACTGTAGATTCATTCCAAATTCCTTTTCTATCACCGAATATCAACGACAAAATTCTTCAAAATGACAATAATAATTCAGATTTTGAAAGTGCATTTTCAACGAAAATGGTATGCATTTTGTGTTCTGTTTAAAACTCACTCTAACTAAATTATTTTTCTAGAAATTTGTACTTGATAAATGTTTTCTTAATTCATACGAAGACGAAAAACATATCATGATATTTGGTAATTGGAGTAGCAGAGAAATATTGTTTTTAAGTGACAGTTATTCTCCTTTATTGGTGTTTAATACGGATGGATTCAAAAGTATTTTTAATTCTTATTGCTATCAACGTTTGAAAAATATACTCAAAATCAATGAGACAGTTTTGGAACGAAAAACTTTCCCAACACGTATGGTCATAATTGAAGAGACAACAGAGCTTGATTTATTAGATTTTTTCACAGCTTTGCGTAATTCTATTTTTTGGGACCATCAGGCATCTTTTTTAGTTATATCAAAAAATACCAAATTCTCGTGTTATATGACATCTTCAGTATTGAACTTGGCTTGGAATTTTAATATCATTAATATCTATTATTTATGTGTGACCCCCAGTTATCGTTATATGCTTTACACTTTCAATCCATTTTCCTCGATCGAAACATCGTTTTGGAAAATTGAAGCGAATTCAATGATGAATAATGAAAATGTAACGTTATTGTCTTACGACATTACTGAGATGTCTTCGATTGAGAGTTAGTTATTGATCAATAATGCAACTTTTATTTCATTAGACATATTTAATTACAATAAATTATTTATATTTACTTGGTAGATAGTGAGCGTACAGAGATGTGCTCTTTTGACAAATTGATAAATTTATCCAATTATAAGATGTTAGTGGGTGCCGAAGTCGAAAATAAGTTGAATTTTTCAAACAGATCGTATGTAAAGCTAGAGGAAATCCCAAGTAAAGCCGCTCCAATGGTAAACGAATTCGTGAAGCATAATGGCGCTAGTTATGATTTGACGCTTTATACATTAGTACCCCAATTAGATAAGGATGGGAATCCACAAGGCGCACTTCAAGACGTCATGAATGGAAAAATTGAAATCATCACTACAAATACCATTCTTACTGATTCTTGGAAATTGCAATCAGCTCATGTATATAGCTATTATTCTTACGCAATATCTCGCAAATTCAAAGTTAGTATTTTGCAAAAATTCGTCTCTGCAGTTGATCCAGGTACTTTAGTTTTCGTCAATGTATCATTTATAATGTTTTTATTGTTATCGAAATTCATTTTGAAATTATCCTGGAGCATCTCATTTTTTGAGTACATACGAATATTTACATCTTCCATGGATCAACGAGCTTTTGAACGGGCCTACTATTCATCCGAGAGGATAATCATGTGTACTGTGATTTTATTGATATCTTGCTCAAGTGCCTATTTTGTTGGTTTATTCAGTGCTGTGAATACTCTTGCCGATTTTGAATCGGCAGTCGATAATATTGACGATTTTATTAATGACACGAAAGTGCAGATTTACGTTCATACTGCTCTCGTGCCTCAACTTATTGCAATTACTAAACAAAATATCATAGAATTTACTGATTTCAAAGCTTGCCTGGAAAAGATGTTGCAGCAAGATAATATTATTTGTATTGGCTTGTCATTTCATATTGAATTATATGGCGTTCGAGAGTCAGAGTTGATTCATATCTCAAAACCACTGTTTAATGCGCGCACCCTTGTTTTTTCGATACCCCCAGATTGGGTGATGCTTTCAAAATTTAATGATTTTGTATTGAGATTTTATGAGACTGGATGTACGAACAAATTTGCCGAATTAAATATAATTCATTGGGAAAAAGTCGAGAGAAGAGATTTGAGCCTGAAAATGTCTGAAATATATTTAGTATTTTCAGTTTTACTTGGAGGTCATGCATTTGGAATTTTTGTGTTTATTATAGAATCAATGGATAGATGATATTTTTCATAACAAATATTAAAATATGTAATGTGCAAATAAGAATAGATTAAATAAATACTACTCTATAATATCACAGAGGAGCTTTTATTTGAAAATTAATCATTACGCGATAATCGTAAATTTTGAGGGAATATTAGAGCCAAGGTAAATATGAATATTATTTAAGGGGATATAGAAGCCAGCCAAAATTTCAATCCAGTTTTCTGAAATTTTGGCTAGCTTCTATATCTCCTTAAAACTTGTTGAACTAGTAGTAGATGAGTCATCTTCTTCGCGCGCACTAGTTACATACGATATTTTTCAACGTATCGTGCATAAAATGTGGTTTTTATGTCATTGAAAGGTAAGAAAAACTATGTTTTACGCACGAAGTATCGAAAATAGTATATTTCTCAACGTGTGCACAGATGGTTTTTGAGCAAAACGAGGGATTATAGCACGAGCCGAAAACGAGTACTGTAACGAGTTTGATGATACTATTTTTTCCTACGAGAGCCTAAAATAAGCAAATAACCTAAAATCCCTCGTTTTGCTAAAAAACCATATGTGCACCCGTTCAGAAATATACTAATTTTTTGATCCCTTGGTCGAAAGTACGCGGTTTCGTCGCCATTTTCGATGGCAAAAATTGTACTTCTAGCCACTGCGAAAACTCTTGCAACTACTAAAGACTTTCGTTCGTTGATGATTCGTAACCAAACAACCGTCATTTAATTTATTTCTGAGCTACAAAACGAACACGGAATAGCATGGAGAGAACAATGATGGAATGTTTGCGCAAAGTTAGGATTCATACTAAATTTTTATGCAAACGCACCCGATTTTTCCGTGATCGAAATGGGATTCTTTCGAGAAACGTCTAATTTTTTGAACGGTACAAGGAAAAATCGAAAATTCGTCACTGCAATAATTGTACAATCGATGTGATAATTAAAGTGTAATTCGGTCAGCTCATCAGGAAATTAAAAATGAATAAAATATTCACTTAGTGAGATATAATAACATTTAATATTTTGCAAAATTTTTATAATACTTTATGCATAAAAGTGAATGTCTATAAATGTAATGTGTCCAAATGACGCGTTGCTAAATCGGCTAATTTTTTTCATTGGACACATTCGATACTTTCTAAGATAACCGTAATATGTAAAGAATACATAACAAAATATAACAAAACTTTTTATAATATACGATTATTTCGAAACTTTGAAAAGGATAAAAAAAATCTTGACAATTCTTGAAAAAACCCTCGGCTTTATTTTATTTATTTATTTATTTTTTTTGATGATTTGATTATACTGTTCCAAGCATTTTTCTCCAAAATTTTTCCTTTTGAGACGAAAAAATCCCAAAGATTTTTAATACAGAATAAAATGATTTTTTAAATGCTCTGTAAGGTACATGCGACGGTGATTATATCTGTCCGGACCTGACTTCACTTGTTACGATGATTCGGAGTCTATCTATACGTTTATGAGAAGTTTTCATGTCTAGCGTGAAGTAAGGTCCGGACAGATATAATTACCGTCGAGTGTACACCAGATCAAACTAAACATATGAGGCTTGATTATCAATCTGTAACCCAAATGTCTTGAGGGCTCGTTTTTAATTAATTTAAAATAAATAGACCCGAAATCGATGGAATTAGTTTATCGAAAAAAACATTATGTACGTGTCAAGTGCATTACGAAATTGAATAGGCCCAAAAATCGATAATTAATTGAAATTAAAAGTTCTTTTTTGTATTAAATAATTCATAAGCAATTTTAATGCTTAATGAATTTCCGTACAGTTGTTGTATTTTTGCCTGATAGAAAAAAAATATCTAGCTCTAAAATCGATTGTAAATGCTAAATATTCCTATGAAAACAAACTTGTAGACCATATCTACTATTGATGCAGCGAAAGATATCTATATTTTTTTTTAACTGGACGTGTACACCTCTTTGCACATGCCAAAAAATTATGTCTACCAAATAAATGAGCAAGCTCTTTAGTTATTATTTTCGAAAAGATTTTATTCCAGGTACGATGAGATTTTGGATCTTTCTGCTTTACATTAAAACCATAGAGTCTTTTATAATACCTTTTCTACCATGGAAAATTAACGAGAAAATGTTTCTGAATGATAAGAATAATTCAGATTCCAAAAGTGAATTTTCGACGATAATGGTATGCATTTCGTGTATGACATGAACCTTGCTATAACTGAATCATTTTTCAGAAATTTATTCTTGATAATTGCTTTCTCAACCCATACGAAGGTGAAAAATATATCATGATGGTCGGCAACTGGAAAAATTGTGAAATATCATTTTTAAGTGATAGTTATTCTTCGTTATTTATTTTTGATTTGAATGGGTTCAGTAATATTTCAAATAATTCTCGTTATCAACGTTTGATAAATGTTTTTAAAATCAATGAGACTGTGTTTCAAAGGAAAACACTACCAGCACGTATAGTCATCATTAAAGAGACGTCAGAGCTTAATTTATTAGATTTTTTCAGAGCCTTTCAGAATTCTATTTTTTGGAATAATCAAGCATCTTTTTTAATTTTACCAACTCCCGAATCCTCTTGTTGTATGGCATCTCCAGTATTGAATGTGGCTTGGAGATTTTATATTGTTAATATTTTCTATTTATGTGTAACATCCAGTCATCGTTATATGCTCTACACTTTCAATCCATTTTCCTCGATCGCAACATCGTTTTGGACAATCGATGTGAGTTCAAAGATGAATAATGAAAATACAACGTTATTATCTTGCGACATTACTGAGTTGTCATTGATTAAGAGTAAGTTATTAATAAATATATTGCGAGTTTTATTTCATTTTTTACATTTAATTGAAATTAATTTTTTCTATTTATTCAATAGGTAGTAAACGTACGTATATGTGCTATTTCGACAAAATAGTAAATTTGTCTAATTACAAACTTATAGTGGGTACTGAAGTCCCAAATAAGGAGAAATTTTCATCGAGATCAGACGTAAAATTAGAGGAAGTCCCATTTAATTCTGCTAAAGTATTGAACAAATTCATACAATATATGAGAGCAAGTTACGATATGAAAATGTACACAAACGGAGCCCCATTAAATAACGATGGAAAACCACAAGGTGCGCTCCAAGACCTTGTAAACGGAAAAATTGAAATTATCACTCTAATGAGCCTTCTTTCTGATTATTGGAAATTGCAATCGGGCTTTTCAGCCAGTACAACTGTAAACGCATTATCTCGTAAAATCAAACCCAGCGTCTTTGAAAAGTTCATCTCGGCAGTCGATCCGGACGTGCTTGTCAACCTAACTGCTTCTTTTATAATATTTTTGTTGGTATCGAAGTTCATTTTGAAGTTATCCTGGAGCAACTCATTTTTTGAATACGTACGAATATTCACGTCTTCCATGAACAAACCAGCGTTTGAACGGGCTTACTATATATCCGAAAGAATACTTATGTGTACCGTGATCCTATTGACAGTTTGTTCGAGTGCTTATTTTGTCGGTTTATTCAGTGCTATCAATACTCTCACCAATTTCAAATCGGCTATTGACACGCTTGACGATTTTATCAATGACACAAAAGTAAAGATTTGTGTTTATTCTTCAATTGTACCTCAAATGACTGCAATTACTACACGAAATATCATTGAGTTTAATGATCTTCAAAATTGCATGAAAGAAATGTTGCATCAGGATAATGTGATTTGCATTGGTGGATCATTGCTTTTTGTTGGATACGGTCTTCGTGAGACAGAGTTAATCCACATCTCTGAACCATTGTTGAACATGCGTACAATTGTTTTCTCGGTACGTCCGGATTGGGTTTTGCAACCGAAATTGAATGATTTTTTGCTGCGATTTTACCAGGCTGGATTCACACAAAAACTTTTTGGTTCATATAAAATTTATTGGGATGCAAGCGAAAAAAGAGACTGGTCAATGAAAATAGAAGAAATGTTTTTAGTATTTTCGGTTTTACTGGGAGGTCATGCATTAGCAATTTTCGTGCTTAATTTAGAATTAATGAACAGAGCAAACAGGAAACATGATTAATCTCTTGTATCATCACTAAATTAAGGTTTTTTTTTGACAAATTAATAATACATAAATAGTCGTTACGAGTTTAATGTTCATAAAAATTTATTCTTTTATAGATTATTTGAGAAAATAATCCTAAAATCTAGTGTAAATTTTTAATAATCCTATGAACATTCAATCCTTTAAAACATATTTATTATCGATACATCAGATGAAGTCTATCATTCTATTAGATACGTATACTATTCGCAGGGCGTAATAAAAAAGTAGGTAACTGCCAAAAACATTAGTAGGCTTTTCAGTTATAATGTTTTAATACATTATTTTTACAGGTCTTCTTGAATACTTTCGAACTATTAGACTTTCGAAAATTTTTTTTATCATCAGATATTATCGAGAAAACGTTTCAAAAAAACAAGAATAATACAATGTCGAAAAGAAAATTTTCGACGATAATGGTATGCAATTCGTGTACTGCATAGTAATGATCCTGAATCTTTTTTCATAAATTTATTCTTCATAATTTTTTTCTCAGCCTATACGAAGCTGCACGAAGAGTTTTTACGGATTAATTTTCCCATTTTTATTGAATGAGCAAAAGCTCAGTTTGGCGGCATGGTGATTATTTTCTTAATAATCAAAAGTAAAAGCTTTCAAGGGGCGAGAGCGAGAGTAACTTAAGAAATAAAGCACAGTATATTGAGTATTTTAGCGAGGTAACTCTGCCAATTTATTCAAGCGAAAATCAACCGATACATAGCTCGGATTACGGACCAATATTCAGCAATAATTATGAAAAACGACGTATTTTGTCTTTGGATTAATTTGAAAAAAACAATTTTGTACTTTTGTTTCTTTGCTACCATCGAAATATGTGGAAAGTAACAAACAAAAATCAAAAATTTCCTATATCAATATTGCTGTGTAATAAATAATACAATTACACGAATTACAAAAAAGGCCGGAGATCGGTTTCATATAGCATTTTCCTACAACTGAGTTGATAAAGGTCAAACTGTCACTCGATTGAGAAATTCACAAAAAAATTCAAGTAAAATGCTCTTACCTATTATTGGTCGAATTTAAAAACTTAGTACGCTAAAATTCTCATTTATTTGGACTGAATTTACAGTAAAACATTCTGAGTCATCTGTTATTCATCGGCACACAATTAACGTTGATTATAGAAAAAATTAATTTGCATGATATTCTTTTAAAAATAAAAACCAATCGTTATAAATTAATATTTATTGCAAACTTACAAAAATATTTTTTAGTTTTTGTTAACATTCGCTATCGTAAAAATCAATCGGTGAAACAAATTCATTCGTTGTACATACTTAAATTGATCGATGAAGTTTTACGCGCTGTAGAGTGCAGACGATCTCTAATGAGTAATCTCAATATCTCGTGACGAGTTTTGTCACGACAAGTATAAGACAAGTCACAACACAAGAATAAAACTCTTCTATACATTACGCGTGCACAAGCGCCGCCTCACAACTTACAAGCAAGAACAGACTGGAAACGCGTGCATGGCGGCAGTCTTTGCTTGTTTCTGCGCGAGTGACGACAACATAACAGTTTACGGCCGCCGTTGCTACATAACCTCGCCATCGTCGTAAGCTCGGGAGACGAGCCAGCGAAGCGTCGCGGCGCTTGGCCAAGCTAACCTCCCCGTCTGCGTGCCGCCCGCGTCAGGAAAACATGGCGGTGGGCACGACGAAGGTCGTCCAGGTGACGAATATCGCGCCCCAGGCCACCAAGGACCAGATGCAGACGCTGTTCGGCTATCTCGGCAAGATCGAGGACATACGCTTGTATCCGACGATCCGCGATGTCGCCGTGCCCGTGCAGTCGCGTATCTGCTACATCAAGTTTCACGACGCCAGCAACATAGCCGTGGCGCAGCACATGACCAACACCGTCTTCATCGACCGTGCCATCATCGTCATTCCTTATCAAAATAATGATATTCCCGATGAGCAAAAGGCCCTGGAGCTGACCAATAACGGCACTGTTGTACCAGGTAACCATCGCTCGTTTGTTTTTCATTATTGTAGTCTTTCAAATATTTTTCTTATGCTAATAGTGCATCTTGACTTGTTTTGATTTTGATTCAATGAGTTTTGAATGAAAACACATTGCAGTGCTTGTAAACAAATGATAAGAATTCAAGGTTTAGAAAATCTTTTCATTACATATCTTTACAAGTTTCTATATCAATTATATTCTTGAATTTATTGACCAATTTTAAATGATGAATAATAAAATTTAATTTAGTTATAATTTATTTGTACATGATCGATAGCTAACTTTTAATCAAGTTTATTTTATTCAAATACTAATTCATTATCTTATTTTAGGTTTATACCCTTCTGAGCCAAAGTTACCTGCCAATGTTGTCAATTCAATTGAAGGCATACCACCTAATCATCAAATTGCTACGTTGGATCCAAAGTTGGAAGTGAATGGTCTTCCCCCATATCCCAATCTGCCTGGTCATCTTGATGGTCGCCGAATTGAAGAAATCAGACGTACTATTATGGTTGGGAACCTTGATTCCAGTACAACGGAACATAATATCATTGACTTCTTTAGTCAACGTAACATCGAGGTGAAGTACATTCGACTCTGCACTCGTGACTCGGACCACGATCATTATGCGCTGGTTGAATTCTCAGAGCAATCATCAGTGGTCCCAGCCTTATTGTACAATGGAGACATGCTGAATGATCGCCCAGTGAAATTGGGACATGCTAATCAGGCTATCATCAAACCAGAAGCCAAGAGTAATGAAGCTGCCCAAAAGGAGATTGAGGAGGCTATGACAAGGGTCAAGGAAGCTCACAATCTCATCTCAGCTACTATAGATCCTATGATAGGCATGCTTTCTAAAGATAAAAGAAGTCGCAGTCCATCTCGAGGTCGAGGAAAAAGCAGGTAATTAAAATTGTTTCAACTCTTCATTAACAATTTTGAATTATTGCTTTTATATTGATCATTATTATTTTCTTGGCTTTTAAAAATTAGTAATTGACAGATTTAAAAAAATGTATCATGCATTATAACAGTTCTAAAACATAATTTTTTCTTTAAAATTAGGTCGAGATCCAGGGGTCGTTCCAGGCGTTCACGATCTCGTAAACGATCACGTTCGCGACACAGACGCTCGCGTTCTCGAGGACACCGACGACGCTCTAGATCTCGCTCTACTCGTCGTCGCTCTCGGTCAAGGGATCGGCGCAAGAGGTCAAGATCTCGCAGACGATCAAGGTCTCGTCATCGTTCGCGTTCTCGCGACAGAAGATCAAGATCGCGGGACACTAAACGTTCTAGATCCAGAAGCAGTCATAGAAGAAAGAAATCTCCATCATCAAAGTAAGTGCTCATTAATTACGAATGTAACACAATTTCTTCTTATCATAATTAATCGATGTCTACCCTTACTTTTAGACGAAAAAGCCGTAGCCGTTCTCGTAGTAAACGTTCCAAATCTCGCTCAAGGCGTTCACGCTCAAGAAGATCACGCTCGAAATCAAAAACTCACTCGTCCAAATCGAAGCATTCAGAGAAGTCACGTGACAAGGATAAAGACAAGGATAAGGACAGAGAATCGCGTCACAAGGACAAAGAAAGTAATGGCAAAAAAACGCAGTGGCAGTAGCGAGAAAAAATCTCGCGATAAAGATCGAGACAAGGATAGGGACAAGGAAAAAGATAAAGACAGGGAAAAAGACAAAGAAAAGGACAAAGATCGAAATAGAGAAAAAGATAAAGACAAAGATAAAGATAAAGATAAAGATAAGGACAAAGACAAAGAAAAAGACAAAGATAAAGACAAAGATAAAGAAAAGGATAAAGATAGAGAGCGTGAAAAGGATCGAGACAAAGATCGTGACAGAAAAGACAAAGAGGATAAAAGGAGTGAAGAAAAGCGCCGAAGTGAAGAAAAGAGTAGGGCAAGTTCTGAAGTAAGCGATAAGGAAAGAGACAAACATGATTCCGAGAATTAGGTTTATTAAATAATTTTCTTTGACTTGTCCTATTTCATTCTTATATGAGATGAATACTTTTTTTAAACTAAAGTTGATACATTTTTATGATGGAAAAAATAACTAGCAATCTATATGAAAATGTATAGATTAAAATTTCAATTTCAATTCATAAAAAATATTTTTAATTAAATGTTATATTCGATTTAACTACTTAATTTACATTTTGTTGAAAAACAAACATACTTGATAATAAATACAAGTCAAGTTTCATTCATCGCATTCTAAGTGGCACTAATAATAATCCTTAGAAACTTTATATCATTAAATCGTAAAGGACTGAATTCCACTTAGGATACTATTATGAAATTTGGGAAAACCATTTTTTAACTACATTTGCTTTCATCAACGTTATCAGGACATAATTGAATTCAATGAATTGCTTTTAGTCATATTTTTATCTTCTAAATATAATAAATTTCATGAAAAATTATTCTTGTAACGCTTCAAAATACATTTTATGATTGAAGCAAATGAAAATGGTCGTCTCAAAACGTCATTATAATATCTATAATGGCTTATCATTCACTGATACAAACAATTAACTCGATGAATAAGTTTAAACATGAAATGAATTAAAAATTAACCTTAAGTAACGAAAAACAAAATGAAAAATAGAAAATGTTAATTGACCGTGTGTGCTCGTTTGGTCATTAAAACGCGATACGGCACCGGACAAGCCGTGACCCCGTCCGTGTAGGCGTTTCGCGGCGGCGTCTCGCCCGGCACTGGCGAAAAAGTGAAGTTCTGCAGCAGAGCCGCGGTGATGACGAAGAGATTGCCCTTGGCCAGGGTCTCGCCCATGCAACGATGCCGACCTGTGACGGTAAAGAGAATGTAAAATGAATTTGACGATTTGTATTTTAATACGTATGAAATTTGTTCATATATTATTGTTCGCTGATTAGCATATTATGGTTGATGATACACATGTAAGGTTGTGAGTTCATTTTAACGATGACCATTGAATTTGTACTATAGGCATAAATTAAATAATTTTTTTTTCCAAGTCAAACCTCTGTCATATTTATTTGCTTGTATAATTCTAATTAAATATAATTATTATGAACCTACCAATTCCAAAAGGCGCAAACTGCTCCGGAGTGACGATTTTTCCGGTCTCGTCGATGAACCTCTCGGGCCTGAACACCTCGGGATCGCCCCAGAAGTCGTTCATTAGAATTCTGTTGAAATTCACGACGATCATGCTGTCCTGTAATAGTAACCACACAGGGCGTATCAGCTTTACCTCGTTATCAATAAAAAGTCGTACAGATCTCGCGATTTTACCTTGGGTATCGTGTAGCCCATGAGCTGAGTATCCCTCGTGGCGCGATGCGGTACATTCATCGTGCGACCCATGAACATCCTCAGAGACTCCATGACGACTGCGTTCAAGTAGGTCATGCTGTTGAATCAAACGGAACTTGTATCTTAATGTTTGTTCCGCAATCGCGTAATCGCGCGCAAATACTCACTTGGGCCGATCGTTGAGCGACGGCAGCCGATCGCGACCGATCACCGCGTCGATCTCCTCCTGCGCCTTGCGCTGCACCTCCGGATAGAGAACGAGGAAGAGAAAGCCGAAGCCCAGCGCCTTGGAGGAGGTCTCGGAGCCGGCTATGAACAGGTCCACGCAGATGGCCAGCAGTTGGGCCTCTGTGCGCGAGAAAAAAGAAATAAAAAAGAAAGATATGATGAAATTTAGATGGACGAAAAAAAGCTTCGATTGCGCTTACCCGAAAACGTTTCGTCGAGATTTTCGTCGGACTCGAGAGCTTTCAGATAAACGTCCATGAGGTCACGCGGACAGTCTCGATTATACGTTTTCTTGTGATTTTCCAGCTCTCTCTGCGCAACGATAACAACAATAAAAAAAAGTATGTAACACACGAGGCTGGATGCTGGAAATGAAAAATATCCTCCGAATAATTCACACTCACCTTGATGAACTGCCAGACCTTCTCGTGGGTCTTGAGAAAGTTGTTGTAGCCCGACTTGTCCGGGGCGAGATACTTGAGCACGGGAAAATGCTGGAACAGGCAGCCGATCATGTCGACGTCGCGCAGCAGCGAGGTGAAGATCCGCTGCAGGTAGATGAGCTCCTGGTCGTCGACGTTGTAGCGCTTGCCGGCCATCATGGTCCACAGGGCGTTGAGCACGGGCACCCCGAAGAAGTCCTCCATCTCGACGACGATGCCCGAGAGCTTGGCCCCTTGGCCGGCCTCCTTCAGCAGCTCCCGGTGCTTCACCTTCACGTAAAAGTCCTCGGCCGTGAGGGACCTCTTGGCGGGCTCTCGTCCGGCGTCAGCGCGTTTCTCGGCTTTCTCGCTCTTGCCCAAGGACGACTCGTCGTCGTATCGGTGCTCCTCGTCGATCACCCTACGATTGTCCGCGTCGTCGTCGTCGTCGTTATTGTTGTCGTCGTTGCAGTCGTCGATCTGGAACGACTGGGCCTTGGCGTCGATCAGGCGCCTGTAGTACTGCACGAGCTGCGAGGCCTCGTGCTCGATCTGTATGGCCATGTCGGTGCGACCCCAGCCGAACTCGCGCAGATGGCGCAAGATGAATCGGCGCTGCTGCACCCAGAGATTGCCGTCGACCACCAGGAGGCCCCGGCGCTTGCCGAAGGTCCGCGTCTCGTAGACGGGACCCACTGGTCGGCCGTCGCACGCGTCGTTGGCCGCCATGGCCTTCATGCTCTTGAAGTCGTTGAGTATGATGACCTTGTCGACGCCGATCTTGAGGCCGATCACCGGCCCGTACTTGGCCCCGAGGGCGTTGCACGCCTCGCTGAAGTATCCGGTCTTCTTGCGCAGCTCGTCGATCTCCAGGGCGGCGCCGAGGACCGGCAGCCATGCCGGACCCGGTGGAAAGTCGCCGGGCTTGCGCCTGCTCAGATAATAGAGGAGCAGCAGCGCCAGAAAGACGAGCCCGATCGAGGGTAGGAAGCTGATGGCGAGGCGAAAAAGCAAACGTTTTTCAACGATTACAAAAGTTGCTGCACGAGTGGCATGCAGTTACAACGATTAGTGCATGACTTTGCAAAAGGATATGCGAGATCTTCATGATTTCAGATATCAATGGCAAAGAAAAAAAAAATAAAATTTGAATAAATAACTCGCGTACAAGAATTAACTCGTTGGTTTTCGTTCCGTCAAAAATTGACTGGTTCATCGTGATCGGTATCCAAACGCGTTTTCTTCGAGTAAGTTTAAACAAATGCCGATAGCGAACAAAAAAAAATGACAGAAAAAATCTTCGGAATTCCTCGCGAGTCGTGCTCGTTTATACACGCGCCTATAAGTTGGCGTACTTACGCGTGTAACGAGCGGTGCAGCGGTTAAAGTAAACGAGCGATTAAAAGTGAAATGGGAAAGGACCGGTTACTGCACTTGATCTCCTCAGCAGCAGCAGCAGCAGCAGTAGTGGTGGTCCGACTATTATAGCTGCAGCAGCCAAACGAGTGAAAGTTTCGCGTTACATCCGCGTTTACTTTCATGCTGCGTTATTATATATTAAAAGATTGCGCAATTGCCGTCGTTCGCGGAAAGTCAGGGCGCAAATTTTCTCAACGCACGATGTGTGTGCGTGCCTCGTACTTGCGCGCGTAAGATTGTTTTATTTACTCCCAGAGAATGTATGTATGTACCGAATATATGTACCGAAACGAATCGAAAATCGAAATTATTCCGGACACAGGTGCGAATGAAATTTCTTTGACGTTTGCACGCGAGTTTATTCCATCGAGGGAATATCACTGAGCACAAGTTCGAGTTTTATGCGAATCGGTACGCAGGCTCAACGGAAGTATAAAACGATTCCATTGCGTAGGTCGGACTTTGTTTGTTATTTGACGACACGACACAAAAAGTTATGAATGGAGATGAACGATTGACACGCACGGCGCACAGTTCTTTGAGCATCACACAATGACAATACGTTTTCCGACACTGTATACATGCATTCTTTTTGCATCAAGGACAACGACACAAAACTGACACTGAACTGAGCAGAGCACAAAACATTTTTTTAAAAGTATAATATGACAAGTAAAAAAAAAAGGTGATAATGAAATGATGGAAATGTGCTGAAAATTTACCCGACTAAGCTGATGATCATTTTGGCTGGACGACGAGAAGAGTACGAAGAGGAAGAGAAGAGGCGGCCGCCGCGTCTCGCGTCATGTATCGCACGTTGAAAGAAAGAGTGTGCACACGCTTACGGTCAAAGAAAGTGCTTTCTTACCTCTCTCTCTCTCCTCCGCTGGACTGCAACGACTTTTATGCAGGCAGGCGTGCACGGGGATCCCCCGCTCCGCGCGCGGCGCTGGGGCCGCGGTACGGGCACTTTTTGCGTTACATATTTTGGACGCGTATATAATGCATGAAAGTTAGCCGGCTATATGATATACGGTCGGGCTGGCCTCCCTCCTGCGCGGATGATTATAAAAGTGAAAATGCACCACCTTCGTTGCAGATACGTATTTGAACGGTGTGAGATTTTTTTTCGTAAAGATATACTGCAGCTCGTTGAATTTCGTTTGTTAACTCGCGGGCTCGTTGAGAAATATATATGTATAGGTGCGAAGGAAACAACGAGAAAAATTGATGGATCGAGGCGCGTACAAAAAAACAAAACATTTTGTAACGTCAGTCTGGGACAATAAATTATAAATTTATGAATTATCGTTATGTAATTGGCAGTGACGTCCCGACCACAATTCCCCGTGTATATTATGAAGTTGCGCCCGACGGCTAATCCCGAACTGTCAAAATGACCCAAATGTCGTGGGGTCAAGTGTATAGGAGTTATTGCTCTCGTTACGAGTGCGTTTAATAGGCGTTTAATACACTCATTTTATGGAGGAGGATTTTGCAATTACGAATGATTTTCGGAATCCGCGCCGATCGTTGCAAACACACGTGGTCGCGATAAAAGTACGTGCGCGTGAATCGTGTGTAGGTATATATTGCCACAAGCGCGAAAGCACTAGAAATTAAAATCCTCCTCTCAAATTTGACACATCCGAGCGCGGAGAAAAGCGAATTACATACATACATGATATCGCGTTTGCGTCGAGCCCGAAGCCGTGAAATTCGACGTTATTGCA
Organism: Trichogramma dendrolimi; assembly: GCA_034770305.1. Taxonomy (NCBI): domain Eukaryota; kingdom Metazoa; phylum Arthropoda; class Insecta; order Hymenoptera; family Trichogrammatidae; genus Trichogramma; species Trichogramma dendrolimi. Next base: position 244,778 of record JAPMIB010000150.1, on the reverse strand, counting down.
CCAATCCTCCGCGCGCAGTCAAGGTCGCGGATCGTGCGTTCGGCCACTTGGTTTGCAACGTTCGAGCAAAAAAATATCGTTACATATGGTCCCATAAACAGCACGAGGGGATACATGTACGCGCACGTCTTGCACGATTTTCTGGTGCGCGCGAGCGAGATAGAGCAACGGAAGATCGCAGATCGGTTCGGGAGGTACACAGAGAGCAAACGAAGAAGAAGAAGAAGAAGAAAAAAAGACGAATGCGTTGCGAAAAGTCTTGCAAAATGCGCTTGAAACGACAAGCGAGCAAATATAATTTCGGCATAATAGAGATTATCGAATCTCTTTAGATCAGGTGCTGCGATCATCATCATCATCATCATCATCATCATCATCGGCATCTCGCGATCGAACCGATGTGTCATTCGTGAGGTCGATATTTTTGCGAGCATCACAAAACACATGCGCACATTATACTTTCACCGCAGCATTCGGGTCGCGGTGCCATTAGATTCTCGAGAGGTACCGTAAGCTTGGCGAATTTTTCTTCTTTTTTTTGCGTATACATTAAAACTACAAGAGTGAGAAGGAAGTTCACTAGACGCAGATGACCGAAATATGGAATTTATAAGGTCAACGTTAAATTGATCGCTGTTCGCGCGGGAACATATCTCGAGAATTTATCGATTATTCTGTACATTAAATAATTCGCGCACTCTTGACGTACAAAAACAAACAAACAAATGAGTCGCGCGAATGGTATCACATGCGTCAATGGGAGGATCGCGATTTAATCCGAAATTTTGAAATGACAAATCTCGCTCGCCTATTTACATTGAGAACGCAATGGCGTAAACTGTATGCAATTTTCAACTTGATATATTATATAATTCGTACCTACTACGTCTCGTCGTCCTTTTTTTCGAGGCCATTAATTACGCTACAATAATAATCCGATGACATACTCGAATATACTCGATTAAAGGTCTTAAAAGTGTCAGAATCTTATTTTTAACGTTTAAGTAATGTAACGAGAAATTTCCGGATAAAGGAATGAAATTAAACAAAAGACGCGAGTCCCGTCGTCGCCTATTCCACGTCGTCGCCGTTGGAATTTTTCGCCTACATGTACATCGAGCTCGAAATAGCCAAATGACGATAGTGTCGCGCACGAGTGACCATTTTTGCTGCACATTATACGGAAATTATTGCAAAATTATGCTCGGCTCGATTCGTTTGATACACACACAAGTGTATCACGTGTATCGTTTGTTTCGCGAAATTCCAACTGGTCATCCTTGTTTTTTTTTTCTCCTTCGACGTTCAAATTCAAATGAGCCCGCTCGTGCGCGCCGTGTTTGGTAAACATACAAAAAACCGTTTGTTCCGCGGAAGAAGAAAAAAATTTCTCTAAGGTCATCCTCCGAATTTATCGTCTCGCTGCGTGACAAAAAACAGAGAGAGATGATTTTTTAATGCAATTCATTGCAGCGTTGAAAAGGACGATTCACGCTTTCGATGCGAAACTTTATGCGTGTGGGTCGGAGAGAGAAGCAAAAAAAAATTCTCCTTTTTTCGAATTCCCGTTTGTTTGCAAGAATAGACAAGTTTTTTGTTGCTCTTAAAAAATGAACGTTGCAAAGTTATAACAGCCAAGAGCAAACACGCGGCGTACATGTTAGAATCGAGGAGATCGTTTTCTCATGCATATATCTTCAGAAAAAAAAGTTTTTTTTTTCATCGCTTCTTTGAAGGATAACGCGCCGTGACGACGCCTGGACTCAAGGTATCCTATATAGTAAAAGTCATAGTAGATAGTTTAGAAACATCGCTGATCGGGCGAGGTAGCGGAGAAGGAGGGGATTGGCGCGCGTATTGGAATCGGTGGCTGGCCCGATCATTTATACACGATTTACGGCGGACTTTAGTAGACGAAAAATCGGCTCTGGACTGACAACGCCGCGAACAAAAAGAGAGCGAGACAGAGAGAACGCGCTCGACAGTAGTATAAATACAAATGTAACTCTTTTGCCGTTGCTGCAGAGTAAAGTTCGTTCGTAAATAATATACCAAGTGACAAAACGGGAGTGAAGTTGCACGAGATCCATATATAATGTTGAAACTTTAATTTAATTTTTGTCTCTTCAAAAAAAAAAAATTAAACTTCCATCATGCTGATACTGAACTGTTTATCGGCGATAAGCCTCGTGCTCGTGCTCAACGCCAACGAATCCCTGGGACACCTGTCGCCCTTTCATCGGGTGGCCGGCCTCGATCGTCGAGCCCTCGAGAGAAACAGGACGGCGAGAGGCTATCTGAAACTCACGGACGTGAGAACGGCGGAATCGTGCGACGAGGGAACCGCGTCCTGCCCGACAACAGTCAATACCTACGTCAATTACGTCGAGTCGGACCTGCGTGATTTCCCGAGGGAGAGGAGTCCCTTCGAGAAAATCTGGCTGGAGAAAATACCGCTGCCGCCGATCGCCGTGGCCGAGTCCAGATCGACGCCCAAAGGAGCTTGCAGGCGACAGCTCAGCCGCTACTTCGAAGATCTGAGGGATGGCAAATTGTGGGCGGTGCAGAGTAAGTTTTTGAATTATTCATGGGTAAATACACAGTAAAATCTTAGATTTGACCTGACGTATTGCATTAACGTGGAGCATTTATTTTTTTTTTTTTACCTTTAATTTATAATAAAAAAAAGACCGCCAATTAAGCAGGTAGTCGTTACGCGAGTTAATGTGCCTTCTAATGCCATAGCTGGCCTAGTTTGAACTTTCAAAACTTTAGCCTCTCGCGGCAGCGAATTAGCCGATCGAAACAGTACCTGCCTGCGAAACTTCCAACGCACGTGCATTAATGACGCAATGAAAGCTTATGTATATATATATTTGCGCGCGTTCCAACGACTGGGAAACAAGTTGGATTATTATATGCGCTGATTCGAAACTTTGACGAGTTCGTTAATTAAATTTTCAGTGCTGCATTAACAATATAAATGTATTATTAAAAGAAAAAAAAAAAGACGAAGTTGGATTTACCCAAACGACGCGTGTGACGTTTAAAATCGATTTTCGTTATGAAATATATGCATATAAGTGTATAAAATATATATCGACGACAGGTTCGCGCAGGTTCGCACCACCACCTCTTGTGCGCGCGTAATAATCGTCACGCGATTCGAATTTTTTTCAATATTTAATTTTTTCCTTTACGGAAGCAAGAGTTTATTAAGGAAACAAAAACAAATATGTGCGTATGTTTGGGCAATCTACTCGTGCGTAAATCGACCCATCCACAATTGCAACATCCGCGTGATGCCTCGGCTTCGTTATAATTCATCGATTTACAGTGAATCGGAGGGTCGAAGACGGTGTATTTCTCTCTCTCTCTCTCTCTCTCTCTCTCTCTCGCCCGATCTCGCTTTATTTTTTTCGTTTTACTTTATTTTTTTCTTTATTTATATAATTCGCGAACTGACAATTATAATTTATTTCTTATATATTTGGACATTTCGTTCGTTTTTTACAGCCTTTTTGATTATGCCTGTAAAATCCAGTAAAATCGTGTACATACAAAAGATCGTATGGGCTCACACGCATGACCGACTGAAGCTCATAAATATTGAAATTCGGGTAACTGGATTCTTCAATTATTGACAAGCGTACAGCAGATAAATCTCGTTTTGGCAGATTAACGGATTTGCCAAAAAAAAAAAAAAAAAGAAAGAAAAAGAAGAAAAAAAAACGTTAAAATAAATAAATAAAATCCTCGATAAGTGAATAGTTAGTTATTGTGACGTAAGCAATCGGGTGATTTATGCTAAATTAGATAACATATAATATTTCCCGTTTGACTCTCGCGGTCGCGTATATTATATATCTCCTTCAAGGTTGATGAACTACTTTCGCTCGACTCGCGTATAAACACCCATAACACGCGCAACACACATGTGCGCGTATCTGCGAGTAAAACGTCGTCAAACAAATCACGAAATAATTTTTTTTTTCTCTCGCCACGATCGTATTATAATTTCCTCCTTCTTCTTATTTTTTTTTTCTCGCAGTGTTCGACGCATCGGCGAAATATCCGTACGGCATAATCGACGGTCAGACGCGTCACCTGGGCAGCTTCGACCAGTGCTACCGGGTCGACACCTGGCTGGCGCCCGCGACCAAGTACGAGCGACTGCCCGAGCGCGTGCGAGGCCGCTACTGCCTCGTGGACTTTGAGTACAAGCAAAAACGCGATCGGCCAAGAGGACGCAATGGGGAAAAACTCGGCTTCGACTTCAATCCGAAAGGCTCGGCTTGGGAGGCCGTCAAGGTGAGCTCCTATTTTTTGTTGCTTTCCTATAATCATAAACGATGCGAAATAATACGCGCAACGATAATTAATTAATCGTGTGTACCAATCGATTCGCCGCGAGCAGGAAAAGGGCGACTTTCGCAGGGTACGACGCTACAACGTGCAAATGGCTCTGTGCGTGCCGGCGGCCTGCAGCCCCGCCGAGGTGAGCCAGGCCCTGAGGGCGCCCTACGACGACTTCGCCGCCCAGAACGAGCTGTCGATTCGAGTCAGGATCGACGAGCACAACTGCCAGACGCAGGCCGAGGAGCCGCGAGTGTCGCGGGGCACCCTCGTCTACGGCCTCGTGCTGGGCGGCATCGTCGTCACCGTAGTGATCAGCAGCATCTACGACGGCACCCTGGAGACGCAGGAGGAGAGGGAGGGCAGCAGCAACGCCCAGAAGCTGCTGCTCTGCTTCTCGGCGAGGCGCAATCTGCGCACCGTATTCGAGGTGAGCTACAAGCATCGGGGCCTCGACACCATACACTTTTTGCGCTTCGTCTCGATGTGCATGGTGCTGATCGGCCATCGCATGATGCAGTACTACTTCAATCCGGTGGTCAACAAACGTTACCTCGAGATGGTATGCATTTACAGAGGATCATTTTCTTTTTTCTTCGGCGATTGAATAGAAGAGATGAAATGTCGTACCTTTTTTTTGGCTCTTTTAGACGTTCGACGTGCCATCGTTCGTTATCGTGCACAACGGGCCGATCATAGTCGACGGTTTCTTCGCTATCGGCGGTCTGCTCACCTGTTACGGACTGCTGGATCAGTTCGACAAAACCAAGCGCATGAACTTTATCGGTCTGACCTTCATACGCTTCCTCAGGTACTCGATCTTTTCTGATTTATTCCATCGAAAACTCGTCCACGTGTGCGAAATTTTCATTTTCGTATCGTTATCGATTCACCAGATTCACGCCAGCCTACGCACTGATGATCTTCTTCATCGCCTACGTGTTTCCGCATCTGGGCTCGGGTCCCGAGTGGGCGCAAAAAGTCGTCGCCGAGTCGCAGCACTGCGCCTCAACTTGGTGGGCCAATCTCTTCTATCTCAACAATTACCTGACCATGGATCGAATGGTAATAGCGACCGGCGATTGCACCAACGCAACTCGTTTTTTTAAACAAAATTCCGAATCAAATGATCGCAGACATATCGTTTTATGAATATAATTCATAGAAAACGTACGTTTGTTGCAGTGCATCTTCCAATCGTGGTATCTGTCGGTGGACTTTCACTGCTACCTCGTCGCCATAGTGTTGATCTATCTCTTCTGGAAGTGGCCGAGAAAGATCGGCTACTCCATCCTCGGGCTGGTGACTCTTTTGAGCATCGTCGTGCCGTTTTACATCACCTACAAGCATCGCATACAGCCGCTTTTCATTGGATTTCCGCAGTGAGTATATACCTCGATTTTTATTCGATTAATCGGGGACATTTTGTAGTAAACTCAGGCTTGATGATCATTGTCGTTGCAGTTTAAATGGATTGGCGAGCGACTCGTATTTTCTCAATTATTACGTTAAGACACATCTCAGAATGAGCGCCTATCTCATAGGGGTGATAGCGGGCGCGATTCTCTACGATTATCAGAGGGCATCCTGGCGCATATCGAAGGTATGGGATCGATCGATAATAGAAAAAAATTTCCCAACAAATATATCAATGACGTTTATACTCGATATGCATTTTACTCCAGGATTACTCCAAGACGCTATTTTTCGTACTAGTCTTAGTGATGAGTTATTACTCGCAGTCGTACGGTTTTCGTTTCTACGACCCGAACGTCAGTCACAGCTCGCTGGAGATGGCCCTCTACGCGAGCCTTCACAGGGCCACCTTCGCCGTCAGCTTCTGCTCCATTATTTTGCTCATCGAGATGAGCGACGGTCTGAGTGAGTACTGCACAAACAGCGAAATTATCATTGAATGAGAAAATGTTGCCAAACAATGCGCATACAAACGAGGTAAAATTTTACAGACGGCTATTACAAATTTTTGACGCCCGGTTGGTGTCAGCCGCTGGGTCGGCTCACCTACAGCGTCTTCCTGTCGCACGGCGTCATACAGACCTATCACATGGCCACGGTCCGAACCGCCCGCACGTTCACCATCAACAGCACGGTAAGTTGGGCCTTTGCACGCGCTAAATATACGTGACCGCGGATCGATAATGAAAACAAAAATGATAAAATTGCAGCTCTGGGATTTCGTGCCGGACGTCGTTTATTCGTTCTCGCTGGCGCTGCTGATAGCGATCGGTATCGAGGGGCCGTTCCGCAAAATGGAGAAGCACTTCATCATGAGGCGGACGACGAAGAGGAGCGATCGTTCGACTTTCAGGGACGAGTCGCCGGCTTACAGCATACCAGAACAACAATGTTCCGAGACGAAGGACGTCTTCTGATTTGATCGTTACTGTATTTGATAATATTGTGAAATTGTGTAAATAACTAGTTTGTGTAAATATTTTTATTAGTTAGTGTTTATATAGAATAAAAATATTTTTTATGCGTATTCTCGTGTCTTTTTTTTTTCAAAAAAAGTTTGCTCCATTCGAAGCTCTGAAGTATAATAAAATTTTAGTAATTAATAAAGATGTGCGATTAACCGATTTTTGAGTTGTACTTGACTCGAATCCGACTAGTCAAGTTCTAATCGAGCCAGGAAAATTAGATACCTACGGATACCTGTCTTTTTTTCAAATATTTAAACTTTATTAATTGATCTCAAGTATAATTTTTAATAATATTTATCTTTTATGCATATATAGACAGCTTTGATCTCGATAAGATACCGTAGGAATGAATACGCAATTTGAAATTTCTTGCTACTTTCTGTAGGACATTTTGTGATGGGCTCGTAAACGAGTTTTTACAGCAAGCGTGGTAAGGCAATTTGGTCCAATATATTTGTAAACTAGATTGAATTTCCAACGATTGCTCGCACGTATATGTAAGTGTGTGTGTCAACAGCAGCCTTTTGAAAATAGGACGTTAAACCTCATCGTATCGAATAGTATTGTATGAACATTTATTAACATACCAATATAAATTGTGCACAAAAATTAAATTTATTACTAATTATGATTTACATCATAAAAACATCAGAGTTTGTATTATTCAAGTTAGCAAAATATTACTTAATTACACTTATATTTACACTTACATTATTAAGAATGTAACGATTTTTACACATTATAGAAAAAATTAGAATGTCTCATATTTAAGTTTATAAATTAAACTTGTAATTACCTAATTTAGGTTTGAGTTATATTGACTTTTTCAAAACTGACTGTCAATAAATGATAAAAAATTGTTAACTTTACAAAACTAGTTCTATTTTTGATGAACAAAAGTCTTCAAAGGGCTGAGTAAAACCATAATACTTGTCCATAATCCTCTCAAACATTTTAAGTAACACACATCTAACCAAACTAGGTTGTGGTAAAACATCAGCTATTTCATTTATGTGATCAGCCACCATTTTTATATAATCTTTATCAATTAAATATTGTCTATAGCGAAATGTCTGTATTAATGTATCTATTTTCGTCATGAAACTTATTTCTTTCCAATATGTTCTTTGGTCATACTTAGCTTTGTCAGCAATAAATGCTTTGGCTACCTTTGATAATAAAAGACAAGGCCACTTTCCTTTACAAGCAATGCACTGACATACAAAATTTGAATCATCTTCTTTTCTAGCTTCCAAAGGTGTCTTATAAAATAAGTCACTGTATGAATCTAAAAGCTTTATATATAATTATATAATAATATGATATGTAGCCAATTTGAAAAATATTAATTGTAACAATGAATGTTAATTGATACCTGAGTTCCACTAGCAATTGGTTCCGTGGCATAAAAAACATAGTTCATATCATCTGAAAAACATCTTTGAATATTTGGTGCACAACTGTGATTGATATGACTACTGATAAGTCCTAGGCAAAATCCTCTAACTAGACTGCTTCTTGTAGGTAATAGTACAGCCGGATCATTTGCTATCTAATTATTCAAAAAATAAAAAATGTTTAAACTAGATTAAATCATGGAATAGTTTAAATAAATAAATCTCTTTTCTTACTTCATGAGCATTGACAGACTCTATTCTCACCAATCTTAAAAGCAAAGATGCAATGAATAGAAAATCTTCATTCTTTGAAAAATCATAATTATAGATATCATTGAATTTTTCAGAAAAAAAATTTGTGTACTTCCCCACAATAATCGATGCTGCAACTGTATAAGCGGTTGAAATCGTTTTACGTTGCTCAGATAAGTTATGAGACAAACTCATAAGTTTATAGAGTAAATTAATTTTTGGTTCAGATCTGTCGTTCTCTATTTTAACTTTAAAGATACATCGGAAGCTAGATAAATTGTACTACTTCAGAAAATTTTGATAATTTCATTGTCATATTTACCTTGATCATTTTTGGGAATGTTAAGTTTGGATTTAAGCTCATCTATTGTTTTATAATCTTTCATCAATGATATTATAAATTTAAGACCTGTGTGAACCCAAGGGGGAAGATGTGAATGATATAGAATAAGATACGGTGTTATTGAGCATTCCATGTAATGATACTCTTTCCAGGCCATTGTTTTACATTTTAAAGAACAAAATATATAATCATGACATGTTTCGCATGGAATTCCAGTCCATGCAACCGATAAACACTGGCAGCAGAATACATATTGGTTGGCAAAAAACGGTCCAATCATACAAGGTTTTTCCACTAGAACTATATCGCCTGCTTTAAAATTGGTTTTAGCAAATAGACCTCTACCTGTATTTTCTGTTAATTTTATTTCAACAAAATCAAATGGATCAACTTTTTCTCTATCAATAATAATTTTATTGCACTGTTCTTTTTCCTGCAAGAACTTTTCATGTTCAGGTTTGAATTGCCCCATTGATTCTGCTTGAGATTTCTTTTCCTTTATATCCCCTATAAGGTCTGATAAAACATCTGTATTCTTTACAGATAACTTTACTTTCATAAAATATCGATCCACTTCTTTGAATACATCATCTTTTGTAAAGGGGCTAAGGGCAGCAAGACAAATGGCTTTTTGACAATATAATCTTAATTTTACTCTGTCTGAATTTGTCAATGCTAAGATTGTATCTATGCTACCAATAGCCTCGTTAAATTTATTGAGATGTATCAATAAGTTTACTCGATTAGTGTAAGCATGTATCAATTCTGCAGATCCACTGGGAGCATAAGCTATGCCTTTGTTATAAAAACACAGAATCTTTTTATGTTCTTCGTCTGTGTGACCTTTCTTGTTATATATTTGATTGCCTATCCTTACTGCTTTAACAGATTCTTCTGCATTTTTTATTTTATACTCAATATTCCAACGAGAAAATACTGTCGTTATCTGTTTGAAATTAGGTTTAGATAAATAGTCCAGTATGTCTTTACGTTCGGCGTCCATCATACTAAGTTAATCAAAATTTATAAATGACCGTTAAATCTCATTGAAAATTTGAGGATTATTTAAAATTAACTGTACCTTGTAAAGAATGATGCGAAGAGCAGTCTGGTGTATTTGAGAAATATCAGTTTAAACGACGTCCAGGTACTACAACGGGGAGTCCAATACTTAACTACCCAACACTACTAAACAACTACGGCTTGTCAAGTAATTACCAAAAAGATTTTTCAGTACATAAACATTGTGCTGACCTGCTCACAGTAATATTTGAGTCGCAGGTTTTCCCAGATCGAGATTCTTGTGTTCGTTCGCGACAAGCAACTGCTAGTGTCCCTGGCTTGATGTTTATTTTGTGTCTTGTGGATATACTTTTGCGATGTTTCCATTTGCAATGCTGTCGAAGACACTTAGCCGAACTAACAAATAGCGCGTAAATTAAGTTATCTATTTGGTACTTGGTGTTTTATCAATATGATCTGAAAAACGAGCACTTGCAAGAAGACCGCAAATAGAATAATTTAGTGCTCACGACGAGTTTTTTCAGTTTTACCAACATCATCTTGTACTTCAACTGAACTATCTCTTTAACTCTTAAAGATCTTTTAACTAGGAAATATTAATGTTTTTTGCGCATTCGTCGAAGTATTATTATAGGTCAAGTTTGGTGCTTGTTTTAATCGTGGATAATATACATTTCAATTTATACAAATGGGTGCAACGTTTTATAATATATATTACAAATAATTAACTATAAAATTATTATTTCATGATTTGGAAATAACAGTTGGGAATTAGAAATTAAAGTTGCATGCATTTTTATTCATCCTTTGAAATTATAAATAGTGCACAAAAATTTAATTTATTAATAATTATGATTTTCATCATAATAACATCAGAGTTTGAAATATTTAAGATTGCAAATTATTATGCAATCAAACTAATAATATTAAGAATTCAAAGGTTTTTACACATTATAAACAAATTAGAATGTTTTATATTTAAGCTAATAAATTAAATGACATATAAAAACCTAAGTTAAGTTTGAGAGTTATTAAAATATATTGGATTTCTTAAAGCTAACTGGCAATAGATTATGAAACGATTTTTAATTTACAGAACTACAATTCTGAGAAAAATCATTATTATTAACACAAGTTTTCAAAGGGCACAGTATGACCATAATACTTATTAAATATTTTAACAAGCATTTGAAATAACATACATCTAGCTATACTAGGTTGTGGTAGTACATCAGCTATTTCATCCATCATGTTAGTAACAGTTTGTATTAAATTTTTATCAATTGAATATTTTGCATTATAAACTCCATTTTTTAAAGGATGAATTCTCATTATGAATTTTGATTCTCTTAAATACATTAATGGTTTAAATTTCATTTGATAATTCAAGAATGCATCATTTACCTCTGATAACATAAAAAGAGGCCAATCTTCCTTACAAGCAATGCACTGACATACAAAATTTGAATTTTTTACTCTTCTACCTTTTAATGGAGTCTCATAAAAGTAGTCATTGTATGAATCCAGAAGCTATATAACAATTTAATAATATGTTGTTTATAGCTCATTGAAAGAAAATAATACAAAAATGTATAGTGATGGGTACCTGAGTTCCACTAGCAATTGGTTCCGTGGCATAAAAAACATACTTCATATCATCTGTAAAACATCTTCGAATATTTGGTGCACAACTATGATTGATCATACTACTAATAAGTCCCACACAAAATCCTCTACGTATAATGCCCATTTCAGGTAAGAGATCATGAAGTTGGGAACTACTTTCTTCAATAATATCTGATGATATCTATTGAATAGAAAAATAAAAAACTTTAAAACTAGACTAAATTATGAAGTAGATTTAAATAAATTGAACATGAAAGGATATTTCCTTACAGTATGAGAATTAACAGTACTTATTTTTGCTAATCTCAAAAGCAAAGATCCAATAAACAAAAAGTCCTCATTCCTTGAAAAATCATCACACTGCATATCTTTCAATTTTTCAGAAAAAAAAGATGTATACTTAACCATACAAATCAATGCTTTAACAGTAAACATGATAGGAATAAAATTTTTATGCATTGGTAAGTCATGAGATAAACTCATCAATTTCTTTAATAAATTAATTTTTAGTTCAGATTTGTCATACACTATTTCAACTGAAAGAGATACATAAAGATCGAATGAATTGGATTACTTCAGAAAATTTTGATAATTTCATTGTCATATTTACCTTGATCATTTTTGGGAATGTTAAGTTTGGATTTAAGCTCATCTATTGTTTTATAATCTTTCATCAATGATATTACAAATTTAAGATTCATGTGAATCCATTCAGGGATGTATCGGTCACATTGAATAAGATATGGTGTTATTGAGCATTCCATGTAATGATACTCTTTCCAGGCCATTGTTTTACATTTTAAAGAACAAAATATATAATCATGACATGTTTCGCATGGAATTCCAGTCCATGCAACCGATAAACACTGGCAGCAGAATACATATTGATTGGAAAAATGTGGTCCAATCAAACAAGGTTTTTCCACTAGAACTATATCGCCTGCTTTAAAATTGGTTTTAGCAAATAGACCTCTACCTGTATTTTCTGTTAATTTTATTTCAACAAAATCAAATGGATCAACTTTTTCTCTATCGATAATAATTTTATTGTACTCTTCTTTTTCTTGTAAGAACTCTTGATTGTTAGGTTTGAATTGTTTCATAGATGCTACTGCAGATTTTGTTTTCCTAATAATGTTTAATACAAAGTTTGTATCTTCTATAGATAACTTTGATATCTTAAAAATTTGATCAATCTCTCTTAATACATCATTTTTTACTGAAGAGCCAAGGGCAGCTAGACATTTGACTTTGTGGCAATACAATTTCAATTTCATCTTAGTTGAATCTGTTAATTGTATAGCTTTATCTAAACTATCTAAAGCCTCGTTATACTTATTTACATGCATTAAAAAGTATGCTCGATTACTGTAAGCATACATCAATTCTTCAGATTCACAGGGAGCATAAGCTATGCTTTTGTTATAAAAATACAGAATCATTTTATGATCTTGGTCTGTATGGTTTTTCTTGAGGTATAAATTATTGCCTTCCTTTCGAGCAGAAACAGATTCTTCTGCTTTTTTTATTTCATACTTTATGTTCAAGCTAGACGCAAAATCTTTTGTTTTAGGTTCAGACAAAGCGTCGATTATGGCTTTACGTTCGGCTTCCATCGTACTTAGTTAATCTAAATTTATAAATGACCGTCAAACCTCATTTGAAACTTGAAGATTATTTAAAACTAATCGTACCTTGGAAAAGACGATGGTAATCAGCCTAATGTACTTTGAGAGGATGAATTAAAATAATTGATAAGAGTACAATGAGTTGTCCAACACTTATTACGACGACTAGTCGAACAATGATTATTATAGGGAATACCACGGTAAACATTTCGAGCCGGCTTCGCAGGTTTTCCCGGACGAGATTCTTAGGGTTCGTTCATGACCTGCAAATTGCAATTGCTGCAAGTGTCACCGGCCACCGGTTTGATGTTTGATGGGAATGTGCTTCTGCGATTTTTGATGTTTCGTTGGCAATGCTTCTACATCGAACACATATACAATTACTTACTTCACTTTTTCTTTACTCACACTTACTTGTTAGTATAGCTAATTGACAGATTGCATGTCAATTAACTTATTTCCGTATACTTGGTGCTTGATCGTCAATTTAATTTGATGAAAAACGAGCTGAAAGCAGATCTGCACAGAAGTGTCGATGAGCTGCTTTGCAGTTTTGCCAACTATATCTCGTTGCACGACCATACAAACAGCACTTCAATTGAACTAACTTTTCAAATTTCAGATCTTTGAAACCGGGTATGTTAATATTAGTTCTTATAGAATTTAATTTAATAAAAAAATTCAATGTTTTTATTAATATTTTTATTATTGCGCGATTTTCAAAAAGAACACGAAAAATAGTCATGTTTTTTTGGAGAAAGCTCTTTGCAGATTTTCAGCTTTACTATTTTGAATCTATAATGGGGTATGGTACAATACGATGAGGTACAATTTATTGTTTTTAAATAGGACATCAGAGTTTATTTAAATAAATGGTAATAATCACATTTTCAGTAGAAAGTACTCTGTCAATGTATTGGTAGTAGTTTTTTTTGGGGATTACCTCGTACTTTTCAATCAAAAAAATCGATAATCATTTTTTTCATTTATTTATTTGAATCACATAGAAAATTTACATAATTAAATTACACCAGATATGTACAAAAATACAGCAAATATACCGACCATCCTCACTATCGTAGCTTCAGCTTTCAGCGGCCAAGCAAATATTGCATAAATCTTTGTTCATCAACTCCCAGTTCACGATCATTTCACAGCAGAGAATAGGAAACTTAGAGCCTGTCGCCATCAACATGGAATCCAGCGCCCATCGCCGAAAAAACACCCTCGAAAGCTTTTCGCACAGATGCGTGACACAAGCGTTGCTGAACTTTTTGGGAAGACCGTACAAATTTCTCGAATGCGCCAACTGTACGTAATCCCGATATGCGAGTAATTCATCCTCCTGTTCGGGTCACATCCGGAGAATGTCGTAGATCGACAGGCGCGGTATCACCATTATTTCCTTCGCTTTTTTTGCAAACTCTTGGTCGTCTTACCAACGATCTTCAAGATCCGCCGACTTCTCGAGCAATCCATTTTGAGCAAACTATTGCATTATGATCAAAGCGTTGCTTCGAGACAGTCTGTATCCTCTTTTTTCAAGCTGTTCGACGACGCACAGCAGGCCAGCGGCTAGCTCCAATTTGAAATCGCGTTCGTGACGCCGTACTCGAAAGCTCTTACAAGGAGACCTTCTCACCTTCGGGTCATGGATTTGGACCAAACCTTTTCTGGTGATTCAGAAAAGTTAGAAAATATGCCTTGTTATGTTAGGTTGTGTGAATATGCCCTAGAAGCCTTAGATAAAAAATAAACGTTAAAATAATAAAAATAAGCATATAAAGCGCAATAAATATTCATTTCCTATCATCAAACTATTTTGGTTACGTATTTTAGACACCTGGTTCTTGAAAACATTACATTTTATTGTTAAGAAGTTGTTGGATCTCATTCATGACGCATGTGCATTGTGCACTCCACACGCGTGATCAAAAAGTCAAGGTAAGTTACGATAGTAAGAACTCGAGTGTACTTTCAAAATTTTGACTTTTACAAAAAAGATTCTATAGCTAACGTAATGATATCAAACTTTTTTTCCAAACCTCTTATTACAAAATAAATTTATAAAATAGATTTTAGTACAATATAATATATAGCTAGAATATGGCTAGAAGTCTCGATTTTTTTAATTTACGGCCTAAGCAATGATTATAAGAAGATGATTTAAAAAATGCACTTTCCATTCGCGCTAGAAAAATATTGTCTTCTGCTACACGCTTACACCACATGCAGTTTTGCTTTCTGCTACTTATATATATACATAACCTCTGTCAGTCACATGTGTTCAGAGAGTAGATAGTACTGTACAATTTAGTTAATATATTATTGCTTTTAAATAAAATATTCTTAGACAACATGAGATTTTCAACAGAATCTGTTGCTCGATGCAGTGCTCGGATTGGCAAGCTTTCCGAAATCGAAAGTTTACCCAATTTATCATTCGAAACACCTTTGTTGATGATTTACACAAGGGTAAATATTGTTCTTTAGTTTCAGTTTTTTGTGAAGAAAATCTAATTAATTTATTATTTTTGAAAGTAATTCTAATAAGTTTCAAGTAATGATAATAATTTTTTCAGAGGGGGTGCGTACCACATTTGACCAAAGGTGTTTTTAAAAAATTAACAAAAGAACAAGAATTACTTGCGACATCTTTGCCATCATCCATCCGCATAGCAGATTTTTGTAAACCATCACAATCTTTTAGTGATTTTGTGGGAATGCAGGTATTAATATTGTAATAAAACTTAATTTTAAAGTTTCTTGAATATTTAATCAGAAGTTTCTTTAATTTTAATTCAGGAATATCCATTCTTTATGAATATTCAAGACCCAGCAAAATTATCAGAATCAGGTCATCAAGTCAAAGATTCCATTTCAGTTTGGTCAAGAAATGGAAGATCTAAAGTTAGTCCTGAACGCTACATGCAAATAATTGAACAATTAAAGCCAGAAATGTACGTAACGCTGTGTGATGGAGATACAGATAAAGACAGCTCTGAAAAACGTATAATGAAAGGCTTTGAGAGAACCAAAAAACAATTTGAACAATGTATAAAAATCCATACACAGTCTAAAGTACTTCAAAATAAGGGTGTATTGGGAGCAATTGAAGGAGGCTATAACTTAGAAGCTAGAGAAAAGTGCATCCAGTTCATGGAAAATAAACCATTGCTTGGATATGCAATTGATGGATTACATAAAAATGGCCCGAATGTTCAGAATATAAGTACTAGTCAAATTAAACCTGTGGTCAAACATTGTGTCGTAAGTTTTAGAATTGCTCGATTGTATTTAAATTTTAAACCAGCAACTGATAATTGTTTGTTTTTCAGAATTTGTTACCAATAGAAAAATTGAAAGCAATGATGGGATGTTGGAACCCATCAGTAATTTTAGATTTAGTTAATTTGGGAATTGATTTATTTGATTCTTCTTACCCTTACATAATGACTGAAAATAATAAGGCATTGACATTTCTGTGTGATGATTGTCAGGAAGGAAATGTAAAAGAATCAATCAATTTAAAAGAGCAATGGTAAGAAACTAGTTCTTTAATATTTTGTTATGAGATTTCGAATTCTTTTAAGTACAAAATTATTTTTTTATAGCTACGTAGAAGATTTTAGTCCTATATGTAAATCCTGCGATTGTCTTACTTGTAAAAATCACACTAAAGCATACATACATCACTTAATACAGACCAAAGAATTGCTTTCTCAAGTACTTCTCATGATGTAAGTATATTTATTGTTCAAAGAACTTGAAACACAATATATAATAGTAACTCAATTACGTAAAAAAATTAATTTTTTATTCATTTCTGTAGCCATAACACTCATCATTACATGGAATTCTTCAAATACATTCGGCGACATATAAAAGAAGGAACATTCCAAGAATTCAAAACTAAAATTCAGAGTCGATGTCTGGATAGTATAAAAAATAATGCATAATTACCATAATTACCAAAATAAATGAAAATATTTTTTATCATACATAATTTTCTAATGAATGCAATCCACCTTTCTCTCCAGTCTTTTTTCATAAGTATTTATGTCTATCATGACTTAGATAATCATCTAACTATTAAACTAAAACTAAATTATTATACTCTTTGACTTGTAAAAAATAAATCTTTCAATTGCATGACTGAAAATGCGCAGCATTTCCTCGGAAACCTAACAACGTTTTTTATTATTTCCTTAAAAATAGAAAACAAAAATATCCTCACGGGTATTCACTCGGGAATGTAATTCATGTCGAGATAGTTGTAAGAACCTTTGTTGAACTTGTGCGGCATATAATCAACGTCGTAACCGTTATGAGACGACATTTTCGGCGGCCGGTGCACGCTCATCATGTGATCCGAAGGATGCAGTGGATCCTCAGCCTCCAATTGTGCCACCGCGCAGCCCGTGCACAGATGGATGTCCGCGCAGTCCTGACACTCCCAGCGTATGTTCCTGATCGGATTCATGTTGCAAATGTAGCACTGCAAATGAAGAAAAAAGCTCGAGTCAATGAATTTTATATGCAATGATAATAGTCGATCCGCGCGCGGGAAATTTGAACGGTTGTCGCGCGCAGCGCGCGGCCCGGACAGACGTGACGGCGCGAAGAGGGGGCAAGGGTCGTTTCATCCCTCTCGCCGCGACAACAGAAGGATAGCCGCGCACAAGCAGCTCGGGGGGGTTGCTCGTGCTTGTGGCACTGACTCCGAGTCGATGGATTTGCAAACTCTGCGGCTGCAGCTGGGCGAGTGCGCGCGCGGCTTGTCATATCTCTCCTCCTGCAGCAGCATTTCTTTCATGTCACACAGTTCAGTAACCTTAAATTATTGTCATTGTGTATGTATGTTCGTGTGTGTGTGTGTGTGTGTTTATATGTGGAGTGCCAACGTCTCAACTGAATTATTCCGAACGATTAGGCCATCGGGTATACAGCATTGTGACAAGAAGCCGCTGCTGCAGTCTTTCAAGGGTAACTCGCAGCACTAAAGCTAGATGCGGTATTTAGAGAGAAGTCGAGAAAAAAACCGCGCTCAACGATGTGCGACGTAAGTCAGAGAATAATAAAAATATTTACTTTGAACGTCTTGATTTTTAATTACAAGACTTCACGAGCTTTGGCTTGAGACTGACAATTAGCTTCCAAAACGCGAAATTGATATAATATCATGCTCTTCCTTTCTTGATAATAGAAATAAAAAAAATTTCCGCTAATAATAAGTCAAAAAAACATTAGTAACACCAACCTTGTGACCAGTGTGTGTATAATTTTTTTCATATTCAGTGAAAGTTTCTCCCTTGATATTCCGTAATAATTGAATGTGTATTGGCTCACAGGTATATTCTTTTTTTATAGATTCAGATCCTGAATTAGTATCCTGTAATTAAAATAAAAATAATATTCATTACTTTTTGATTCAAATAAACTCTGTCATTTGCATATAAATATCAACTTACAGAATTATTATAATGATAACTTGAATGCAGAAATTCATCCTCAAGGTGTTCATGAGGAAAAAATGTTGATCTTTTTGTAGCGATATTTTGTCTGGCCTTAGCTGAAAACCTCCTGTCACTTTTAACTTTTGGTTGTCTACCGGGTATTGGTAAGCCTACTTTTGAGAGCTTGAGAAAATATTTTTGAACTCTACTGCACACTTGCTTTGGAGTACGGGTTCCTAAAACGATATAAAATATTTATAATAGAAAAAAAAAATCTTTTACCACCCTCAAGATATTTACCAAGCGCATTTGCTATTTTGGTCCATCTTTTCATCTCTATTTCTTCAGTTGGATAAATTTCTAATAATTCTTGTAATCTTTCTTGTTCTTGTTTAGTCCATAATTGATTGAAAGTTCCTGGCTTGCTTCCATCATAATCTCTACCTCTAACTTTTGGTTTTCCAGAAACTGTAGATGCTTCTAATGATTTAGAAGTGTTCTGTTGATTTAAATTTGTTTTTTTGGCAACAGTCGATCTTATATTTCTAGTAATTGGTCTCAAATTTTCATCTGGTTGTACTGATTTGTACTTACTAAAATCAATATCAGGAATTTCTGGTATTGGTAACGGACCTGGATATTCTGGAAGATCACCGTTTTTTAATTTTTCTACATAAGCTATTGGGTCCATTAGTGCTTCCTTTTTTGCATCGTGTAATTGTTCCAAATCTTTAACGGCTTGAGAGCGAAGTGCTTGCAACGTAACCACTACCTTTAATAAATTATGATAGTCTTCATTTCCTTTGAGGGCCAAATGATCTGATTCAAAGTAAAAGGATCCATCGTCCATAACTTCTTCATCGTGACACAGCGAAGGTTCATGAGGAGTGAATGGTGCATCAGCTGGCCGACTTTGTGAAAATATAGCTGCTTTATAATCTGATCTAAATGCTTCATCTGGGCCACAATCATTTAATACTTCACTCGGTATATCACGCAATAAATCTTCAAAAGTTGTTGGTCTGTAAATGTATCCGTTATTTGAATCCGACGAACTTGTTGCACTGTTTGAGCACGATTCTTTCATTACATCAGTTTCCATTGATTCCACCGGACTCCCCATAATTGCAGGAGAATTTGGAACAGTTAAAGTAACCGAACAAAATAAAGGTTTCCAAATCTTTGCAAATGCAACGTGATGTTGTATGTCACTCAAAAAATTAAAAAACTTATATTATTCTATAGGCGCTAAGAGCGTGACGAACGGCACACCGAACTTCTCGACTTGCGCCTATATTGTCTACTTTGTCGTGATAATTCGACGCGACGAGACATGCTAATTAAATTGAATTCGAGAGAAAAAATAAATGTTTCTCGATCGGCTTGTTTACAAATGTCAACGGATCACCTGTTTTAATTGGTGTAATGTAAGGTTATGAACTTTAAAAGAAGTAAATAACGTGGTCCAGGCTGGCCAATGCAAAGCTCGTAATACGCATAATTGGCAGCAATGCCGCGCACATCTCAAAAGATTCCCCGATATCGAAGGAAGCATATTATATTATTCATAGATCGCTGCATCGGAATTATTACATATAGATAGATGTGTGTGTGCGTGTGACACATGCAGCTTATTAAACTTGACCCAATGTTTTCCCTCGCGGCAAAAAGTCCGAGAGAAACCGTTTAGCGTTTCAAACGATATATATCGAGCTAAAACTCGCGAGTTTCTCTCTATCTTGTCGCTTATTACTTTTCCAATGCTACGGCCGTGGGACTTTATTCAATTATATACGCCGGCAAAGTGTACATGACACACAGAGGAGGCGGCTCGAAAAGTCTCTAATGGTGGTAACTCAATTTGCGAAGCCGCGCGCGCGCGAGCTTTTCGCGCACTAATTGCAGTACGTTTACCCGGTATATTGAACGCAATAGCGTCTGTCGGGGAGTAATCTATAGTAGTAACGCATCTTCGTAATGGCATTCGAATTAAGAAAAGAGAAAAGAAAACTCGTTGATATTTATAACTCGCTTCGCTTACGGGTCAATTATCTCTAATTGACGATCTGATCTCGCCACTTATTCCATTATCTTATCTCGCGTGCACGCGTCGCGAGTGGCTTCGATTTATTTAGACAAAAATTGAATATGTGTATCGAAGGGGTGTGCGAGAGAGAGAGAGAGAAACTCGACTGCCTGGAGATAAAACCAAGTCGTTACGAACGAATAGCTGAATTATTAATTGAAGATTATCCTCCTTTGACTTTGGTAATCGTCTTGGGGCCTCGAACGTCGATGAGAAATTCATGGATTCTTCCATCATTAACTCCTATTAGCTTGATTTTCGGCGTCTGGTGCACTGTACGAAGAATGCGAATAGAATATGTATAGTAATTAAAGTTAGATGCGGGGATCCCGACGTGACGACGGCACGGCGACGACGCGAAAATAATCTCAACTTTTTGAGATCATTGATTATCGCGTGCAAAAACCACTGATCTCTCCATCTCTCTTCCTCGGCATGTATCTGATCAAATAAAGCGCGAACGAAAATATGCGATAATAAAGTCTTGAGAGAGCGAGAGCTAGAGCTTCGCACACTTTGTTTCATTATAAGCTCTTGAGTCGAGCAATTTTCAAAATTATCCGATGACTCTGCGATGCAAGCGCGATATTAAATGTATCCTGTTTTCGTTCGTTGTATTTGCCTTTTATAGAAGTATAAGCTGCATCATGCGCGCATCGCAAGCACACGAGATATATTATACTAAATTACAATTTTTCGCGCGCAAAGCACACACACACCGGGTGCGTATCGGATAACTCGAGTGTTTGGATTTGCGTGCGAGCGCAGAAAAAATAAAATGAAATAATATTATAAAGATCTCGATTGTGTGTTGTACGGCGCGTCTGAAGCGAGGCAAAAACGTTTTTTCGGCTCAATTGTAAAAGTAAAGTATGTCGATACAATAAATCATTAAGCAATTCGCTCGAGGAAAGATATAAAAATTGAGATGAGTTGAAAAAACATCGCAGTGACAAAGAAAGATTCGGAGTCGTCTCGTGAGCCGACTCGATATGTATACATCATTTTCCTTTTTGATTACGAGTTACAAGCCTTATTAAAGTACATCACAAACGTGTGTGTTTCAGGGAACTTCGCAACCCTCGGGCAGCCAGCGGAATTCGGCGTTAAAAAGGAGCATCGCTGAGTTGGGCCAGAGACTTTGCCGCGGCACATCCGTCTTGAAAAGTGACCGCAATAACTCGGGCGCAAATCCGTGACAATGACTTTAAAGAATGCGTCTATTGAGTTTTGAGGCAAACATTTCGTCGTCGTCGTCGTCGAGCGGCGATTCGTATATACCACCGCAATCGCACACACGGACAAACAGACGATATGTACGAGAGAGGAGAGCCGCTAATATACACATACATTCGTATGTATAAGTATTAAGCCGCGTGTGTAAAAGCAGCTCCACAAGTGGGGGAGAAGTACTAAACGGAGCTGCTGCTGCTGCTGCCAAGCAGAATATACATCCTATACAGGCATCTACGCGATTCTTGCTTATACATCGTATAACATATATAGTTATAATAATCTCCCATCGGCGTTTGCGGACTGCTGGATCGAGCCACGCGGGCAGACTAGTGTCGTCAGTATAAGCAGCGGCGGCAGCAACAGCAGTACGATATCGGCCGCAGTGCGAGCTACCCACGTGTCTATCTCTCTCTCTCTCTCTCTCTCTCTCTCACTCCATGACGTGCTAAATATCGTCAGTACAGCATATAACTTTTTTTCTCCACTTTGCAAGTTGTGCATCGTAAAAACTAAGCATATTGTTATTATATGCACAAATGCGGACGCAGCCGTGAGTGCGCGCTCGTGCTTGTTGGTGCGCTCGTTGTTGTGCCGTGTATCGAGACGTGGACTTGAATTTGTTCGAATCCAAGTCGACCAGAAAAAAAAAATAATAATAATAATTTAGTTAATTGACAATTGGATACCGCAATTTGAGCCTGCGGTAGAAGAGTCAAAAAAGAAGAGGCAAAAAACAGAATCCAGAATGTCGACGAACGGAGAAAAGGAGGTGGCGGCCCAAGTCGGCCTGAAGCGAGAGCTCGGACTCTTCAGCGCTATCAGCATGATCGTCGCTGTGATGATAGGTATGTGTCAATAAACGAATGTTAATAAATAAATGTATGTCGACCTCATAGGCGCCGATAAATTCATACGATTACCACGCGCGTAGAAAACGGAGCCGTGTATAGAACACATGCATCGCGCACGCGGCAAAACTGTTGCATCAGATCTCTCTCTCTCTCGCTCTCTCTCCTCTTTGCGCGTATATTTCTGCACAGCACGGGCACGTGCGCCTATAGCGCCTGTATAAACGTCGTTTTCCAACTATTGGCTAAAATTTTTGCGTCCCGCGCACCGTCGACGATGCCTCGATGATCGCCGCACGTTGCTGCCGCTGTACACGTGTGTGTGTGTGTGCGTGCGTGCGCGTGCGGTATGTACCCACAAAGGTATACCCTTTGATAAAAGTTACAAGTGTATACAACGATAGCGATAGTGCATAACTTCGTTATGTCCTGATAGTATACCGTATAACCGCGTGTATCGGAGAAACGAGATATCGACTTCAATTTTTTTTTTTCCAGCTTTACAAAAATCGTATTCCGATTTGCGGTCGACGAACTATACGCGCGGCCGTATAAATAAATCCAAAAAAAAGAGAGAGAGAGAGATGCATCGATAATAATTAAAATTTTTACGCGATGAAATATTATCGAGACCGACTCCATGCACAGCTTCTAGAGAGAAAAATGCGAGAATGTAGAGAAGAAAAAGTTGGAAAATGCGAATGGAAAAATTATTATATATGCTCGAAGGAGAGGATGTTAAATTCTAAAAATAAAATGCGGCTCTCTCGCTCACTCTCTTTCTCTTTCGCGCGCGCGCGCGCTATCCAACACTCTCCGTATATAATAGTGATTTTTTTTCTTCTTAAATGGTACGAGGACGGCGCCTCGCACACAAGCTCGAGCGAACTTTATGTATCTCTCGAGATGTATATTCAAAATCGAAGAAGAGCTTCTGTCTCGTGTGTCTGTCTGTGTGTGTGGCTTGAGCGCGCGGGGGAGTCATAACAAAAGCTCCGAAAAAGAAAAAAAGTCTCGTGGATATCCGTTTTTCTTCCTCCGCGTCTCGTATTGATGCTTCTCTCGATTATGTGCCGTGGCGGCTCGTCTCTGTGGCTCGGAGGCAGTCGCGCTCTATTTCCAGAAACGAGTTCAGCTTATTCCTAGCTTATTCGGCTGCTTTACGAGATCCATAAACACTCGCCGTTGTTTTTTGTATATTATATAGCCATGTGCATAACTACCGATAAATATATCTATAATGAACAAATTGCTACATTGGTGCATTCTCGTGCAGTCGAGCTATGTATCGCTTGCGCCGATTATAAGGCCGAACTTTACTCGCATCTCTTTATTTTTTTTTTCCTTTTTAAATTTAGCACGATTTATCGCCGCGCAACGATTCTTTTAGCCGCACAGCACCGCTCGAGCGTGTATATTTCTCAATTTACTTAGGATACGAGGAAAAAAAAACTTTATATCGGCATGTTGTGTATCCGTAACGCATCATCAGCGGTGTGGTTTGAGTATTTTTTTCCCCGCTGCTTTCTGCTGATAGACGCATTCTTTTTTCGCGCGACGGTCGCGGCGACAAAACAAAAAAAATAACAATAAAAGCTCGTGTACGTATTACCGCGTGCACGATGCGTGGCGCGGGACGATGAAAATGTTACAACGAGATTTTATTTTTGGTCGCTCTGTTACGGCATTTCGATAAGAGAGCAAGAGAAATCTCTGAACGAGCGTCGATTGATATCAATTATGAATTTCGTGATAGATAAAGTGGGCTATTACATGCGGCCGATGATGGGTGGCATTAATTTTATCGATAAACACACGGCGTGAAGCACTCGACCAGTCAATCAGATCTTTAGTACATCGGCTATACAGCCGATCAACCGTGTAAATGGATTCATAAACGAAAACTAATCACTCGGTCTATCGATTCTCCGCCGATAATGGGGAAAAAACAATCTTGGCCCTGGCAAATAGAGCGAGCAAAAAATCGGAATAGGTTCTCTAGTGTATGATCTACTCGGAGGAGAAAAATCACTATCGGTCGTTGTTCTCGCCTGCACTAATGGAAATTCTACAATATAATAAGGCAAAAAAAAAAAAGAATAAGAAGAAGAAAAGATCTCGATTACAATTTCTCGCGTAAAATAGATAATTTCTCGTACGTCGATGTGGGAAACGGCGCTCGTTATTAGACGACACGACCGTGAGCATGATGATATAAAAAATAAACACTCTGCTGCGATCGATCGTACATATAGTATAGAAGGCGCTTCGTCCGGCATCCGGATGGCATTTGAATCGACGTCGACGTCGACATAGCGATGATCAATTGTCTGTAAATTATCGCGCAAATCAATGTTCAAGTTCACTGGGTTTCGCTATTATTTGCAAATCGTCGATATATTCTTCTCGATTCACGTCGAGCAACGTCCAATCGCTATTCTTACAGAGCGTCATCGAGAGAGAGAGAGAGAGAGAGAGAGAGAGAGCCTTTTTTACCTCTTGCGACAGGAAATTTCAGGACAATCGCGAGTTGAATCGATGCATTTGAAACTCGCGTAAGCGTGGTATACATAAATGTAAATAGGCAGGATTAAACGCGATAATGTATGTAGGCGCGCACAACCGCCTTTGTGCGTGCAGCGAGATGTGAAATTTGTTTGCTCCGTGCTAATGCGTGCGCGCACCGATAAGCTGAGCAAATATTTTTAAACGCGCGGGCAGCTCTCGTTGCACACGCGATAATGAGTTGAAAATATTTAGCAAAAAAAAAAGAAAAAAAGTAAGCGTAAATTTGACCGTTGGCTATATCTCAACTCCGTTATAACCATTGCTGCTTTAATTATCGTCCCTGTAGGCTCGGGCATCTTCATCACGCCGAGCACGGCGCTCCACGAGACCGGCTCGATCGGCTTCTGCCTGGTCGTCTGGATCGTCAGCGGTGTGCTGTCGCTGCTCGGGGCGCTGGCCTTCGCCGAGCTCAGCGCCGTGGTGCCGCGCTCCGGGGCCGAGTACGCCTACTTCGTCGAGGCCTTCTCGCCGCTGCATCGCTACCTGGGCCAGCTGCCGGCATTCATATGCTCCTGGGTGTTCGTGTTCATCCTGCGGCCGGCCGAGGTCGCCGTGATCACGCTCACCTTCGCCGAGTACTTCGTACAGCCGTTCCGCGGCTACATCGGCGAGATCGACGAAGAGACCTACGGATACGTGAGTACCATAATGCCATTGAACGTAAATTACAATTTCATAAAGGCTATATCGTAGGATGATTTTTTTTTTCTAATCGCAGGTGAAAAAAATGATCGCCATCCTCGCGTTGGGCTTGATGGTCTACATCAACGTGATCAGCGTCAAGCTCTACGTCAAGGTTCAAAACATCTGCACGGCGTGCAAGGTGGCCGCCTGCTTCCTCGTCATCGGGGGTGGCATCTTCTGGCTCTCGATGGGCCACACCGAGCTGCTCTCGGAGCCGTTCAAGGGCACCAACACGGCGCCCGGCAACATCGCCCTGGCCTTCTACAGCGGGCTCTGGGCCTACGACGGCTGGACGGCCTCCGCCATCGTCGCCGAGGAGGTCAAGAAGCCGGAGATCAACATCCTGCGCAGTATCCTCGTCGCGGTACCGGTCATCACGGTCCTCTACGTGAGCATGAACGTCATGTACATGGCGGCCCTGACCGTCCCGGAGATGATCAACGCCCCGGCCGTGGCAATCGCCTGGGGCGACGTCGTGCTGCCCGGCTGGCTGACCTTCGCCATACCCCTCGGCGTGGCCGTGTCCACCTTCGGCTGCGGGCTCAGCATTCAATTCGGAGTCGCTAGGTAAAGGCTCGATCGATTACAACTGACTTTTCTACACGAACGAAGAACCAATTCCATCGTGATTTTCTTCGCAGGCTCTGCTACGTCGCCGGACAGGAGGGCCACGTTCCCCGCTTCTTCAGCTGGGTGCACTACGAGCACATGACGCCGGCAGCTGCGGTCGTGCTCCAGGGCCTGCTCACCCTCGTCTGCATGGTCTCCGGCAGCATAGCCGAGCTCATCGAGCTGGCCAGTTTCCTCATCTGGGCGTTCTACGGCCTGGCCATGGTCGCGCTGCTGGTGATGAGGCGCACCAAGCCCAACGCCCCGAGGCCCTACAGGGTGCCCACCATCATACCCTGCATCGTGCTCGCCGTCTCGATCTTCCTCTCGGTCACGCCGATGATCGCCTTCCCCACCTACCGGTATCTCTTCATCGCCTGCTTCATGCTGGTCGGCTACGTCGTCTATCATTACTACGTCTACGAGAAGAGGAAGAGCAAATTTTCGCGTGAGTATTTTTTGGATCGCTCATGCAGCTGCAGTTGGATCGTTCGATGCGCGGCATGCTTTTTTCTCTGCTTTCTGTCTTCGATATAAGTGGCGGACTGCAGGGTCACTGCTGCACGCGCGCGTAATAATCTGAATTTGCGTCACTCTGCACGGCGATAAAAATTCTACGCGTGCCATAGAACTCGTTCATTTCACTACTATTATAATTGCGCTCGGTATCTGAAATAGCGAAATCTAATACTTCTGCTTTTATTTCCCCGCGCGCAGGCAAACTCACGTATCTGGTGCAGATGCTGTTCATGGTCGTGGCTCCCGACGAGGACGACTCGACGACCGGCTCCTGCGCCACGAGCAGCGAGGACCAGACCGCCTCGGCCGAGAAGGAGAGGCTCGCCGTCGAGGACGAGATCGCCGCCAGATAATAGGATCTCGCACTCTTTAGCGTCGATTAATGTTAGTTTAAGAGATCAACTGCCAATTATACACAAGTATATATATGGATGTCGAGGGTGGAAGCGAAAGTGAGAAAATCCGTGTACAGAGTTTTTACCGAGACAACTTTTTATCCATTCCCTTGTTTGTATAGCTGAGGTGAATATCGTGGTGCCAAGCGAGTTAATGTATATTTAAAAAACTAATTGTGTATAAGATGTCAAATGTATATTACGAATGAAAAAAAAAAACAAGCGAGGTTGTGAATTAATTAATTGTTTCATCGTACGCAAGCTTCTACACTTGTGCGCGATTACGATAGCCCGCCAACGCGATAAGATATTTCATTCCGTACTACTACTACTACTACTACTACTACTGTAACGCGCTGAAAAAAACTGCATAGGCACACGCGCGATCTAATTTTTTTTTTTTCAATGATATAATAAGTGCCTAACGTAAATCGTACACTGATGCATTTTTTTATCATTTTTAAGCCTATTTTATTTTTCCTTTAATTTTAAATAAAACTTGTTAAGTTTTTTTCCTGTACCGCATAACTATTGTAGATCAATCATGTCCGAGACGTGCATTATTTCGTTGAATGAGATCTTTGTTTTTATTTTCGTTTTTTTTTAAGGCTGTTTTCCGATAATATTCGCCGCTCGGGCGATAAAGTGTGCCAAGAGTGAGCGAATTTTTATTAATAGTACACTAATGAAAGTTTGTACAGTCTCTATCGAACATTTTTTCATTGAAACTGTGTAATGTATTTTTAAGCGAGTGTAAAAAAAATTGTATACGCGTGATTCGCGTATTTATAGTACCTTAAAAAATATGTATAGAATCTGAATAATACAGGACTGAATGTTACAAAAACGGCAAAGATGTGAAAACTGAAAATCATGATAATAAAAACAAATAAGAATACTCTTTTTTGCCTCTTTAACCATTTTTTTTATCTTAAGAAAATAGTATACATATATTGATTTATATATTTGTACAAGAAATTTATAATTCAATTTTATCTCAACTGTTTAACTTCAATATGTAATAAATCGTATAAAAATATTATTCAACTATAGTATTTTTCTTATGTAGATACTAGCTCGTTTGCTATGAAATATAAATAATCATTCTACTCCATCTTCACTAAGTTTAACACAAATATAAAGAATTTGATGTACATAAATTAAATTACAGTTTTCTTTATAACAATTTTACTTTCACAATATCACTTATTAAAATTAATAATTTTTTAGTAATGTAGCAGCCATATAATTCCATTCACATTATCTAAATAAATACATTTTCTGAAACAAATATTTTTTAAATAATTTTTATGATTGTGTTCTTGAATCATTTTGGAAGTTATTCTTTAGTTGGAAGTTCTCGAAATACTAGCTTATTCTAGTAAGGCAGTACTAAGGTCACTTTACTCTATTTTGAAAACTCTTTAGTTGGCATAATACTTGATTGATTAATCCATCTTTTGCAATCTAACTAATTCTGAAATGTTAAGTTTGTTCCTTTTTTCCATCAGTCTTATGAATTAGATCGTTTTGCAAAAGAGATTTTTTTTAACTTAAGTGCATGTAATAAAATGAAATTAAGTACAAGGCAGATTTTCCTCAAGTCTCCAAATCCATACTAGAGTACTTGTTAATTGCTCCACAATTTGAGCAGTTTTGAGATTCACTAAAAATAATTAATATAATTAGTATATTTCAAACTTTGATCAATCTTAATAGAATACATGATTTTTACCTTAAGAGAGTATGAAGTTTTTTTCTTAATTCATTACAAAGAGTTGATTCAGATGCTAATGCTTTTTCTTTCTCTTTTAATTGTTGACGTAAATGGTAAATTGTATCTTCAAGAGCTTCAAAAATAGCCTGTTAAGATAAAATGTACTATAAAAATGTTCTAATGATTATTATCTCAGCATTTTAAATTATGAAATGCTTACCCTTGATTCTTCTACAGTATCTGATAAAGCTGGTGGTTCATCAAGACAAAAAAATTCTCTAACACAAGGTAATATTACTAAATCTGAACTATTTAGTAGCCCATTGACAAAAGACTGTAAACCTGTAATTCTATCTTCGAGAAAGCTGGGGGCAAAATTATCACCAATCCACTTTTTTCTGGGTAAAGAAAGATGAGCAATTGGAGCTTTTAGTCTTTTAAGCTGTGCGTGCAAGCGGACAAAATCTGTATAACGGCGAAACACAAACCAGCAATTTCCATTTTTGAATTCAACTTTTAATTTGTACACCTAATACAAAAATCAATCTTTATGCTAAGGAATAAAATCATTGATTATTTTATATATTTTTTTTACTTACTGTAAATCTAGCTCTCTCTTCCATGACTTCATAGCCAACGATAGGTATTCTCAAATCATTATCATTGGTACTCGATTCTTGTGATTCTTGATATTCTGAATTTCCATTCTGACTTTCATCATCTGTATAATCATATCTCTGTATAGTGAAGGAATTGGAATTTCCAGAACTCGATGAATCAGGACTATCTAAAGCTCTTGAATTATCAACTGGATGTGAAAGTTTGGTCCTGCTTATAGCAAGAGTCACTTCGCTGACACAGCTAGTAGCACTTGCTTCCGAACTTGACATTCTGCTGCAAAAAATAAGAAATGAAGAAAGTTGATACTTTTTAAGGGAGTCTGAGAAAACTTATGACTACAGCTTGGCATGACGTGTGACCCAAAATATTACTTCATAATATATGCATATTGCAATCCTATTATATTATTAATACCTTAGTAGACAACAGGGTCAAGTTTTATATCGCACGGAATTAAATTTTACGGCTTTTTAATTAAAAGCATTAAATTCGAAGCAGATGAAAAAGTGAAAGTCGTAGCACTAATTACAGGTAAAATATTAATTTATGCAATCAACCACAGATATACCTTGGTAAAACTCAAACGAGTACAGTGTAGAGGCGAGAAACGAAACGTCGAGCGCTGATAATATATAAGACGCCACTGCCCCAGCTCTACAGGTGTTACATAGTTGAGCTTTTTCGTGTGCTTGTGTTTGTTTTGAATTCGACAGATGACAGCTCACCACTCGACGTCAATTTCGTGAAATCTATATAACCTCTCCCACGTCGCTCTGGCGATAAAACTGCACGAACCACTCGAGAGCTAAAACAATTCGCACAAATGTGCGGATGGCCTAAAATGCATACTCCAGTGAGCAGTTGACTGGACTCTGGTTGGTTGTTGCGGAAATGTTATGGTCTGTTGGAGGGGATCTTTGAGTTGACATAACAAGTCGAGTGTCTTATAAAAGATAATAAAATCAACAATCTACGTAACACCTTCGATTTGCAGAAATTGAATGCCATTTTTAATCGCATGCCGATGAGTACTGAATAACTCATTAGAAAAATAATTACTAAATCGTTCATAGAAAATAACTTTTAAGTGAAAGCACTTGAAAAGGAGGAAATTGCCAAATTTTACAGTAACCCCTTGGGCAGTATAAGATTAACATGCGAGGATTTCGAAAATTTGGAGCAGACCAGCTGATTTCTCATTTGTGGCGCAAGCGCCAACTGTAGGTCAAAAATAACGCATGGTCGCAATATTTTGGCTACAGCAGAATATGCCGGGCGTCATTTTTTTGTTTACATTCAATTAAACATGAAAAACATTACTCGTAGTTTATAATTATTGTACAAAACAAGTTGAAAAATTGTAAAAAAAACTTATTTTAAGTTAGTTTAAGAATACGCTAATCGACCAACTAGTAAAAATGAATAAAGAATTTGCAAACATTGATGGCTCTGCCAAGAAAAATCAAAAGGAGTCTTTGACTCCTTATAAAGTAGCTGTCCTAATGTTCATCAAGTTGTACTGTAATGAAACAAACAAAAGTAAGATTTTTATGTAGTTCTGCAATCTATTTATTTCCTTGACTCATATTTATATTTTCATAATTTAGCTGTCATTGAGAGAAGAGATTTTTGTGTGGCGTCCCTTAAATTAATACAGGTAATTCAGTTTGATGACAAAGTTTATTAAAACAAAGACAATAATTTTTGTATATTTTTTAGTCTCCGGATTTGAATAAAAAATCTTTGTTCAAAATTATTGACTCTTCAGACTTTATATTACAACGCTTGAGCCATCAGCTATCTATAGATTTGGAGTTCATTTGTACAGAAGGTGTTAAAGAGCTACTAGACCTATTTGACAGTTTGGGGGTGCTTATGAAATCTGTTACAGAGGATTCTGAAAAGCTAAATAAACATTCAGTTCTTGGACTCTATGTAAGACGAGCAATTATGTTGTTTGAAAAGTTGAACTTTTACAAAATAGTATCACTTTTTGAAGATTTACAAGCATATGTAGATGAAAACAGTGATTACACTATTTCTATGGATAGATCTGAGAAAGATCAAACGTTATTCAACAAGTAAGTGAATTTGTTTAAATCTTTCATAAATTGAATTTTAATTTTGTGTACTTTTCAGCGATAATGAATGGGGAGGCAGACAAGCAGAGTTACTTGTGGCTCAACAAGCTCATGCTTTACTTACCGATGAACACAAAGCACTTCCACCTGCAGAACTACAAAGTCTTGTGAAAGATTTGTTAAGCAGTAGTCCATACTATGCTGAAGCAGTAAGTCAATAACAACCTAATTTTATAATAATGGTATAGTATATTACTTTCAATTTCAGCATTACTTAAGCTATCTTAATTGCTTAAGAGTAAACGAATATTGTGGCGCATTGGAAAGTTTGTACCACTGTTTTGATAGGCTTACACCAGTTGATAACCGTCCAGTTTCTGAAGACAAACTCAGAACTTTCAGATATGCTGCCTTAAACCTTGCTGCTCTCCATGCTCAATTTGGTTATAAGTAATGATACAATTTTTAACAAGTATAAAACTTTTAAATATAATTTATAAAACTATACAAATCCCTTTCAGAGAATTAGCTCGATTAGCTTTGAAAGAAACTATTATGTTGGCCCAAGAAGCAGGAGATAATATTTGTTTACAATTAGCTCACTCATGGGTGTATTACTTGATGGATAAAAACAAGTAAAGTTTTTTTTAAATTATTCCCTTTTTTATTGAAGATTTTCTATTTTAACATATTTTGTAAAAAAAAAAAAATTTCAGATCTTCTCTGATTGCAAGATCAATGGCCAAAGCGAATTCACTGGGAATGGCTCATACTTCTAGTTTAGCTCTTATAGCAGCTGCTCATGATTTAGCAATGGAAGGACAAGAACCAGTAAATGTTTTTGAGGTAATTGTTATTAGAAACAATGATGTATTGAATGATGATTCATAAAAATAATTTAAATACTTTCATACTATTAAATTAATACTTTTTATAGGCGCTCATGAGGTCTGATAATCTCAACTACGAACATTCAATGGTTGATCTAATGTCTATGATTTATGCAGAAAAGACTGCCCTATGGGCATATTATGGTAAAACAGAAATGTCATCTATATGTGCCCAACTTCTTTTACTTTTTAATTCTGGAGAAAAGAAACAATTGATGTTCAATGGACCATCAACTTGCCAAGCTGTAGTCACTATAGCTAATATTTTGCATGAAATGGGTGAATATGCACTTGCTAATGTTGTTCTGGGTCATGCCAAAGAAAGGTTTCCTAATAAGCCCAGCAATAGAATATGGTCTTTAAGCGAACAACTGCATGAATTTGATAAATTAATTAGAAATGAAAAATGGTCAGCAGCTGAAGAAATTGCAATGCAAATATCAAGTCTAGATAAAACTGAAAGTAAATTTAGGTAAATATGAATGACGCTCGGCATGAATGTTCGTAACATTAAATCGAGAATATCAATATTTTAATAATCAAATGTTTTCAAATAGATTGGCAGAAGTGTACTTTGCAAGGCATAGTTTTTCTGAAGCTCTCAAACTTGCTTATGAATTAGAAGCCATGGAAGATACTATTGCTTTGCATAAAATCAGAGCCAAATTACTCATCAATCAAATCAAATGCGGCTCTGTAGCTTCTGGGAATCCACAATCAGCAACAAATTGTATATTATTACTCAATAATGCCTTGGATATAGCGAAAAAGAATCATTTGTCTTACTACGAGGCATTGGTCAACATGCACATCGTGAACGTTCAACTATTGTTACAAATGCCATTTCAAGCTTTGAAAAATGTCAAAGACTCATTGATAAAAGTACTCGCCCACGGTGGATTGTACGATCAAGCCAGAGCCCACATTACTTACGCCAAATGTTTGATAGCCAATGCGACGAGACAAAGGGACGAGGATGAGAAAGACATGCTGCACGACGCCATCAAGTACTTGCTCAAAGCCAAAAAGTTGCTTCAAAAACTCGACGCCAATAACAAATTAAAAATTACCCTGTACCTGCTGAGCGTTTGCTATCACGAAGTCGACATGACCGAAGAACGAAATAACTGCGCCTTTCAATTCAAAGTTCTGGATCAGCAATTTCCCACGGAAAAAATTCACGCATTTTTGTTCTGAAACAAAATGATCATGCGCGACAGTTGTAAATACGTGTAAATTGTAATAAATTTATGCATTTTTAAAAACATCGTTTACTTACTTTTCAACCCGTGAAAATTGCGCCCGCGAAATTTCAAAACTGACAATTGCAAGCGCCCGGGCGCGTATTATCTTTCGTTTGCCAGTGTCGCCACGGCAGATGACTCGCCGTCATCTTTTTGCCATGCAGGGCGCAGATAGCGCAGATCGCGCCGCCGCTTGCCCGAGCCAGTGGATCTTTCTGGCATCGACAAAGATGACTCGTCATCTGCCGCACCGTTATCTCTTGCATTGACAAAACATACTTGCTGCATGTGTATACTGCTGCTGCTGCTGCTGACTATATACATTGCGCGAACTGCTCGACGACGGACGACGTCGCGAGCAACTGTGCAGTTATTGATTATATACAATACATACATACAGACATCGCGAGCCTGAGCTGTGCTGCCCGAGCGAGCCAGTCAGTCACCGCAATACGCTGAAATAGTATACACAGTCGCGCAGTTAAAAGTCCGACATAAAAGCGATATTGTGAATTGCAATAAAACGTGTGCGCCGTTCGTTTCTTTCTCTTTTTGATCTGTCAAGTCGAGGTTTTGGTGGCCCATCGATCGCGCAAAATTACTTATCCCATATCCACGGAACAATTGGCGTGGATTAACATAAATATTGTCGTGTGTGATGTTTTCTATGTGGCTGAACGAGGTGAGTAATCGCATGCCTGGTGGCATCTCTACTCGCATAGAGCAGCAGTGTCTGTGCGTGTCTGTGTGCGTGATAGGTATATACTTATGTGCGTGCGTGCATATCACCGCAGGTATTTTTGGGTGTAGCGCGAGCGATGACGTTCCCTTTAACGATTCAACATGCCGCGCGACGTGAGCGAGACACGCACTAAATAGTACGGGCCAAAAGATATGTTAATGCGTGTGCTGTTATGTCGCGCACAACAGTGCATGTTACGGTGTTTATACGGCGAGTCGAGCGATGACAGCTCTTCGCGTGTCCATTTGTTTTCTTTTTTTCTTTCCTTTTTCTCTCTCTCTCTCTCTCTCTCTCTCTCTCTCTCTCTATAATGCAAGCACGCACATACAGTACACGGGCTATAGACACGAATAAGCTGCATACAACGGAATTTCTTCGCAGTTCTTTTCTATTGTAATGAAGAATACCGAATGAAGCTACTGCCTTCACCTCTCGCACTGCAAACGCAGTTGTGACGTAGTTAAACGTTTCATATCTTTTCTCCGTCTCTCTCTCTCTCTTTATTCATTTCTCGCGTGCATTGGCTTTTCGCGCTTGTAAAACGCAATTCTTCCCTTTATTTTTTCTCGTCTCGCTCAATTTATTCATTTTCGAAGCTCTCGAACATTTGTGAACGGTTGAATAGCCGTTTTTTCCACGCATTTAATAAAAACATATGATAACGGCGAAAACATTGCATTGAGTGACGTTTGAGTTGTTTTTTTTCTTTCTCTCTCTCTCGCTCGCTGGCTGGCTCGCTCCCTGCAAAAGTGTAAGCACAATAAAGTCGCGAGAAAGAGCCAGAGCCGTGTGTGCCGTGTGTTTCTTTTATAAAAACGAGATCGGGAGAGAAAGAGAGAAAAGAAACGAGAGTATGTGCGTGTGTCGTGTGTATAGTGAAAAATCGGGATTATTTATAGACAATCAAGTGGTCAGATAGCAAGTTATGCAGAGGAAGAAAAATAGGTTATCAACAAATAGGAAAGTCTCGGGAGAGATTCTCGATTTATGTACGTTTCCGTGGTCAAGGCTTGACAGTTTGATGCTGTTTTTTCTTCTGTTTTTTTCTTCCTTTTCAATGGCTTTTCTTTGGTTATAAAAAAGTATTAAATTTTTTAAGCTGCTGCAAGCAGTAAAAGAGAAAGTTGTGCTGTAACATCATTCAAATTGATAAGCTCTCTTTGGGATTCTTAATTTCTTGTTATCATGATTCAATTTGAATTGGTTTATTTTTACAATTTGAATTAAGTAGTGAATTGATTGACACTTATAACAAAAAGATATTAGATATAAGATGATCTGCTCTCAAATCAAGCAGCTTGTGAAAAACAAATAATAGAGAACAGGATTCAAGTGAATTGAAAGATTTGAAGTTTATTGATGTTGATCATTTTTCATTCTTACAGAATGCCAATACAGGCACCACAGTGGACTGAATTTCTTTCTTGTCCTGCTTGTTGCAATGACTTTGATGTGGCTGTTCGTGGACCTATATCTTTAGGATGTGGTCACACAATATGCTATACCTGCTTGACAAGTCTACCACGCAAGCAGTGTCCCTTTGATCAAGTAAGTTTTCATTACTGAACATTATTTTAAAAATATCAAGATTATCTAATTATATCAAGATATTACATCAATACGTTGCTTACACAATTTACAGAGTCCAATCAACACAGAGATAGAAAAGTTACCTGTTAATGAAGCTTTGCTACAACTGGTTGGTAATTCAATACCAAGCAATAATGTCTCAGAAACATTTCAATCACTCTTGTCCCCTGAAGACTATGCACATTATCTTGTGGCAAAGCAATGTATTGAGGAGCTTGCACTCTACCTCAAACCATGCCAAATTACATCAAATAATGCAACCGGTATGTATTTACTTGGGTTTAAATTTGTATTTTAATAAGATTAACTTTTTCTACAATGAAGTACTTATTTTTCAGGAATTGGCATAGTATCTAGGCCAATGCAAAGAAAGCTTGTAACTCTAGTGGGATGTCAACTTGTTGAACCAGAGGGAAGGGCAAGGGCAGTCAGAGCAGCAAGAAGTTTAGGAGAAAGATCAGTGACAGAACTTATTTTGCAACATCAGAACCCACAGCAGCTCAGCGCAAACCTCTGGGCTGCTGTCAGAGCAAGGGGATGTCAATTTTTAGGGCCTGGTTTGTTACATTATTTTTTCAAATTATTCTTCATGACACACCTCTCTTTTTATTGTTAAACTTAACCTTCATTGTTTCTTGTATTTTTATTAAGGTATGCAAGAAGAGGTGCTGAAATTAGTTCTTTTAGCTTTAGAAGATGGTTCAGCTTTATCTAGAAAAGTCTTAGTTATGTTTGTTGTTCAACGTTTGGAACCGAAATTTCCGCAAGCTTCTAAAACCAGTATTGGTCATGTAGTACAATTACTTTACAGAGCAAGTTGTTTTAAGGTAAAAATTTTACATTTAAATTAAAAAATTTCATCTCCGAAAAAATTAATTTATAATATTGCTTATTTTGAGTACAGGTGTCTAAACGCGAAGGCGATTCATCGTTAATGCAACTGAAGGAAGAATTTCGAACTTACGAAGCTCTTCGTCGCGAACACGACGCTCAGATAGTTCAGATAGCGACAGAGTCAGGATTGCGCATAGCCCCGGATCAATGGTCGGCTTTACTGTATGGTGATACGGGTCGCAAGTCTCACATGCAAAGTATTATCGATAAATTGCAAACGCCTCAATCATTTGCTCAAAGTGTACAAGAATTGGTAACTGCTCTTCTAAAGACGCCCGACCCGGTACAACTCAGTAGCTTACGACCGCACCTAGAGCTTTTGGCCGCTATCGATCCTAGTCCCGGTTTGTACTTTTTTTAAATTGATAAATAATTTTGTTCTCAAAAGCAAGAAACGGTATATTTGAATAAAAAAATAATTTACAGAATCGGAACCACCATCGTGGGTAGATACCCGTGCAGCGTTAGAAGCTATCAATATCGTCGTGACGGCTTTGGTTGATTTCATTCAACAACATGGAAATCGTAATAAATCCCAAGATTCTCCCAGTATTAATTATGGTAATGGTTGCAACGGTAACGGAGGTTCTGGGATGTCAAGATACAAAGTCAGTATGTGCCGTGACTTGATTCTCCGTGGTTCCTGTCCGCGCACCACGAGCTGTACGTTTGCTCACAGCGAGTCGGAACTAGAAAAATATCGAGCTAAAAGTCGCAAACCATCGAGAGAAAACAAGGAAAAGAGCGTCAGTATGGATAGACCTGCAAAAGGATTCAAAGGCAAGGATAATGGATTCTCGAAAAATCATCCGAACGCGCATCGGGACAGTAAGCATCGAGAATGCATATAAAAACAACGAACGACCGTAACAAATATTTGTTAATTCATCAATTCATCTTTTTTTCAGATTTCAGTCACCCCAACCGGCTAAGTTCATTGCAACAACCGGTTCCGGTTAACGTGACTCTGCAAAATTGCTCGAGCCCAGGCAATCAATCAGTGCCGCGTATCTCACCGCAGAAAGATTCGCCCGCTCATTTTATCGGTACACCGCTGGATTATGCAACAGCCAATTTACATCTCTGGGATGCCGGCGTAGTTCAACAGCAGCAACAGCAGCAGCAACTAGCTGCGAACATCCAAAATGTTTACCCTAACAACAATAACAATAACAGAAAACAGAGGACAGCTGCTAAGTCATTGGCCGTGCTGTTGCAGCGTAGAATGGAAATTATCAATCAATTGGAAAATATTGTTGGCAAGCCTCCGCAGGTAAACGCAGTAAGTTTTATATACTATTAATGACTTAATAAAGTCGTTAGTTTGCAATAATACTGACAAAATAAATAATTTTCAAGAATTATCACGACATTCACAATGACCCGCTGAATTCCGATTATTCTATATGGACGAATTCTCTGCCCAATCAGAACAATACAACAGGAACTTTTAATTTTGGCAATAATTACATTTGTAATGATTCTAACGTATACGACGATGAATTCGTACCATTTGAGGCTTCGTTGGCTAACAAGTATGGACCAATATCGAGATTATCCAAATCAATATTGAGGTAAGAGGCCCTGCAATTATTCTTTTCCAATCGTATTATGATTTTACGGTTGTATAATAACTTTTAATACTTTAAAATTTGGCAGACCTACAAACAGCATGCAACAAAATGCGATATACAACGATGGAGTTCAAACTGCAATACCTAATATCCGGCCCGTACCCGCAACCAGCCCTTTGACTAATCGATTTTATAATCAAAGTAAGATTTCTCGAATATACCTTTAAATTAATGTAGAATACTTTTGAAATCAGAACTTATTATGTACACTTTTAATGCAGCATTCAACGGTGTCAATCCAAATGGAGGAATTCAAAATTTGACAAATTCAAATTTGAATGATGCTTACATCACACTAAATTGTACTTTGCCCGATGGTAGTTCTCAAGTGCAAATATCTCGTCAAGATTGCATGTCAAAAGAGTATGTAGCTAAAACTAGTACATTATCGTAAAAATGTATTTCAGGATGAATCATGCCTCGCATTTTTTCCACAGTATCATCATCGAATCGCAAAAAGTGAAGCAGCAATTGAAACATTTAGAAAAGAAAATCAACGATCTAAAGGTAAGCAATTATTTCGTAGAGAAATTATTTCTGAGAAGTTTTCGCTCGAATGATATTGAACTACTAATGCTATTTTTCCGCAATAGCTCGCAACGCAAGGCGCAGCTTATACCGAAGGTGAAAGACTAGCCCAAGAGTTGCAAATGATCGAGGCCGGGATCCGAGAAAAAGAAAAAGACGTGTGCAATTGGAGTCCTTATAGCAATACAGCTTGGATTCAACCATCCACCAATTTACTTTTAAGTCCGAATTCGAAGAGAGATTTCAAGCTGGATGACGTGAGTATAACTGACAACTGTCACGATTTTATTCCCGAATTATCAAGGAATCATCAACTGATGCTGTCCTTCTCGAGTTATTTGAATAACGTAATTAATGAAAAAATTAAGGAGGACACGTACGAAACGGAAATTGCGAATGACATGCGAGAGTTTGAACTGCGCTGGGAGTCGGAGTTACAAGAACAAGAGAAGCACTGGTCTACGGAAGAAGACCCGAAGAAATGTTAGACAGGACATCTTTGAATCGCTCGCCTGTTGTTCAAAGTTAACTAAATCATAGTATCGTTGAGAATCACGCTTTATTATAATTTTCGTCGACGAAATTATTCGTATTTTTAATCAATTTCTTTGTAAATAGACAAAATCGACTATACATTTAAAAATCACGAAAAGCATCGTAATTTTCGATGAAAAACTACGATGTTGCGCTTTTGGAATTACGAATTTTCACACTACTGTGCGTTGTACTTTTTGTTGAACAAAACCTCAGTGAGGTCGAGCGTGAATATCCGAATAGATAATTTTTTAACCAATTTAGAAATTGGAAACAAATTTATTAAAAAACTGTGAAAATTCGTACGTAGCGCGTAATTGCAATGAAAAAATTTTTTCAAAATGTTTTATATTACAACATTTTACATTTTAATCTCGGGTCGGAGTTTTTCACACTGACGAGAGTTTGCTAATTCAAAAAAATATAGCTAACTGATAGAATTTACGTAGAGACGGTTCTTCGTAATACTATAGTCATTCTATATATATTATACGAGAAAAAAAATAGATATATATATAGTTCGTGAATTGTATCTAAAACGAAAAGTACTATTTAGAATTTGTTTTGCAAAAAATATATATATATTACGATACGGGGAGGTGTATTTGTTAAAATTTAACAGAAATTGATCGTCAATGTTTTATAAACATGACAAGAGTGTAGTATATTTATTTATATAGAAAATATCAAGCAGTTGAAATGCGAAAATCATTTTTGATATCGCTCAACATGATATTTATTGTGCGAGGGGATCATAAAGATCGACGATGAGATCATGGATATTTCTTATTTTATGAAATCATAAATTCACGTTTAAAAGTAATAATTATCATGTACATGAAACGATTGGGGAAACAAGTATTAAAAATCGATTGTTTTTATAAAATCAAAATTTTTTTAAATACATCAATGCAGTTCTGTTTTAAGCCATTATAAACCGCTGAAGTTTTGCGCTCAAATATATTATATTACTAAAAAAGTAGTATTGAATTATTTAAAAAATCAACTGTTTTAAATTGAATTATTGCGATTTTGTGGTGATCTCAAAATTGTAGCAAGTGTCTAGATTTTACATGTCAGCATAAATTTGATGATGTATCAAAAATATTTTAATCTAGAAATTTATAATCGTAACGAAATATATTCATGTCATTATTCAAATGAGACGTCAAAGAAATTGTACAATTTTAGTCGTTTGGGTGCAATATGAGTTCAAGCGTTCCTGAAAGAAAAAATTAAATTTCTATATACCATGCTTTACACGTTATTAGTATGTTAATAGGAATATTTTAAAAAGTATCATTTTTCAAGAAAATATGCAATAGAAACGAGAAAAGTGCTTCGTTTGGCTCGTCATACGACGTTAGGGGATGCATTTTACCCACGCACCGTTAAACTTTTCATCATTGTCCGTCATAGTTAATAGGATTGTATCATAATAATGCAGTAGATCTACAAGCAAAGGGTGTGATGAAAATTTTTTTGTTGATATACAGAAATTTTTTCCACTTTTTTACTCTTAATACAAAAGCGCGCAAAAAACTTGTATGTCGTGCCTAAGTATAGATTGAAAAGCAAAGCATTTTTCTCTTTTATATTTTGAATCATTAAATAGAATATTAAAGTATAAAAATATACATTAGAATGTAATTATCTCAAATAAAATCGATAAACGATGAAGACTGTTAATCAGCAATTATTGCAAGCACGATATAAAAAATATCAAGTTACAAGTAACTTGAAAACTTTGTTTGTAAAACCACAAAAAGAACTCTAAAGCCCAACTAAGAGAGTTATTTTCAATCGTCGGGATTATTGTTCAATGTTCTTTTTTTTAACAATTCTTCGTTAATATCTGTAGATGAATTTATCTATTGAGTTCGATTATATGAACATTTGCTTTCGAGCGAAATATATGTAATACACATTTATATTATAAAACAGTCACATTGGCTTCCTGCGTTTACACAAATGAAATTATGATACTGTTTGTGAATTTTAAATCGTTGTCGGTTTAGGTTTCGAAAATTCCATTTTACACAATTAAGTGTGAAGTAGTGACGGGGAAATTATTTATTTCTGTCAGATAGCGTGAATTATTTATTATATTTTGTTTTTCATCTGTTGAATATTGATTGTTTAAAAATATTAATTATTATTATTTTTTTATTAATTTCAAGTTTACATACGCAAACCGTACTATGCTTGGAAAAAGAAAGAATTATTAATTCGTTGTCGAGCGTATTCGTTAATATTTTTCCTTTTCACCATTCTTACTAAATGGTGCTAAAGTTGAGAAAAAAATGAAAAGAAAGTTGTAAATTTACAAATTTAAATATGTTTTAATTGTGCTTCGTTTTCATTATGAATCATAATGGTGTAGCCGATTATATGCTAGTTTCCAGTTTTATTGGAAGCTTTCATATAATATATCGATTTTTTACCGAAGTCATCCGGAAAGTTGAAACACACTGTGCAGTTGGATTATTTTACATCAACTTGGATGGTTGTGTACTTTTTTGATACACGTCCAATTCATCTTCGGGCAAAATAAATTAGTGCAATGAGGTTGAGTTATTTTATTTTTTTATTCAAATCTTATGTTATTCTTCGTAATTGCTATGTACATCGTAAAATTGTAATGGTAGGAACAAAAAAGATTGTAAGAGCATGTCAATAGTAAATTTTCCATTGTTACAAAACTGCAATACGAAGGACAAAATGTATTTGATGATTTATATATAGTTTGGTTGTGAAAATATAATGCAAGCATGTATTTTTGGAAAAACTCTGTCGTCGTATTTTATTGTAACTTTTAGTAACTGCTTCAATCGCAAAATTTGTTGCAAGTTCAAAAATGATTTTAGTATGAAAATGGATTTTTACGCCGAATCTCTTAAAATGGCAAGTACTTGGTCGCTTTACTCGCACGTCTCCCATCTATATGTTTTATCCCTGGCAATCGAGTTATGAAATTAACTACAAAATCACTCGACGTTTTCACATTAGTTTTTGCTAATGACGTATTTTTTCATTTGTTTTAAAAATGATAGTAATGAAGAATGTCTGATGAAGTACAGAAATAATTTTTTACTTTTATATTTTGCTAACTCGTAACTGAAGTGTCGAACATTACGATACGTGTATTTTAGTTGATTTTTCACAATTTTTAAATCACTAGTACGTAATGATGAATTTCCAAAAACGACTTGGAAAGTCGCCAGGGAAAAAACTATTGTGTGTAACACCGAGTAACTAGACTGAAAAAATAAAAGATAACAGAAACAAAAATACTACAAAGATAATGGTAAAAATTAATTAATATATCGAACTAAAGACGGCTGTGTAAACAATGGGAAGTAAAAAGCGCAGCAAGTACATTGTTTGTGCAAGCTTCAGATTAATTGCATGTTAAACATGTCACTTTATACAAATAATATTTATATATAAAAATATATACATATTATGATGTACCGATGATAATATTGATACACTAGTATCTGTGTTGATATGGTATAATATAACAAAATAAAAAAAAAATCTTAAAATAATACTTTAAAAACTAAAAAAAAAATTTCTTACACTTGAAACCAATGATGTACCGATCGTTTGTGTGTATAAATATGCCGGTGATTATATACATGAAGGTAAATTTTTAAGAAAACAAAAGTAATGAAAATTAATAAGAAAAAAAATATTTCGCTCGATCGAACACACTTTGAGCTGGGATGTTTTATAAAATGTTGCATTATATATTTATTAATTATACTGCGTAATTTTCGTTTCGGCTTCGCAGCACAGCGATGCCAATTGCAAATATTAAGCGATAAGTTGGGCTACAGGAATTCTTTCGAACATTATTATAACTTTTGTAATGCGAGGAAATTTTTTTTACACGCGTATAGCAAGCACTCACAACGCTCACTTGTACACATGGTCATAAATTTCGGGTCCACGAATAGAGTCAATTTTTTCGAACTATCGAGTAAGTAAACGAATCAATCGTCAAAGACAGTTTAACGTCTTTCGGAGAGTAAAAAAAATTTCCTTGCATTTACACTTTTTAAGGAAAAAAAGTGAAACCGTAGCGGGTCATCTTAGACTATTATTTACTCGTATTATCACGAACTATAACATCGATAATCCTGCGGAATGATTTTTTTTCTCACTGTAGTTTTGCTGCAGCTACTGTAATACGTAAATATTAATGTACACTCACTTTAATATTTGTGTATTATGTAATTCAACAATATCGTATAATGAAAATTTGGTATAATAAATGAAGAAATTTAATTTGGAATGAAATCAATGATGCTTTAATTTCTCCCCATTACTCCCATTTCAGTTAATGTGATACATTTTAATATCCTTATCAAATTTTGAGCCCCAACTAATTGACGTTAATTAAGATAAGCTGGAAATTACGAGTTCTATACACAAACATCGCGATTGAAATGGTCAGCGTTAATAGCACGTCGATTATGTATGACAGAGATAGAGAGAGAAAAAGCTGCTTTCAAGCTTGTCCATTCGCTTTTAAAGTAAACAACCCTTTTTTCATGACAAAGCTCGGAGCGATACGCGCGTTGTCGCGTTATCTCGCAATCTGTCGTCTCGACGGGAATTAGATATCCAACGCATACAATAATTAAACCGCTCGTCGCAGACATAACACAAACAATTTGTACAAGAAAGTCAACAGGGCCGGATGTATAATGTGCAATCCGCAACAGCTGCCCACAATCCACATCCATGAGATAATAGTTTCGCGCGCTTTTTTTCATAATAATAACAATGGTTTACAAAAAAATACAGAGAGCTGTTTACCTTATCGACCAGAGATGCCTCCACAAGCGCGGGACTTTCCAAATTTCCAGGAACGCATACACAT
Source organism: Trichogramma dendrolimi (assembly GCA_034770305.1). Classification (NCBI taxonomy): domain Eukaryota; kingdom Metazoa; phylum Arthropoda; class Insecta; order Hymenoptera; family Trichogrammatidae; genus Trichogramma; species Trichogramma dendrolimi. The sequence continues at coordinate 199,942 of JAPMIB010000150.1, read as the reverse complement.
ACATTTACGCAGTCTGCGCGGACGGGACACGGGTATACACACACACACACACACACACACACACAGACAGACACTGGTAAATGTGCACGCAGCACGAACAGATATTCGCGCTCCCTCTCTCTCTCTCTTTTGCTCGCATGCGAATAGCAGCGTGAAGTCGCGAGGCACACATAGCCTCTTAAAAATCGCACTATTATACGCTACGATACAGTCGCTACAGTTTCTCTCTTACTCTATGTCTCCTCGCGGACTTTACAGTGTGTGACGCGCCTTTCTTTTTACACAATATAATCTTGCGTAAAATAGCAGCGACAATCGATCGAGTCGATTCTTTTCGCCTATACACATTGTCGCGTGTACTTGCATATCATTATCAATCGTCCGAACGGCGACAAAAGCCACGACCAACGACGTCGATCGTCGTGACATGCAGCAGCACACGCTTGTCATCGCAACAGCAGCAGCAGCAACTCACGCGCTGACCGCTGAACATTTTTTCGTCGTCGCGAATCGAGGCAATAATTTTTGAATCCGCGACAATCGCAACGAACGAGGCGTCGAAGCGAAACAGAAGAAGCAACGAAAAAACGTGATTGATAGCAAGTGTCACGGTCATTCTCGGACTGTGTATACGTTTGTGTGCGCGTGTGTGTGCATTACATATAGGAGTTTAGTATATAGGATAGGATCTCGGGTACTACAACAGCACACGTTCGGCCGCGACGACACACGGCCACGACCGTTTTGTGATCATCATCATCGTCATAATATATATATACACACACGGATATACGCAGTGTCCAAGCGCGATACCGTTGTGTGCAGTATACAATATATATATAGCTACTAGTCGCTGCCTCTATATGTATCGTATATAATAGGATTGCAGACGCCTCTCGAACAAGGATCTCAGATCGGAGATACATATAACAATAATAATAGAAGAAGAAAAAAGCTGCGGCCGAGTTTTGGTGCGCACGCGACGACAGACAACATCGACAACGTTCTCCTCTCCCAGACAACGTCTTGCCCAGCCGCAGCAGCAGCAGCAGCAGCAGTACGAGGCAGGGGCATCGCTTGACAGTCGCTCGAGAGCCGACCAGAGAGGGTGCAATATTTTTCGTACACAGATTAAATTTATAATAATACACGTCGGTGACAGTGGTGGTGCAGCTCTCGACTGCGTCGGCGGCGTCATCGTGTGCTCGAGGCGAGGAAACGCGACACCCACACGACAGGTTAGTTACCCTTGGCTGGAATGCCCCCGCACGCATAACGCACGTATATCATACGTATAACGTACAAACATCATACTCGGGAGTATCTGCAGCTGCTGCTGCTTTTCTCAAAGTTTGTTATGTGTATTGTGTGCGTATGTGTGTGAGTGTCATGTACGTACACAATACTTATTAAAATGGATTGGCAGTGCATGCACACATAATGCGGGGGCCATGCAGCATATTCTGCAGTCTGCAACTGCCCCCACCCTCAACACCCTTTTTGCCTTTACGCCTCGATATTGACTCTTGTGTGCGTCTCACTCTCTCTCTCTCTCTGTATTTCTCTCTTTCGCGTGTGCATGTATACGTCGTGAGTAATAATAATCATCGTAGTATGCGTGTGTGTATGTGTCGTAGTGGCTCGTTACTCATATAGAGTCTGAAAGCGAGAAGCATTGCCCGCACGCGCCTTTTCCAGGCACAAGTTCTGCAGCAGCACAGACAGGCTGGGACTTGACAAAACGCGTGCAGTGCGAGGATCGTCGCCGGTACGCAAAACAGTTTTTTTTCGCGACTCCAATCGTTTTCCCGTATACAGTCTGCACGCGCGAACTCGTGCGTCCGATCATTGCTGCTTGACTGCTCTTTGATTATAGTTCTCGTAAGTTTTTATTATGTGCGTTGATCCGCAAGCTGTCCATGACTATTTGAGCGAGTGAAAGTGGGCCAAGGCTGTCGTCTTCGCGTGCATTATTTTCTCGCGATCTTTTCCTCTAACTCTTGCGACTTTCATCAGCTTCAGTGTAAAATTTCATCCGGAGCTGTCTGGTTTTTGCTGCTGCTGCTTTTTTTTCAAATATTTTTTAATTACCGAGAGGAAAGAGTAGTGGGAAAAAATGTTCAAGACGGCAGCAGCCTGCGTATGTCCGTCGTCTGCAACTCTGCTGCCTCCCAAGTGTGCGCCAAGTGTGCATGACGCGACAGAAAAATTTCGCCGCCAGTGTTAAAGGATGTTGTACACGAGGCACGTTTATACATTATTATTATTACCTTACGCGAGTACACGGAGTTATGGATGAATCATTCAACTATGTTAGGCATGCGAGGCAGTAAATTTATGCACGCGACCGGTCAGAACTACCGTAGTCTCGATCGTTCGTAGCACATGATTTTTATTTCGATAAAGTCGCGTCTCTCTCTTTGTCTGCCTGTCTGTGGCGCTTTAATTTTTTTCCTCGTCTGCTGCACTGCTTTTCACCTCGTCCATACCATATGCGTGTGCAATGTTGAACACATGTTGTCGAGTTGACATTTTTCAAAAAAGAAAAAAATCGTTTCAACCATGAAATTCGATTTAGTTTACGTACAGCACGTAGTCGCGTATTTCTTGTTTTTGTTTACGATTTGTATTGCATCAAAGTAACCGAAAAAGCTCCCGCCGAGCTTTATATAAAGCTAGTCTGCGATAAACTTCGCGACTCTATCCGCGACGCGTTCCAACTTATTATCGTCGATAGCGCTGAATAATTCATTCGACGTTGTCTAGCCGTTTTTGTTTTAATGCGTTTCAGTATTTTTTCGCCTTTAAATAGAGTTCACGCGCAGCTATCGAAATTTATACGCGTATTTGCTTAAATGCTCGAGTGCGCGTAATATAATATGCTGCGCGGAGAGAGGGAGAGAGAGAGAGAGAGAGAGAGAGCAGCCAAACTTTGATGATTTTATATATAAAATTTACAATCTGGCTCGGCTCCAATTGCTCTTGCACTCGATTTGCAGGGAAAATTTCTTCTCCCCCTGAAAAATTTTTCGCATACGGAGTCACGGCATCGAAATCTCCGCTGTGCGTTTTTGTAGTTATCGATCCGTACGTGCGAGTAGAGCAAGAACCACTCGGTATATATATATAATACAGTTGACCAATTAAATGTCGAAAGTGCGTGTGCGAAGCCTACCCCGATTTCGCGATAGTGACAGTTTCTACCGAGTCCAAGGGGGTTGATCGATACAATCGAGGGCGCGAATCATTTCGTTCGTGAAAAAATACGTACTGGCTATTTTGTAACGTATATAGAAAAATGAAGCCAAATATCCATGACCTTCTGCGCTCATGATGTGTTATAATTAAACTCGCGCCGGTCTCCGCGGTGGAATGCGCTAATCTCGCTTTTGTCCGCGCGCGCCAGTGTTACAAGAGAGGAGCAGAACTGATGATGATAAAGTCAGAGCGAGTATAATATAATATCATCGTCGCTATTATCACGCACGACGATCCTACTCAGACGGTATCGGTTTACCGCATTGTTTTATGTATAAATTAGCCTCTTGAATTTCTCGATGCCCCGAACGTGTATCGTTCTGCATACATGTGCGGTCTTTCGCGCTCTCCATACTTACCCTTACTCCTTACTTTAAACACTCGCAGACTGTTTACAAATGTATAATGTGCATTAATTCTTTCTTCTTCTTTCCTTCGCAGGCACCATGATGCCCAGCCAATCGTTGATCGTCATCGTCGGCAACGAGAGCAGAAACATATCGTCTCAGCAGCAGCAACCGTCAGCTCGGATTCACGGTTACATCTGAGAAGCACTGAACAATAAGCTCCAAAGGCGTAATAAACCCCTATAAGCGGCTTTATTATATTAGCAAAGAATATTAGCAAAAAATATTAGCAAAAGAACACTTAGATAAAGAAACAGTTAGATAAAAATAAAACAAATAGTGCAATTAGCCACACAAAAGTTAGCCTACCCTCTTAGGAGGGACAAAAAATATCTCATTACTATTTTTTTTTTTCGATAATCTAACGAGAAAAAAAATGCCTACCAGTAATTTGGCACGCGGTGCCCAGGCGATGATGGCCGGCGCGCAAGCGTCGCCACCGCCCGCGCACTACATACACGAGCTGCCGGCCCAGGACGAGGAGCGCCTCGGCAAGCTCTTCAGGACCCTCGATCTCGACGGCAACGGGCGCATCGACGTGCACGACCTGTCCAAGGCTCTGCACGCCGCCGGCGTTCACGAGCGCTATGCACAGGTATCGCTATTGTTTTATCATTATTTATATATCTATATAATAATTCGCAATCCAAGCGGAGCGAACCCAAGCGGATACGAACAAATTTGTTGTCGAGTCGTGTTTATAACATCGAAACGCGATGAGTAATAATGAGTATGTAACGAAACTCGACGAGTTCGATGACCGATTCGCGCGCGCACACATGTAATACGCCGAGGAAAAACAAATATATACCGCGAGATGTTACAGATGGACGAGTTGCTCGCGTTTTTACGTTTCGCACACGGGCTCGACTCGAAAGTTGTATTAGACTCAGATTTTCAATGTCGAGAATGACTTGGCTTATGTACACTTCCGGATTTATTTATTATAATCCCATTTGCCAAGAAAACTTTTATCGGACCTGATTGAGTGGCCGCGCCACCGTCCGTGTGTCCATTAATTACCCCCGCCTCTATGCATCGAAAACCTTGAACGTTTATACCGCTTTCGGAACAAATGACACTTGAAACTTTTTTTTTTTAAAACAATCATACTTGCGGTTATGTAAATTTTGCATTGCGCAAGTCCGTCTATTGTGCGCGTCGTAAAGTTTTATTTATTGGTAACATTTTTTTAAACATTTTTTTACGATGCAAGTCTGTCTGGAGTTGTCGTTTTCGTAAACTTAATTGTCCGGAAAGATCAATTCGTAAGTTGCTTTATATAACAGTTTGTACGGTTTCTTGCGACTTCAATTTTAATCTGATTTCTTTGACTTTAAATGTTATCCAATTGATGGACTGTCATTTCGTAGGATTTCAATGGCACATCTTGAAAAGTTTTTCAGTTATAACTGGAATATAATGCGTTAAGAAATTACACGTAGATTAGCATTAATATTTTATTACTGAATTCCATGCTAACGATAATTTTTATGATTGCAGAAATTTTTGGCGCGCTCGGACCAAACAAAAAGTGGAGATATATCATTAGCCGAATTTATCCATTATGTGCGAGAGCACGAAAAAAATCTACGTTTACAATTTACCGACCTAGATAAAAATAAAGATGGTGAGTGACTTTATTGACTTTCTTTTTGCACGTTTCAAGCCTTTTTTCTTTTGAAACAATCAATAAAATCTTTTGTTCGTTTTTATTCCAGGTAAAATTGATCTTGAAGAATTGATAAAGGCGTTCAAAGAGCTTGGCGTTGAAATGGAACGGGCCGAGGCTAAGAAATTGCTTCAAAGGTTGATATGTCGGGAAATGTTTTTAAAATGTCATGGTTTTTTCCATTTCTAAATAATTAAAATACTTTTAGAATGGATAAAGATGGAAGCCTCAACATTAGTTTCAACGAATGGAGAGACTTCTTACTTTACGCACCAACTACCGATATTCATGAATTGATACAGTATTGGAGACATACAACGGTGAGTAAAAACGATAGATGAAAGCTCTGTTTGATTGTTAAAGTTCCAAAAAGACACGAAACTATCAGAATAGTTTCAATCGTTGATAAAAATGATTCGACGCAAATTTGCGTTTTCAACGTCGTGGCGCCACTTGCTAAGAGAGCTTTGGAGCGTCGTTGTCGTCACGCACAGCACACTCGGCTACTGCTGCTGCCGTTTTTATCTATCGCTCGCTGATTCGTTGCTGTTCGTGGGGGCTCGACCTAAGCGTGACGCGTGCAAATATATACGAGCACAAAATGCGTCTGTGCCCGTATAGTCTGTGTGAGCTTTTTGACCTTCGACAAGCGGCAAGCTCCTATAATGTCGCTCGCAGCTGTGTCGCGTGCTCGTGTACGCACTGGCACGACGCGCGTTTTATATGCTTGTTTATCGTTAATTCGACCGACTGGAATATCAATGTAAAAAAGACTTGTGAATGTTGTACTCTTGTTGAGAGTCTTTTGTACCGAACGAAAAAGTAAACTTCATCGAGTTGCTCAACGAACAATTAATTATAAATGCCGTTTGCGAGGAATTGTTTCAACTAATTAACCATGTATAAAAATATACTGCTATTAATAATTGTTATCTGCTATCGCGCTGTCAAAAGATTTTGCCATAATGTCTAAGCCGGCGGATAATTGAAGCGTTTTTGTCACCTATTGCTCTTTGCGAAATTACTGCGCGAAACGATATTCGAGAAAATATTTCCACGCTTTCATCTCGCTCGAAGTTTAAAAATATTTACATTTTTTTCAATCGGTTTTTTTTGGGAATGCGTTCGTTCGTTTTCATGTTTCTTGCTCAACCATCGATGATATTGAAAACACTTTTTAATCGTCGTCGAGATTCGCAATGAAATCACCGGACAGAATTGATAAATTATTCACTTTAGCGAATGAACTTTGTTAAAATTTATTTCCAAGCGTAAAACCACACGTGTATACAAACATTGTATATTTGTCGAAAATGAACTGAAAAATTTAAATCTGTCCTACACAAGTCTAATTTGTTCACCGAATTGTACGCTCAAATATTAAAACGCAAATTGTCGACAATCATGGAAAGTTATCTAATGCCGTATAAAAGCGATAAGATTACTTTTTCTTTCGTTCTTGTATTATGATTTCTTTGCCTGGACCTCGATCGTCTCGAACGCTCTATCGCTGGATTAACTGTCAATATTTTTGTTTTCGTGCCTGTGTGTTATTTTTTTACGAGTTGTGCGCACTGCACACTTGGGTTATTATCAATTAGCGAGAATAATTAGCGTGAAAAGTCGACGACAAAATTCGTTCGAAGGTTTCTTTTTTTTTTTTTTAGAAATAGATCGTTACACATCGTATTTTTCACACCGTTTTTCGTTGGAAAATTCATTGCTCGCTTTACCCGAGATATATTCTGTGTACTTGCGTTCGTATTATCGTATCGGAACGGGAGTCATAGCGGAAAAAACGATTAAAGCTCAACGAGTAAATACTATAATATGCCGAAGGTGTGCGAGAGCGTCAATTAAAGGCAACAATATTTTGACGCATCGAGGAGAAATGCTTCAAATTTCCAGCTTTGTCATGCACACACCGAGTAAATAAATTATAAACGCGATTTTAAAAACATCCTGCGCGTCGTTGTTTGAACAAGCTTCTGAACGATCTACGATCAAAAATTAAACGTTATTATACCGCCGCTGTAGTTTGTGCGATTCGAAAGAGCCAATCGTCGCGTTGGATTGCGTAACAGAGAGTTGGTTTTCAGTAGAGTCATTGCAGCGCGAAAAAATTGATTTTTTTTTCTTTTAATTTTTATATATATATATATGAGCTTCATGGGTCAGCGGTATCGCTAACGAGTTCGTCTGTCCGTCTACACTGGCTATCTCATTACAACAAAAACTGATCACCCAAAGATTTAAGTATTGTGTCAAACACACGACAATTGATTAAATTAAGCCCGTATCTAATACGTTTTATTTATTCATTTTTTTCGTCTGGCGATTATTCGGTTAATCGTCTACTTGTACAAAGTAAATCTTCATTTTTATACTTTAAACTCTGAATTATTGTAGCAAAAAAAAAAAAAAAAAATACTCATCGACTCTGCAACTAGATCAATGATAAAACGCATTTCTACGTCTCAATGGTAGACGAGTCGTAATGCTTCTCTCTCTCTCAATCTTTTTTTTTACTTCGCGTTACGCGATGACGTCAGGGGAATGCACGCGTCGAGATTATTCCGATGCACTTGCTGCCTCATGAAATCGCGATTATTAGCTCTAATAGAAATAAATAAAGCGATCCGACTCTTCTCGGACGTTCGGCTTCGCCTTCCTGTGCTGCATTACAGCGTCGACCTATAAATTTCTGCTTCTGTTTTATTTTCGTTGCGTGTGGGTGACCCTCCGCTTCTTCTCTCTCATTTATCGTTCTATAATGCATATAGGTAAATTTGCACGATAAAAATTAATTTCCGATAAAGCACATTTCGCGCCCCAAACAATTACAATGAAATCTCTCGGCGAACCGTTGTATCTCTCGCAGTAAAAGTAAATAAAGGGCGGCGGCCACCATAGTACTCCTTGCATCTTTCACGTAGCACGGAGCTGCCCCACGCTGCTCTCCTTCCACTTCGTCCTCGTTCTTCGCGAACGTTCAAAAGTACACGCAGTCGAGGAGCGTTCATATAATATAGTCTCAGCTGACACTAGAAGTTTCGCACAAACGCAATCGAATTTCGGCAAATTTGTTCAGTGTCGATAATCGGCTGTAGTGAGTTTCATCAATTTAAAAAAAAAGAACATATCGAAATGTCAATGTTGGACGATCCGTGGACAAAGTTGGACAAACTCCTGCCGTCGCCCTGTCGTCGAACCCGAGTCTTGAGCCAACTCATCGTCAACTTGTACAAGCTGCGGCAGGATCATGCCTGGAAATTCACAATCGTACGCAAATTGTTTACCAATTATTCTTTTTTCATTGAGAGAATTCGCGCGAATTTTTCCATGCACTCGAAAAAGTGTCCCCCGAAATTATCGCGCGCGCATCCGCGATAACGAGACGCACAAGCGCGTCGAACGCACGATCCGAGATTGAAAATAATAACATCTACGACGCGCGAATACATTGTGCGTTAATCATCGTGCGGTGCGCGAAATGCACGCGTGATTTTGAATTACTTTTAATTGTGAGTAAATAAAGTATATACAGACGACGCACAGACACACGGACACGCGAGACACACAGACGTTGGTCGGGCGGTCGTTGACCTCGTTTTTTCCAGACATCGTGTTATATCGAATCCGTGTGCATTGCGACGCGTGTGCAGCCGAGAGATACGCATACGTATATCAATGAACAAAAAACGCGCAGAGGAAAAAAGAAGTTGTAACCTATTTTTGCGCGGGGGGAAAAACCAGCGCGACAATCATCTTTGTGCGTCGATGTAGGCGCGTGGCGAGTCTCTCGGACGCCTGCGAATCGTTAATCAACCCCCTTTTGCCACGCAAAAGAAGCTCCACTAAAGAAATCACGCGCTCGCGCCTAGGATCGGTAACTGCATGTGTAGTATCTATGTATGTATGTATGCATGCGCTTTCGCAATAGGCCAGCGTCGTTTCATCAGCCGCTAAATACGAGGCGGAGCGGCGCATGTGTGCGTGTGTGTGAGCGCGGTGCGCAGAAACTGCAGCGGACGTTAAAATCCTGACGTCACGATCTTTTACGTATACTCTGCTCTCGATTCTTGCGAGCAGCTCGGCTCGGCGCGTCTTACTATGCGTATACCTATATGCGCTTTTTGCGAGACGTCGTCGCTCGTATATATACTATACTACTACACGACGACTCGACTCGAGGTCGCATACCTGATTCGTCGATGCCATTGTGCGTGCGCTTACATTATTACGGGTATACGAATAGACAATCGCGTCGACGAAATATTTTTCCTCGAGATCGGTATTCTCTGTATTATGCGACTGCAACGCCGATCGCGGCAGGGATTCGCGCATTCGATGAATAATTTTTTTTTTTTTTTGTAATCGCGAGACAGAAAAAAAATAATATAAATTAACAAATCATAGATGAGTGTGCATGTTCACTCGCGGGGCATATGATCGGCGCGTGACGATAATAATTACAAAGAACTGATTTTGAGATGATTGATTTCGATCGTGTCTCGGCTCGACGATGATTAGAGACAGGGCGGCGCGTGCAAGACCAATTATCAAGAATTTATATCGAAGCTTATGATATCGAACGGATGAATTATTATACTTTAGATTTGAAGGTGCATTATAATCTCCTCGAGTTTAAGCCGTCGACGGCGACGCTGCAACGGGGGAAAGTTTTGCCTTGTTGCAACGCGCGCCCGTGTGTGTGTGTGTGTGTGTGTGTGTGTGCGACTGCTTCTATTCTTAGAAATTGACACAGAGCTGAAAATTCGAAACATAGGAGAATTCGATTTTAGTCGATCTTCGAAAATATCCGCTAACATAAAATAAAATAAAGTTGAAAAAAAAGAAGATTCCGGCCGATCATCTCCTCGAATATATATTATAGTCTTCTATTTAGCATCATTAATATTGCAATAATGATCTCGTTGTGCGCAGCCACGTGGCCGGGCAGCGATGCGCACTTATGCATTCGGTCTTGTTCTTCTGATTTTTTTTTGCCCGACGCGCGGAAACGATAAGATTGCGCAAGTGCAGCGCACGCGGTACGTATAGTGCAAGGTATATGAGTCAAATCACATCAAATTTAATGTCAAAAAAGGTCTTAAGAAGTATGCAATTCAAAAAAAGAAACTTCCCAAAATTGTAATCCTCTAAATACATTCCTCATGACTCGAACAACAACATACAATGGCTCAAAAGTGAATTTTAATTTTCTAAATATTTTTCGATGTAAAATTTAATTTGCAATTCCAATTTGTTGACAAAAATCACTATTAAATTTTTTTTATGCCTCCCCTCAAAAAAGCAAATGAAAATCAAACTTTCAGCCTTTTTAGATTCATTAGAAGGGGACCGAAACGGCTCAAATTTTTGACCATATCGACTGACGTGATTTTGCCCATATACATACAAAAAATGCGTAATACGACATGCAGACACATATCAGCTTGCACACACATGTTCTTCATGAGTACAAATCATCCTAGACGTTATTATATACACAAGTGTTTATTTAATAATTGCGGCGTTTTTCGTTCACGTGATTTGGCGCTGCCGCCGCTGCTGCTGTGCTCGTGCCGATATTATTATTAATTGCATCGTAGCGTGTATCTGTATAACGTATCTGTTGTCTGTCTAGGATACGCAAACGAAAAGTCTTTGTGTCGATCGTTGATATTTTTTGCTGCACACCAATGTAAAATTGATACTATTAAAGTCGCCGCCTCGAAAGCGAGCGAGAGAGAGAACAAAATCGACGGTAAAATACGAGAAGATAACGACTCGACGCGTCGTCGAGGATTTTTTTGTCTTTTGTTAAACAACGAAAGAGCTATTAAAAAGAGCTCATTGGCATGGCAGTGGCGGCGCAACCCACATCAGCGCGCGCACACACACACACACATACAGCACGTGTGCAACCTTTGTCAAGGTTCCGTACACGCCGCGCTCGATTTATAAATTTACCTGCAAAAGATCTTTGAACCGCGTCTGCACAAATATGTATATTGCACATATAAATGCATGCGTGCATGTAGGAGTGCGCGACGCGTGCACAGCGCGCAGCGCAGCACAGCCGGCGTTTGTAATCGCAGATAATTCGAAACACAAACACAGACCGCGACGTCGACGACGCGCGGGCAAAAAGACACCGTCTGCGCGCGGAGCTCGATATATTACGCGATCGCGTCAAGTCATCGCTCGAGTTATGAATTTTATTGTACTTTTTTTTTGCTCTTTTCTTTTAATCCCCGCGATATCGCTGCATCGGCGCTTTCGATCGCTGCATTATCGCGCTTGGAAAGTTCTCCAATGTATGCTTTTTTTCTTTCTCCTTTTTTTTTCAGTAATGAAAAAAAAACAACGATTATCGCGTCGATGTTTATTGGTGTTGTGTGTATGACGACATCGCTTTTCGAGCGATCTGCGTACACGATGATTTATATATTATTTTCTAGAGAAATTCGATTTTCTCGAGAATCTTAAAGTCAATTTACAGAGAGCAGACTCGTTGCTATCTCGCTTTTCCTGCAATTCGAAAAGCCCCCCCTCGTTGTGTCGCGAACACACACACACACACACACACACACACAACACACACACACAGACACTTACAAACACAGCTACGAGTGGAATTATTTGATATAAAAAATGCGCGTGCACTCGAAGGTGAAACTGCGCCTCGATGAAACTCTGTACTTACCACCTGCGGTCGCCGCTTATCATTTTGTCGAGAAGTCGCGTTAGAAAAAATCTCGGTGCAAAGAATTCGAAGCTGGGAAATTCAGCTGTTTTCCAAAATGGAGCGTCATAATTATTACCCGATACGACGATGAGATTTTGTTTGTGTATTCCGGTGAGAAATATGTTTATGCGCTCAAATCGGCCCCGAGAAAAATAACTTATCGGGCGCGCGAGGCATGCGCAGTATTTTGATTTCAGATAATTAGGTGTATTACGTTTGTTTTTTGTTGCTGTTGTCGTCGTGTATTGACGAACGAGGAGTGTGTTTTCGAATGAATCAAATAAAAAGAACCAGCGAAATATCTTAGGTGTAAAAAAAACTTGTGATTTTCAAAAATTTACTTAGACGCTAATTCCGATTTCGTTTTTCTTTGTACAAACTTATTTATAAATATATACATGTAGCTGCAGGTACATCTTTAACAAATATCAGACACTTATCCCTTTTTTCCCCCTCAATCACACATCTCTTTTCCATTCACTCGTGTTATTTACATAATATATTTAAGAGCTTAGATATAATATTAATGATATAAAATCTCGATCGATAGGTTTTAGAAAATAATTTACAAATTGTCGTCTATTGTACACTATAATACAATAACATATAATACATAAACAAAACTTTGGATCAATTAACACAAGACACAAGAGACTCTAAGCAATAAAGATCACACAACACATACGCACACGAAGATTCACGCGATGTATAATATAAAACGAGTTCGGGACGATCGCACACAATACACATACGCACACGCGTTCGTATAAACCGCGTTGAATCGGAGAACTACTCGGATGGCTCGCGGTTAAATACACTTTGGATTATCAAAATAATAATTTCTATTCATCTACAATGACATCGTAGTCCAATAAAAATTTTTTTTTCTCACTCGAAGTTTTTTTTGCTTTTTCTTCTCATTTCTCGTTTTTTTTTCGCCAATGTTCGTCTTCGATTAAGATTTTTCACACTCGTTCTATCAAGCCTCTCTTTCTTAAAAGGGTCTCCTGTCTCGTGTCTCTCTTCAAAAACCAAAAACGACCAAGCTCATGGACAGTAGCGAGAACAGCTTCCAAATGTCGCTGTTATCGAAGTACCTGCTGCAGAATTCGTAAACGTGGCCCCTCTCCCGGCAGTTCCAGCATATCTTGTCCTCGTCGTTCTTCTTCCTGTGTAGGCCGTAAATCAAGGCATCTTTGGCTGCCTTGCGCTCTTTGTATGCGTCGAGATAGTCCCTGAGCTCGTCCATCGAGCGCACCTTGTCGAGCCGTTGGTCGTTGTTATTGTTGTTGTTGTTGTTGTTGTTATTGTCGTCGTCGTCGGCCTCGGCCTTGAGTTCGTCTTGCAGGCCGTGGACGATGAACTGCACGAGGTGCTTCTCGGGCAGCTGTATCCGGTCGGCGAGACGCTGCATCGCCTCGAGGTACTCGTCCAGCGACTCTGCGCTCTTGCGTCGGCGCTTCGAGAGCCGCAGAAAGGTCTTGGCCAGCAGGTCCGACTCCTCGACGAATTTGTCGTTGAACAGCTCCTGGAACTCGAGCCAGCTGGTGCAGGGCTTGTCGAGCGAGTTGAGCCACTCGAGGGCCGAGCCGTCCATCCTGAGCCGGGCGATCTTCATGGCCTCCTCGTCGGTCCAGCTGAAGGCGATCGAGCAGCGATCGATGAGTTTGCGCCAGTTGTCGGCGTAATTGAGCGGATTCGAGCCGTCGAAGCAGGGCAGCATGAACGCGGCGTGCTTGTAGGACCACTCGTTGCCGTCGGCCAGGGCGCCGGCCTGAACAGCCGCCGTCGTGGTTGTGGTGGCGCTCTTCTTCGGGGACGGCTTCTTGCCTTCGTTGCTGCTGGCTCGTGGCTTGCGGATCACGACGCTCGGCTGCTCGACGTACTTCTCGGCGTCGTTGCTGTTCTTGCCGCGAAAGAAGCTCAGACGTTCCCTGGCTTTGCGCAGCTCCAGCTTGATCAGCTGGCCGCAGTTGAGCTTCTTCGCCGTGACCGCTCCGCTGGCCTCCTTCTCGCCCTTGCTACCTTTTGATTTTTTCGGTATCAACGCCATGCCGTCGTCGCTCATCACCTCGGCGATGGACTTCTCGACGCTCTTCTCCAGGGACTTCATGATGACGTTGCGAATCTCCTCGGACGCGAGAAAGATGTCCTCGAGTTTTATCTGCTTGTTACTTTTGACGGGGGTCGACGATGCTTTCGGGTCGCCCTTCGGGTTTTTGTTCATTGGACGAACCATTTTGGCTTATTCGGTGAAATTTTCTGCTCGATGTAAGCGTACAATTGACGGGGATTCGATATGTGTGTGGACGAACGTGAAATCGGCTCGATACTGCTGATCGGCGGCCGTTGATCCGTTGTGTTTTGAACGATAGCTCAAGTGCTCCCTTCTTCCATTCCCACGAGCTTTTCGAAAGCGCCGCGAATACTCGGCTTACGGCAGGTATACTGCGATGTGTTGTTGACAGGCGCGCGGCAAAATCTCGTAAATATCGAGTGACCCGCGGAATCATCTGGAAATTTATCTATTTTGACACTTGCCGCTCGTATAGCTCCCCTCGCGTCGTTTTGTGTATTATGATACACGATCGTGACGCTGCTCTTCGGTCATTTCTATATACGCCTGTATCTCTCACTCGCGGTTTGTGCGCTTTAAAAAGCTCAATTGAAACGATAGTATGTTTTTGCATGTATACGTGTGTGTATGTGTGGGTGCGCGCCGAGTGACGTCAGACTGAAAACGAGGCTCGATTCGCGACGATCGTGATCGTGGCAATAAAAAGATCGTAGAGGCTTGACCGTCGCACCAAATGTCGCTTGGAATCGAATATTTATAATATAAGTCTCGTGCCTCGTCGAGTTTTTCCCCTGCGCGACACGTTATATGCATACGCTTTATACAGCGGTCACGAAAATTTCCGATTACCTTATTTCGCTTTTTTTTTTGTTATTTTTATTTATTTATTTTTTTTGGAGGGGGCAATCGGAAGTAGCGAACAAACGTTATACTTTTAGAATTTATATTTTTGGGACATTCCTGTAGTCTGTATATCGAAAATAAAGCCACGACCTTAATGCACGCGCAAAATTTAATCTCTCTCTCTCTCGTTATAGCAAATTACAAAATTTCATCGAATGAAAATGTCTCATTGTTCACCACAATCAAAGAGCAAATTTAATTAGTAATAATCAGAGTTATCGCTGTATAATATCGCTATATTTACGTATAATGTATCATTGCAGTCGCGAATTGAACAACTCGTCGTCGTTGTCGTCGTCGCGCATTGATATCATCGTGAGTTGCGATTCTACCGAGTTTTTTTTTTCTTTCGCCTGTATCTCTCTTTAAACGATGACATTACATACGAGTCACACTTGCTGCTCATTTATACAATAATATAATAAACCCACACATGTACACACACATACGCACGCATAGGAGGCGTGTGCGCCAATCGACTCGCGCGCACACCAACGCACATGTGCATATATACATTGACAAGCCATATAACACCGATATAGAGAACAGATGTAGATCGCTCTCGGACTTTGAAATTCCCAATTTGACTTCCTAAATTCTCCGTTCCTCTCTCTCTCTTTCTCATACATAGACCATTCGCTATACCTTATACATTCACTCTCGGTTTCTTCTATATCCTCGTGTTCTCGTGCGTACATGTGTACGATACGCGTGTGTGTGTGTGTATGTGTGAAGCAGCGCCTCCGCCAGTCCGACCCTGCGCACATGTAGATGTGTGGGTGTGTGCGTGCGACTGTCTCTCTCTCTCTCTCTTTTCTTTCTCTTTCCGACTCTTTCACTCTCGATAGTCTCGACGTGTAGTGCGCCTATCTCTTCTCGCGTATGCACATGTGCGTGTGCGCCGCGCTTCTCCCTCCACTCTTTCGAGCATACTCACTCACACACACACACACGTATCCGCGGGAGCTCTCGCCGCGGCGTGCACACGACCACCTACTTATATTTCCGTCGCGAGTGGCTACGGTCTGCAGTACATGTCTCGCAGTGCATTCACATGGGCGCGTGGCGGCTTCGTGCAGTCATTGTGTGTATAGCAGCGGAGCGCCCGCCTTTGAATTAATCGAGAGCATCGTCGTCGTCGTCGTGTGCCTCTCGTTCGATTAATTTTCGGTTCAGTCCGCTTCTGCTCTCGAAGCCAGTACCGTCGTCTCTTTTTGATTGCGAGCAACAAAAAAAAAAGTGATTGTGTCCTCTGTGCATCATTCGGTACAAGTCGAATTCTCTATATATATACATGTGCGAGTGCCGTAAGTGCCGCGCGCGAGTGTTTTATAATCGACCGAGCACCAAGTAGAGGTTATAAACGGACGTTAAAATCTCGAGTGCTCTTAATTGTATAGTAGTGACTGGCGATAGCGCCGGCTACACACACGCACACACATTCACCAGTGCCTTCCACCGAGTGAAAGTTTTTTTCGAGAGAGAGGAAAAAAAGAAAACAAAAACACCGAAATCATGACGGAACGGCGGAACCTTTAAACTTGCAGTGCCAAACTGCTCGACGAATCCAAAGAGAGGATCAAGGAGGAGGAGGAGGAGAAGGAGCGCAAAAATTTGTATTTTATTTTACAAAAAAAAAAGTAATCGCTGGCCGATAAACTATATCGGCCGACAATGTTACGACAACAAGAGGTATTCACCAGCGGCTGTACAGTCTGCGTGGAATTTCTCAACCGTTATCATGACCAACTTCAACGGGTAATTCTTTCTTTTCGCGTCTCTACGGCTTGCTTTTTTTTTTTTTCATTCATAAACACACTCTCACACACACTCTTCTGCTCCGCGTGTCTGTCAAAAAAAAAGGCGGCCCACATGTCACACGATGTTAACCTTAAAAAGAATTTGAAAACCTCACCGTTATAACGTCCACCTATGTATGGTCGAAAAATTTCGAGAGATGCATAGGAGACACCAGAAAGAAAGACAGAGACAGAGAAAGAGAAAAGAAAAATTTCGAGACGTTTCCGAGCGTCCAGTCAGTCTCGCTGTAACGTATACTACGAGATATAAAAGCCAAGAGAGCCCGACTGAACGGTGCTGTGTAGGGTCAAACTTGCGGCTATCTATCTATATAACTTACGCACGCATATAAGCACGCACACACGCGGCTGTGCCATTCCGATGCCCCGAGAGGAGTCACTTTTATATAGTCCGCGATGATGTGCCACACACGTGCCGTTGACCTCTATTTTAGGCCGTTTTCTCTCTGCAGTCGAGCTTCTCGAACGTCATCTCTCTCTCTCGCTCGTTTCTCGGCCTCGCTATATACACCTCTCGTTTTCTCTCGAAACACGAGGTGCATCTCCATTCGATTACAGGTCTCGAACTGTCAAATGATACTAGCTAACGACGCGAACAGCTGTTTGTTTTCTTTTTTTTTGTCTGCCATAACACAGCGTATGTTGTACACGTTCGTACCGGCGAACGTCATCGCGTACCCATGCGTGTAAACGTTATACATTCTAATTATCGTCATTGATTATCACTCTCGATCCGCGTGACGACTGTTTATCGCGGAATCGCGCTTCTCTCTCATTGCCACGAATTTTTTTTCTTATACTTTTTTTCCTGCTTCTTTTTCGGCAAGGAATATGCCAGCGACCTTGATAGGCGGCGTGACGGCGAAAGAAATCAGTGAAAGTTCTTGCCGTTTCCCGTATGGGCTGTATACTATCGAGACCTCGAAATACTCTCTTGCGAAAAGCCTAGAGTCCGGTACATTATAATAACAATCGCGAAGATCGGTTCTTTAGCCTAGGGTTTTTTAAACGCGCTGAAAGAGGAAAATAATAATAACAGTAGTAGTTGCGATGCGATCCGGCCTCACTCTAGTTTTATCGCAAGACCATACCAGTATTGACCAATGTGGCTAAATTACAATGTCCGTCGCGCGTCGAAGTGAAAAAAATAGCCGAGCACATTATAATTTATCGAGAATTTCTCGAGCTGCTGCTTGTTGCGAACGATCGTTTAATATACGCTCTCGAAAAAAATCCGCGTGCTCTCTGCCACGAGCAGCGTGTATACGTGCACATGTCTTTTTTTTATCAGCGAGCACGAGCGCTGAACCATTGCTTTATAATTGCCGATTGAATATAATTTTTCGAATAATATGTCTGACGCACTTATACTTATGTACGTTATGTAGTATGTGATTCGTGATCTCTCTCTCTCTCGCTCCGGAGTCATATGCGCGAGCGAGCTCGCACAAGAGAGAGTCAACAATAAACAGCTGATAAAAAATCGAGGGTACAACGTAGCGGGAGTCAATATATTGTACATTGCTGTGCATCGATTGTCAATTTTCTTCGGGCTCTGTATATGCTTTAACGAAAGTCGGTTTCGTTTAAATGAAAACGAGAATCGTTCGTTATTATGTTGCTTTTTTTTTAAATTGTCCTCGCCGTTCACGTATAACGAAGTCAAGGTCTATTACTCGGCTGCGTACGGTTGTTTAAATAACGTCTACTTTTTTTTTTTTTTTACTTTTAATTTTATCTCGAAAGTATGAGGTGTATTGGAAGATCCGTTGAACGGCCGTGAATCCGTCGCGTTTCT
Source organism: Trichogramma dendrolimi (assembly GCA_034770305.1). NCBI lineage: Eukaryota > Metazoa > Arthropoda > Insecta > Hymenoptera > Trichogrammatidae > Trichogramma > Trichogramma dendrolimi. Next base: position 181,253 of record JAPMIB010000150.1, on the reverse strand, counting down.
TTCCGGGACCAAGGCTGTGTACGACACGGCCATTGGTCCGGCATATTTTTCAGCGAGGGACATGAATACTTTTCGTTGATCGTGTGCCGACGTCTCGCGAATGCCGCGAGAATTCAATTGTGCATTTGCTCTTGTAAGGACTCGAGAATTCGAGAAAAGTGAATGAAGGTGAAAGAATTACCGAAGTCGTTTCGGTTACGACACTGCATAATACACGAATTTTTCCACGAATACATTCGCGTCACTGGTTTTACTCGGAAATTGATAAAAATCTTTTTTTTTCTTCTCGCTTTACAACGAATAATTATAAAAGGAAAAAAAGGAAGGATTTTTTGTATACTTAAATTCAATGTAACAATCGCTCGAGTATATAGAGTCATAAATGATACTTGTTAGACACTGCTTGTATAATAGGCCAACAGGTAGAATATCATATGCACTTTGTATTATATACACACACAGAGTCTGTCGTTTATTAAGATGCTTGAGTAATCCTAACTGTAATTCTATACCATTGAACTCGGCCGGTTTTTTCTGCTTTTTGTCTTACTCAAACGTTCAATCTGACAAGTATAAGCATTTACGCGTTATACACACGCAGTATCTACAGCGACGAAACGGCGATGCATTAATCTCCGAGTAGGCACAGGAAAAAAATCCAATAAGTCATTATCGTCCTTTCGTTAACGGAAAGTCTCTATATTATATATCGACCAAGCGAGAGAGGAGGGAACACATGCGACAATTATAAACGCTAGCGACAAAAGCGAATAGGCACGCGTCAATGCAACGTGGAAAAGTCGAGGAACGGCGCGCAGCGCGTTATCTGCCTCGGAGGCGCGTGAAAAACGTGCAGCTGCACATTGACGCGTTTGCTGCTACGTTCAACGACGACGACGACGACGACGACGATGATGATGATAAAAAGCCCGCGGCTGTGACGTAGTCGCAGTCCATGCATTTCCCGTCTATATACATAAAAATATATATAGGCGTGTGTGCGCGAAACATCGTTTTTTTTTAGCCTCATCGAGCGCGCCGCGAAGAATTCAGCGATACGCGATTTAAATTTTTTGGGGAAATACCCCGCGCGCGCGCGACACGTAATATCGTGTATCCGCACAAGGATCTTCGAGTGCATGGCACGCGTGTGAGTGTTTCTCGTTCTGCTCGCGTGGGGATACACACAGATATTATTTTTATGGTAAACACGCGGCGCGATAACACGAGTGCTGCTCGATGATGCATCGGTTTTTTGATCGCTGTATCTCGAGGTATGCACACAAGCACGCGGATGATCGACCCGTATTATCGCGCACTAATTCCCAGGTAAAAGATAAGATGAGAATTATTCCGCGTATATCCTCTTGCGCGCGCGCGCGCCGATCATTGCCACGAGATATAGAGAGCGAGAGATTTAGCCGTCAATTTTTCGTTACACTCCGAAAAAAGGAAAAAGAAATGAGAGCTTGCAAATGTATGTATGCATGTATGTATGTGTGTCTGTGTGCTTTGGCGCCGTTTTTATGCAACGCATTACATATATACAGCGTGTGCATCGCATATATCGTGCGTGTGCGCAGGCCGCATAGAACATTCTTGACTCGCTCACGGCTGATCGTTGCTGCCACACGCGAATTAACTTAAACTGCTGCCGCTATAAAAAATGCGGAAGCGAATACATAATACATCTAGTCTAGTTCGTTCTCTATTATAGACAATGTGCCGCGTGTACCGCATTTTTGGCGGGAAAAAGTCGCGCTAAAACTCGTGCAGCTTTCTTCCTTTCCTACGACGACTTTATCCTCTTTATCAACGCGCGAAAGCTCGTTGCGCGCGCGATCGCGTGTATCGCGGGTGCTCGCGAAAGATGATCTTGAAAAAATCGATTTTTCGAACTCGAGCTACGTGCACAGCACCACCCACGTTTCAATACTTGATGCATCTCTCGCACCTTCTTTAGCGCTCGCACGAGCGAGCGAGCGGCTGCGCTGTAGAGCAACCGCTCCTATACATAATGCACAACGTATATTATTATATCCTCCTGGCATAAAGCCGAACTCGTTCGTCCTATATCGTGTATACGTATGTCGCGTATGCGAAAAAAATATATATATCGTACACGACGTGCGTAGACTCGGCGCGCTGGTTATAGCACACGCCGAGCCAAGCTGTAAGGGCTTTTCGTCCACGAGCGTCGACGAGGCGGCGAGCTTGCGAAGTTGTCGCGCGCGCGGGGCACTGCTAGTCGCTCATCGGGTCTCTCGCGTGCGTGACATATACCACGACCGTGTTCGTTTGCCCGCGCGATCTCTCCGTCGCGTTATAATATACCTGTGGCGCGAGTGTGGGCATGCGTGCGTGTATCCGTACGTGCCTGTGCGTGTATGTAACGCGTGTGTGATTGTATTTATTTACCTGCATCGATCCGATTCTCTGCATTTTTTTCCAACCATCATGGATCAACTCGATAACATCGACAGCGATTTATGGCTCGAGATTTACATAAAGGTATTTATACGTAAACTGGAACGTCGTATACGAAACTTTAGACTTTCGCTCTCGGCTCGCTACAAAGCTATAACATAACATAACGTTTCGCGCATGTATATTTACGTGTGTGTGTGTGTGTGTGCGCGCGCGCGTAAGTGCTAGCAGCGAGCTTGCAGCACATTGCACGTGAACTTGACTTCAATTCCGTGCCGAGGGGAAGGGGGGAGAGGGGAGAAACAAGCATTAAAAGACAGAGAGAGATGTCAATGTCATGTTGCAACGATTCTCTCTCGCTCGCTCGCTCTCGTTTGCTTGCTCGTTATAATAGCAAATTTCGACCGTTGTTAACCGAAATTGTTCCCTTTTTGCCTTATGCGATATATCTATATCGCGATTTTTATACTCGTGTCACATACACAAGAGACGCAAAGATGACATAAGGCTCGGGACACGCTCCGAGATTATCGACTTATGTCACCGATGATCACGTGCGATCGCAGTGCCCGTCATCACGAAACCTGAGAGAGAGAGAGAGAGAGAGAGAGAGAGAGAGAGAGAGAGAGAAATTGGCATCGTACGTCGTGCATACGATATATATAATGTAAATTTACTCACACGCTCACGTAGTAGCTGCAATTTGGAAACGAGTTCTGAACTTTTTCCCCCTGTCTGCGGTATACAAATTGAGAGCAGCGAAGCCCGCCGCGGCGTTGGGATCATCACGTGCACTCCGCGCCGGGCCAAGCACTGTCATAATATCGGCTACTCGTCGCTGCCAATTTGTAATCGTTCCCTAACGAGCATATATAGAGGGTCATTAGACACGCGAATTGCACATTTTGCCGACGACGTATCGATTGGTTTCTAACAACTGGAAGCGGCAGCAGCAGCAGCTTATATTATGTGTTTCCCTATTGTACATCGCACGCGGAAATATAAACGTCATTGTCACCGCCGTGCGCTTGTTATAATCAGACCCGTCGCCGTTGTACCAACAAGGAATAAATATTTTAATGGCAATTTAATACATGCACGCCTCTTTTCGAGAACGTTCGACAAAATCTCGTGCTTGTCGCTTATTGAACTGTTATAAAGGCAATAAAGCTCGATTGTATCTCGTGCTTTCCGAGGAAGATCCATCGTCGCGATGACGATTTGCGCGAAAATCTCGTCGCTCGATCGAGCGTATCATCATCACGCAGGCTTGATTCGTTTGATTCGTGCAGTATTACACATGTAACGCGCAGTATGTGTGTGATTTAAATCCGCGCGCAAGGCTATCGTCGACGATGACGACGACGACGACGTGCCTTTGATATCCTCCTCCTCATCGCTCGTCGTTGACACGGATTTTCTCTTCGATATTGAGCTTTGGAAATTGAGATTTATCTCGGCCGACTGCTGTGCGGCTTTTCCGCCTTCGATTACAATTGCTACGTATAATATATTTGAAAGCCGCGCGGAATATCAATTGAGCGTGTACGGCAATCGAGCGCACAAATAATATGTATTTATTGAAATTTCTTACTTTTATCGTGAAATGATTACAAAAGCGCGGAGAGCTCGAGCCTCCGTTGCGCAAATATAATATTGACTCTGCTCGAAGGAGATGCGCAGTTTATTTAAAATAACGACCAATATATATATATATATATTCGTTGATGCATTGTGGGCAAAAAACTGTCTCTTTCTTCTTTTTTTTATTTTTTCTTATACGAATTATGACACACACGTTATGATTCCACGTGCTTTCCGATTGTGCGCTTGAAAATGTCTGTGTGTCGCGCCTCTCATCATTATTATCATTATTATTATGCTTCGCGCGATTTCTTATCGCGATCAGCTGTTGGCCGCTTCAATATACCAGAGGGCTGCAGAAAGTCGAGAGTGTATAATTTCATACAAAGCTTCTTCTGATGATGCACCGATTTTTTCCTCCTTTCGCGCGCAAACTTACCTGGAATTCTAATAATAACGTTTTTGCGAGACTCTCTCGCGCGCGTGTGCGTGTACGCGCGCCGCCGTCGCCTTTTTCTCGTTGCGTCGCGACGGAACTCCGCGCGGCTAAAAATAAATCTGAATTTTATTGTCTGGCCTTGCTCGTACGACGATTCTATATATTAATTAGCGCTCTAAACAAAAATTTAATCCTCTACGATACGATGATCAGTGGAGGAAAACTGGACTTTTTAGTTCCTCGCACGCACGGGTGGCTCTCCTCTCTCTCTCTCTTTCCGATGTGTCAATTTAATAAACAATTGAACAACAAGTGATAATGAGCTCGAGCTCGCTCGCTCGTTATAACCTTTTTTCTCAATGTTCAGTGACTGCCGCCTATTTTCTTTCCCCCGCGTAAATCTATCTATCTGTTTTCTTCTCGCCGTCGACTCCCCCGTTGTTTTTTCGATACCCAGTGCGGTGTTTGTTGCTTCGCTCCACGTCAATAGGAGTAAATCTTTTCGAGAAAACGACGACCACGCGGTATCATGCTACAAGCTATCGACGATGATGCGTCACCCGAGAATTTGTTCAGTACACACATATTTACCCGAAATTACATTTGCTCCCCGAGCTCGATTTTCAAGACACGACGATTAACGTTTGCGTTTCTTTGTTTGACAGTATATGGACATTGGCGAGGACATCGGAGTGCCGGACGACTTCACCAACAGCGAGATGGTCACGGGCATGTGGTGGCGTCACCTGCTAGCCGGTGGCGTCGCGGGGGCGGTGTCGCGCACCTGCACCGCGCCCCTCGACCGCATCAAGGTCTATCTGCAAGTGCACGGCTCCAAGTCCTGCAACATCTTGAGCTGCGGCCGCTACATGATGCGCGAGGGCGGCATCAAGTCCTACTGGCGCGGCAACGGCATCAACGTACTTAAGATCGGGCCCGAGACCGCCCTCAAGTTCGCCGCCTATGAGCAGGTCAAGCGCCAGATCAAGGGTAGCGACAATCGCGAGCTCAGCATATACGAGCGATTCGTGGCCGGCTCGATCGCCGGCGGCGTCTCCCAGTCCGTCATCTATCCTCTCGAGGTAAATATTTTGTTTTTATTTGCAAAGAAAATGAATCAAGGTGACATGCGTATTTACGTATTTGTTAATGTTGCGTAGGTGATGAAGACAAGGCTGGCGCTGAGGAAAACCGGCGAGTACGCCGGCATACGCGACGCGGCGAGCAAAATCTTCAATCAGGCGGGATTGAAGAGCTTCTACAGAGGCTACATTCCCAATCTCATCGGTATCCTGCCCTACGCTGGTATCGATTTAGCCGTTTACGAGGTAAGCGTCTCAATCGGAAATCAATGCATTTTTCATCGTTAAAAGCACGTTTCTAACGAGCGCCTCTTCGACTCTCCCCCACAGACGCTGAAAAATAATTATCTAAGGACACACGACAAGAGCGAGCAGCCGGCGATCTGGCTGCTGATACTCTGCGGCACCGTGTCGAGCACGGCGGGCCAGGTATGCTCCTATCCATTGGCACTAGTCAGAACGCGACTGCAGGCCCAGGTCGCGCCCGTCAATGGCGAGATGAGCATGGTCGGCATATTCAGCGACATACTCAAGCGCGAGGGATTGCGCGGCCTCTATCGCGGCCTGACTCCCAATTTCCTCAAGGTAAGAGCACTTCGATTTTCGGTCAAAAATGTTAAGCCAAATTGCCGAAGATGGAAAATGTGATAATTGTATTTTCTTCCTTTTTGTTTTCAAGGTCGCGCCAGCGGTATCGACGAGTTACGTCGTTTACGAATACGTCAGATCGGCTCTGGGCGTCAACATGACGTGATGAAAACGTCCCCGGCCGCTCACCAACGTTTTAGGTTATCAATTTCACATCGTTTTATCCAGCTCGAATAACAAACTGTACGTTAAGTACAAGTTAACGATAAACATATATGTTGTAAAATATATACAGCTAATAATAATATTAATAATAATGATCACGAGGCACGGACGCGAGCGCGCGCGGGCTAGTAGGACCCAGACGACGCCAATCGTCAATTGTGTATGATATATATTATATATATAGAATTAAGTTGCGAACAGATATATGAGCCCGTGCGCCGTGCCAGTACAACCGACTGATGTAGACCCAAATTTTTTTCGAAACATTTGCGTAGATAATTTTACATATAAATAGGAGAGAGATAGAGAGATGCTTGTACGTATATATATTTAATTATATTACTACACATTGTTACGGCGAGACCGTTTTAATCTCTTCCTCTCTTGAAAAAAACGTATATATTAACTCAATTTCATTTTATTGTTATATATTATAATATCTATGATGTAAAGCAAAATTTTCCTCTCGAGCCTTTTACCAATTTTTCTCTCATGAATACAAGCGTGTTTGCTAGTTGTCTTTTTTACGTAACGATGTGTTGAAGCATGAAGAATGTTGCATTATGCACGTGCAAGGCGCTTCTCAACTGCGACGACTAAGTAAAGTAAATTCCGCCATTTTTTCTCTCGAATAGCTAAAGGAGTGATGTTGTTGCCTATCGCGCGGATTCTTGCTTGCTCGAAAGCTCAAGTGCACTACACCGAGACAATTTTTTTAATGTCACGTGTATCTGATTATTTTTATCTGCCCACAATTTCATGGCTGTACAGTTCCTCGGTGCTACTCCTATAAGATGGATTAAGTATACGAGTATTTGTAAAAAAAAAATTAAAAACGAAAAGAATGCAAATGAGAGTTGAAGAGAGAGATCGAATGAAAGCAATTTGAGCGCTCTTGCTGTATAGTGTAATCGACTGATTATTTAAATTGACGATCGGTATAACGTCGTTGGTCGACATTTGATGAAACAAAAATAATAAATGCGCTATCAAATTGTATAATGTAAAGCGGAATATTCATTTCTCTAAGATCGAGTTATACTATGAATATAATATTTATATACTTACACTGTGATAAGTATTGATTATAAGATGTTTTAAACAAAATATTTTACAATAATATATGATAATTACAAATATTGTGTTCGCTATTCGATGGATACGTTGCTGGGATAAAAACTCTAGCTTGATGCCAAGAGTCAACGATCCTTGTAAATGCATCGTATGATATTTACGAATCGCATGCATGAAATCCGAGCTGAAACAGTCTCGTCCAATAGTCCAAAATTAAATAATTCAATAAATAATGGTTCAATGATCCCTTTTATCTTCATGATAATAATTAATTAAAAAATGAATTGATTATTACTATTTGTAATAAAATTCCAAATTAAAATGTATAAGATTAATCGATCGCGTTTAATATAATTGTATACGCATGTCGATCTTTCAAGGCTTGTTTAAATGTTATTCATTCCTTTTTTATTTAAAGAAAAAGAAACGAAAAGAACACGATAAATAGTAGAAAAAAAAATGAGAGATCGGTTTTGAAGATTGAAGTAGAAAAGGTTTTCTTGTACATTGTAGCTAGAAAAGATATTGTTTATTTCAAGTGTAGCGATGTTTTAAACGTTGCGCACACACTACCTTGCGAATCTCGCTTGTTTATTTTAGCCGGTTTCTTTTCAATATGGAGCTCATATATACGACCGACTATACTTCGTATTTATTTATTATTTATATATTAGTTAAATTATTGATGCATAAAAGGATCGACTCGTGTTGCTTTCGCTTTACGAGAGTTTGCATGTAGTGATCTGAAAAGAAGTAAAGTCGTGGAAAGAAATAACATTATTGTGTTCTTCGTTGATTATTGGTATGGATTATTGTAAATGATTAAATTCGTAATTATCAAAAATTATATATTTAATTTTTATACGAATTGTCAGCTTTATATGTAGATAGTGAAAATTTACATTGAAAGAAGTGAACAAATAGTATGTTTTTGGTACGATATATATGTCGGACAATGAATAACATTACTAGAGAATAAACATTTTTTGCTTTAAAGGACTGAATGATACACATTACACGTAACTTTCGTGAGAGATAAAAAATTAATCGAAAGCTAAAGCAAGTCGACAACTTTTTCTAGTTCTTTTTTATGCCTCTGAGTGTGAATGTATATTAAAAATAGTTTTTTTTCTATGAATAAATGTAATTATTGACTCATCCAAAATATCTGATCATTTAATTATTATTACTTACCTACCTTTAAACTATTTATCAGTTAAGGAAAACACAGCTTGGGAATGGGGATTATAAAAAAGAATTTACGATTCTATAAATCAAAGAATTTCAGTTGGGTTTCATTTTATTATTTACAGACGATCAATAATTACGATACAATATTTTCATCGTTAAATGACATTAATTAATAACAGATCTAAATAAATTTGTCATGACAACATTAGAGCAAACAACCAGCGTGAGTTGAATAAAATTTTCATTCAGAAATCGTTACAATATCGGTAAAGTTATTTTCAAAATACAGCACACTATCATGCAATATTGCAGAGTAACAAATAAAATATAAAAAACTGTTTGCAGAATCTTTAAGTACTTTTTTTTAATCAAAAAAATATCAACATTAGGCCAATTAAAAAGGTGACACGTGAATTACTCAGGTGTAAAAAGCGCGTTTGATGTTATAAATATTAGAAGCAGCTTACATAAATTTAACAGTTTTTAATATAATAATATAATTGCCTACCTATTATATATTTCATTAATTTGATTTATCTATATCATACAAAAATTATTGTTTACATAGAGATATAAAATTAGCAGCCCGACAAGTGTAGTATAGTAAGTTACAAAATGGAATGTTAAATCACACGGTGTCAGTCTAGAAGAAAACTATAAACCTCCAGCTGCTTCTTTGTCTAAGATCCAGTATAGGGTTCCATGTGTTGGCTGCACTCTAGCAGCTGGTAAATTTTCTTTATCTTTCAAAATTCTCTGCAAAGAAAAAAAACATGAAATTCGAATTTCTTAATATCATCATTAAACGTTACATTTTAATTTAAAAAATACTACTTACTTTTACCATTTCTTTTTTGCCTGCACCAGTGACAGCAAAAATACATGCCTTGGCATTGTTAATAACCGGGAATGTCAGAGTTATTCTTGAAGGAGGTGGCTTAGGAGAGTCATTGATGGGACACACCCACAAACTAGTTTCCTCTAATAAACGATGATTAGGAAACAGCGAGCAAGTATGACCATCAGGCCCCATTCCCAAAAGTAAAACATCAAATCTTGGTATACTATCTGGAGGAAAGTACAGTGTCATTTGTTTGATGTAGTCCCTAGCTGCATCTTCAGCTAAAAAAAATAATTTTGAGTTTTTCATTTAAGTTAATATAAATTAAATTAATTGTCAACCAAGCTGAGCAAAAAATTATTTGGTAAGTTAGTTTACCTGTAAGCTGGGGATCAATCTTTATAAATTGATCCTCAGTGATAGGAATCTTTCCAATCAAACTTGCCCTATATAGTCCAAAAGTTGATTCAGTATTTTCGAAGGAAACTATCCTCTCATCGCAGAAGAAAAATCTCCATTTGCTCCAGTCTGTTTTTACAAGAGGCAAACCCTCGGAAAGAAATTTGACCAAAGAGCCACCTGAAACATGAGAATATTATTCACAATTTGAATCATTAGAAAATGATAATTAGCGCGTCGAATGAACGGAGATAAGAGAAAAAAAATGATACGATTATCCCGTGAATGACGACACAAGAGTGTTTGTTTATAATGAGGATTTTACGATCGAAGCGAGCTACATTGCATCAGTCGACCGATAAATAATTTACGCTAATTACGACTCAATGAAAAATACGGTTTTGGCGCTTGCAGCGGGCAAAAGCTCTTCCATATAATCTTAAACAATAGTCTGTTGGAAATTTGTCATTATTTAGATTTCATTTAGATTTCAAACAATGCAGGTGAATGAGTCATTATGAATAGTCAATGAAAAAGAATCGCGAGACGGGGTCTTCGAGAATGGGGGTCTGTTGAAAAAAAACACACAGTCACAGACACACACCTGACAGTCCAATTTTGAAGATATCCTCGGCCTCGATGACATCGGTAGCGTAGCGTTCGAGGATTTGTGCAAGCCTCGTTACAACCCCCGAGGCGTCGGGCTCGATCAACGTCTCCGACAATGACGACGTCGGCTCTGACATTGTGGACAACTTATTTATTGTTTATCGCGAGCGAGAGAGAAAAGCCGCTTCAACGAGCGAGTATTGTTATATATAAAACTTTGTAAAAAAGAATAAAACGCCTTGACCGGACAAGTGGCGACTTTTCAATGTCAGATGTTGAGCGAGCAGCAGCACCAGCAACACAGAGCAGTAGACATGGATGAGTAGGTGTTTTTTTTTTTTTATTCCCCCGTCGATCCCGTCGTCGTCGTCTTGTGCGTGTCTGTGTGTGCGCGATAGAACATTGTATAGCCATAGACGTTGTAGATAAGATAACGGTTTAGTGCGAATCGACGACGTGATTTCGCAACGAAGACGATAGGTGGCCCTCGAGAGAATATCGAGTCCGCGAATACGAATTCGGCGAATTTTCATTGCAACCCTAACGTCGCGCTTTTAAACTCGCAGAGCTGCGTCATTTAAAGGGCGCGGCTCGCGTGCTAGCGTGTAATTGTGAGTTTTTAACTAGCTTCCGATGATTCATAATTGATATCTTTGCGTTCTCATAATTTTATGGAGCCAAATTAACGAATAACAATTACTCGACCATTCAAAGTTTCTCGAGGAAAATCGTGATAAAACAATTTAAGCGCTGAGTAGAGTAATTAAAATTTGATTAGTTTTAAATTCAAATTATTTTTAATTTTGTTGATCGAACTTTTGCTATTTAAATCTATCGTCAAAAAAATTCAAATGAGAGTAACAATCGAAAGCTCCCTCTGGAGATTCCATGAAAAATCACGATTTGCTCTGTCGTTCAGACTTCAGCGCGACGACATAGCGTACATATTTGGAGTTTACTGAGCATCGTCGAGTGGCTTGTGTCAAGTTTTTGAAGGATCGACTAGAGACTTCAAATCGAGGTTAAAAGCTGCACAATATACAAACGCGCACGAGCTGAATTGCGAGCATACATAAATAACTAAGCAAATGTCAAATTGAGCCTAGAAAAATGAGTCCCAACGATAATGATCTCGAATGCACAAATGTCGGTGGCGGTCACAGCGTGTTCAAGGAGTTCGACGAGATCAATCATCTCATTCAGCAGCTCCAAACGCCAGATTTACCGGCCAGGACGATGGAGAAAAATATGGACCGATTTTGTTTTATTTTGAAACAGTATCAGGATCAACCGCAGCTGCTCGACCCTTACTTGGAGAGCTTTCTCTCGCCCTTGATAGAATTCGTACGCGAGAGAAGCGAGTCCGAGTCACTGAAGCATTATTTTTTCAAGTATATTTACATCATCATGAGTGTCAAGACTTACAAGAAAATTGCAATTTATTTGCCACACGAAGTTACAGATTTCAATCCTGTTTTGGAGATGCTAGAAAAACAGAATATGGACGACAAAGAAAACTGGCAAACGAGGTATGTGTTATTGATATGGCTGTCCATCATTTCAAAGATACCATTTGCAATGTCTAGGCTTGAAACTAGCGAAATCAAACCAGAACAAACTGTCACTATGAGGGTGCTTGATATCTGTAAAAAGTATTGCTCATCCAAGGATGCCTGCTCGATTGCTGGAATTTATCTCTTAGCTAACTTCTTAACGAGATCTGATGTCAAAGAAAAGCATTTGGATGACATGATAATGTGGAGTCTTAGTAATTTTGAGAAAGATAAATTAAATCATAGACCCTTAGCTATCATAGCTTCAGTTATAAAACATAGCTGTAGAGAAGATCTCGTACCATATACTCAAATGATATTGGATAAAATTTCTGAATGTAAGCTTAATGAAAGCTCTGCTGATCTTGTAAGAAAATTTTCTATGAAAATTATCCAGAGAATTGGCATTACATTACTCAAGTCAAACTTTAAACCATGGAGGTATAAGAAAGCTTCCAGAACTATCATGCTTACTCACAACGTGGTTGAGTCCAGCAGTAAGGAACCAGTTATTTTAGAACAAGATTATGAAGTATCAGAAAGCGAAGATCAAGAAGTCCCTCCAATCATGGAAGATATTTTGGAACATCTTATCAAAGGCCTACAAGATAAATCTATGATTATCAGATGGTCTGCTGCTAAGGGTATTGGACGAATAACGGCACGTTTACCAATAGATTTAGCTGACGATGTTCTTGGATTTGTTTTGAATTTATTTTCAACTCGAGATTCTGAAACAGCTTGGCATGGAGGCTGCTTAGCTTTAGCAGAATTATGTAGAAGAGGTTTGATTTTATCTTACAGACTTGAAGAAATAATACCTCTAGTCATACAGGCTCTGATATTTGATGAACCTAGAGCTTATGGTCCTGTGGGTTCTATTATTAGAGATGCAGCATGCTTTGTTTGTTGGTCATTTGCTAGAGCTTTTGAACCCGAAGTTTTTCAACCCCATGTCAAAGAAATAGCTCCAGCTCTTTTAGTGGTTACTTGCTTTGATCGTGAAATCAATTGTCGTAGAGCAAGTTCTGCAGCTTTTCAAGAAAATGTTGGTAGACAAGGAAACTTCCCACATGGAATAGATATAATTGCAGCTGCTGATTATTTTGAAGTTGGAGTTCGTAGTAATGCTTATCTTAAAATTAGTGTACATGTGGCTAAATTCGAAGGATATTTTGAACCTCTGGTTAATCATTTGATTAAGAAAAAAGTTACTCATTGGGATGTAGCAATAAGAGAACTCGCTGCTCAGGCTTTGCACAATCTGACTGATTTAGATGCTAATTACATGATCAAAAATGTTTTTCCTATACTTTTGGAATACATTGACTCCATAGACTTATTTGTACGTCATGGTGCTATTCTAGCAATTGCTGAGATTTTGGTAGCTTTACAGAAGAAACTCAATACTGATATAAGTAATATTATCTCACCAGAACAACTCAACAAAATTCAAAATATTGTAAAAACCTGTAAGAACCGTGGTCAACTTCGTGGTCTTGGTGGAGAAATTATCAAACAGGCATGTGTCACGCTTATAAAAAAATTTGCCTCTGTACATTGTCATGTAAATATTAAAGATCATATTGATGATTGGCAAAACTTACTGGAAGACTGTTTAAGTAATGAACTCCCCACTGTGCGAACAATGTCTGCTGAAGCACATCAAGCTTTTCTGGAAGAATATTATTTTACTTGGGATGAGGAAGCTAGACACATAATCATCAATAGATATCTTTCTAATCTTCAATCTACTAATCAGTTGAACAGAATAGGCTTTTCTCAAGCAATAGGGTATTTTCCAGTATCAGTATTAACAGAAAAAGGAGCTGACATATTTTTAAAACTTATGGAATGTTGCTATATAACAAGAGAAACAACTCTTTGGGCTGAAAGTAGAAAAGAAGCTATAAATTCTCTCAAAAAAAATTGTGATACATTGGGATTAAAATATTCAGAGCAATGGAAACCTTATGTCTCAGATTTATACAAATGTCTTTTTAATGGGCTAAAAGATTATACAAATGACAGTCGTGGTGATATAGGATCTTGGGTACGTGAGGCAACTATTACTGCTATATTCAATTTAACTAACTTGGTTCATGAAGCTGGCTATAATGACATACTAACTGAAAATCTTATGACAAAAGTAATTGGTGGTATAGCTCAGCAAGCAGTTGAAAGAATTGATAGAACCAGAGCTAAAGCTGGTACATCTTTCAATTCTTTAATCCATAGTCAACTTCCTAATATTCCATATCACCATGAACTGAAAGTATTATTTTCTGGCAACAATGATGATGGACAATTTGTTGACTGGAAATCAGAGAGTGAAACATTTCCACTTTTCATACAAATGTTATCTTATCCACCATATGTGCAAGATTTGCTCCGTGGAATTATTTTCAGTGTTGGAGGCTTATCAGAATCTCTAGTAAAACATTCAAGTTTATCATTATTTTCATACTTACAGCAATTAGATAAAAAAACTTTATTGTCACTGTGTCAAGAAATATGTAATATTTTTGAAGATTGTCATGGTGATGATCGCATGATTTCAGCTAGTTTAGCTTTCTTAGATAGACTATTCAGTTCTGGATGCATACAAAATATCATTGATGACCCAGAAAATGAAATGCCGAGAAGAATACTAACTTTGCTAAAACAAGAAAGTAAATCCATTAATGCAACACAAAGTCAGTTGAACAGTGTGAAAATATTTTGTCATTTATTACAAGTCAAAGGATCAATTGGTAAAGGTGCTTTTTCACAATTGAGCATTTATTTATGTCATAAATTCAAGTTTGTAAGAAAAGCAACTGCAAGCAGATTATATGAATCTTTAACATTATTTGGAGATGACATAGAAGTTGAAGAGGATGAATTGCTTGAATTATTAAACAAATTGAACACTGTGGACTGGGAAAAACCTGTTGAAGAGCTCAGACCAATTAGAAATCAACTTTGTGATATTATGAAATGTCCCATACCAATTATGAGGCAAAAACCTAAGTAAATTTATTACTGAAAAAAACGAATGAATTCAGTATGTGTATACTTTATTGATTTAACAATCTGTTTTCTTATACTGCTATTATCCATTTTAACATGTAGCCTTAAGTTTTGTGAAATATTTTCCGATCTTGTTAATATTTCAAAAATTATGCATTTACTGGAGCAATCTTATGTGCATAGATATATAAAAGTTTGTTAAATCTAAAAATTAAAAATTGTAAAATAATTTTATACTGCACAAATTATTATACTTGGAAAATGAGAAATTTTATATAGTCAAGAGTACAAATGAACAAATGAATAATTATTTTTCCACAAGAGAAACTGTATCCATTCATAAAAATACTGAATGAAGAAGCTTAACATGTACATCAAAATCAATTTTATATCATTAAAACTTTTATGTACTCGCTAAAACTTCAAATAATATGTATAAATATTATATCATACATTATCAACTCATGCATATTTGTTACATTGATCAAATTGTTATAAAATATAACTTTATTTACTATTTTTTTATTCACTATTGAGAGATATTGCGTCTTAAAATTATAAACTGTAATGAAATTTTAATAAATTAATTAATGATATACCAAATGTAATAATGTTGTTTAAAAAATAATATTTATTCAATACCTTACTTATATAATATTTATATAATTTACAATTTTGACCTTATGGGTTTTTAACATGAGCTTTTATTATTTTAACATCATCAATTGGTTTGTCATTTTTATCTGTCTCCACCAATCCTATTCTTTGTACAATTGGCATGCCACTGTATATTCTTCCAAAAATAGCATGTTTTCCGTCAAGCCATTGCGTTGGAGCTAAGGTAATGAAGAATTGAGACCCATTACTGTCTGGTCCAGAATTTGCCATGGATAATATTCCTGCTCCTGTGTGCTTCAAGTCTTCATGAATTTCATCATCGAAGCATTCTCCATAGATGGACATGCCACCTTTTCCTGTACCAGTGGGATCTCCACCTTGTATCATAAAATCTCGAATGATTCTGTGGAACTTTGTGTTGTGATAGTATCCTCTTCTTGCCAATTCTGCAAAGTTTCTGCAGGTAATAGGGGCATGTTTCCAATACAGCTCAACAACAATTTCGCCCATTCTAAAATAATAATAATTATTCAATAATTTTGAGTTTATTAAACTTTAAAACGTTTTACTGTGTCTTTTCAATGATTTTAAAAATGTACTTACGAAGTTTCGAGAACAACAAATGGAGGCTGCCAGTGTTTATCTGGGATTCCACTTGCTGCATTAGTATTACTCGTTGCTAAACTCATGATGCTTTTCTGGTAAATAACTGTAAAAAAGTTGAAGAAATTAACATTAATTTATACAATTTAATTTATTTAAAAGATTTCTTAACTGATAACAGAACTTAAGTACATAGAGATACCTAAATCAAGCTAAACCTGAATATTTTCAATATTTTTTTCCAAAAATATCAATTGATCATTTTTTTAAGAAAATTTACGTGCAGAGCACTTTTATATGAAAGCTCCATTTTTCACCCCGGATTTGATATATTCTTTATACAATAATTTCTGAGGTTGTCAATTCACCATTCAAAATAACCCGTTTGTATATCTTAGATCTCCTACGCGAGACAATAATATTTTGGGTTTGGACTTTGGACTACTAATAGGCAGCTTTATATTTTTATCAAGATGACAATAACTAATTAGTAGAAAAAAGCATCAGGTTGATAAAGTTAATTTAGTTGTTTATTTATTCATCTTTTTATAAATAAGAAAGTTATATATTTTAAATAACTTACCCAAAACAATAATTTCTTAAAATTTAAAGGTTAAGCGTCTTTGAATCTAGCGTATTCCGCGTCGCGAGATCAACCGAGCGGCGAATTGTCAATTTGACGCACCACGTGTTGCGAGTTGCTCCACCTGCAGTCATTAGTTGATAGCACAAAGTCCTTCTAGAGGCGGATTTGAAATTTGATATTTTTGCAAACTTGATCAACTAACGATTATAATATCGTTCATTGACGACTTTTATGTCATGCAAAGGTCACGAAAAAATGTTGTACAGTTTGGCTTCGGTACCTTCGCCGCCCTGATAATATCATACGACTAAAAACCATGTTACTGATCAAAGTGGTGAAAAAATTTCAATTAATTTTATGATAATTAATAGAAAAAATTTCGTGGAGCTGCATTCTAATTATTTCTTTCATATTCAGTGGTATCAAAGGAATAATAATTTTCATAAACGAAGGTATGATTTCCGATTTTTGAGTTTTTTGTTCTAAATCCAAAAAATCTCTATTTGAATTCACTGTATGCGTACATTCAAGCAGATATTTATTCAGATTAAATAAACTATTTTCAGATATTTCTCAACTTTTTTCAGAATAACACTCGAACTCTCTTAATTTATACTTCCACTTTCCATTCAAGGGAAACAAACTTGAGTTGAAACAACACGCCAATAAAAAAAAAATATTATGAATCACGGTTTACAATTTTTTTTTGTAGTAAGCACTACAATCGTTCGAAAAAGTAAACTGAAAAATTTCCTATCGGCGCTCACAAATTGTCCAGGTAATATAAAGATATATGAAACATACGTGCGTCTGATTGCCGGAGCGTCTAATCTCTCACGTACGAGATTGACAACAATCCTCTATAACTACGTGAATCGATACGCTCCTCGACGTCTGCGTCTTTAATGCCTTTTTTTTTCTTATATCGTTGCACTCGACTGATATTGTCAACGATGATTGACGTATATATCCATGAGATGCATTTTTTTAGGTCAAAAAGTTTTTCTTCTTTTTGTAATGTCGAAAAATAAATATTTAAACATTTTCGTTTCTCTTTCGCCTAAAATTCGAATTGTTTGTTTAGAACTCGATTGGTAATAATGGTCGCGTTAACGGAGATAATCTTACGCTTTATTACGCAACGCCTCAATGAATTATGCCGCAAATCTGATGTTTGAGTTTAGCACGTGAATGTTAAAAAAAAAAAAAAAGAAGAAGAAGGATACGTTCTTTTTCCCAGGCAGTCCAAACAAAGGAGGAGATTTTTCGTTCCCTCTCATAAGCCAGAGCCGTATAGCATCAACAAATGGGTATTACGTCGGCCTCGTTGTTGGCGATGAATGAAGTCGCTGCGCCGCGCGCGTCAACGATCGAGACGTGCGATGGTAGTAGGGGTCAGCCGCCGCGCCGAAGAAATGCATAAAAACGAACGGAGCCGAGGTGGTCGAGCACAGTGTGTCAGATCGAGGAGACGAGCGACGCCACGAACTTTACCCAGTGATTTTGCGCAGGTAAATAAACTTTCACTTTTTTTTGCGCTTGCCCAATTTGTGTGCCCGAGTGCGGACATCGCGCCTCTTCTTCGGTCTTTTTTCTTTTCTTTTTTTTTCGTCGAGGCAAATATTATTATCTTGTATCGAGGTAAATATCGTTGAATTCGTTTTGCGATTCCACATAGTGCTGCAACTGGTGCAATACAAAAGTATACGATATTTCAACGTGAATAGATTTTTTTTTCTTTCAATATAAACTTGTACTTACCATGTATAGACTATCCTATGAATAATTCAAAATCGCAACTTATTTTATAGAAAAAAAGAACGGCAATTTTGTAAAAATAAATTGAATAAAATGAAAGCAAAAAGTAGATTGTAAACGTGTACAAGCTATTCCTCGATCAACTTTGTCAACTCGATGTTAAAACGCGCGATGCGATATTTCAAAAGCCTCCTCGATCTGTATTTAAAAGTTGATTTTATTACGAAAGCGTTACAAAATTATCGAGATGTCATTATAGATGCATAAGATATTTTCTCAATTACGCTTAATTACAAAGTAAAATAAACTACACGAGTCGTACGGCTATCGAAACACAAACACAAACACGCACGTCTTGCATCAAAATCGATTTATTTGACGAGAAATAAAGACAAGATTCTGAAGTTACGATTGTAAAGTCGACGCGCCGCTATTATTTCTCTTCTTCTTTTTTTTACATAACTACAACGCAAAATTTCCATCCTTATAATATGTAATTTCGTTGATCAGACCCGTGTACACATCCCAGCATATAACAATGAACGGCTTTGTGACATTGAGCCTCGTCGCGCTGAGCCTCTTTGGCGCCTGCCAGGCGGAGAACACCGTGGCCACCGTCCTCATATCCCCGGATCCCAACGTGACCACCGGCCAGGTCGTCTGGGGCCATCTCAAGCTCACCCAGAGCGGCCTTCAGGGTCCGGTCACGGTCACCGGCACCCTGAGCGGCCTGACGCCCAATCAGCTCCACGGCTTCCACGTGCACGAGAAGGGAGACATCACCGGAGGCTGCAAGTCCGCCGGTTCGCACTTCAATCCCGATAAGGTAATACAGTCGTTATAAGTACGCACTTGACACGAACGAAGCGAGCCAACGAGCGGCACGATTCATGTCGAGGATAAGAGCGATTACTTCATTACATCTATATACAGTCGCGCGCGAGCTTGTATAAATTACGATATTTTCAAAACGCAATGGATTATTATCCTTTTTTCTCAAAATAAACAATTTCTCACGTACTCTTTTTTGTTCTTCTGTACAGCGTCAACACGGCGGACCCGATGACTTTTCCCGTCACGTGGGCGACCTCGGCAACGTCCTCGCCGACGCCCAGGGAGTCGCCCACATCAACATGGTCGACCGTCAGATAGCCCTGCTCGGCAACCGCAGCATCGTCGGTCGCGCCTTCGTCGTGCACGCCCTGCCCGACGATCTCGGCCGCGGTGGCAACGAGGGCTCCCGCACGACCGGCAACGCCGGCGACAGATTGGCCTGCGGCGTAGTTGGCATCTCCGCTTGATCGAGAGAGGACGCACGGAGCTTCGACTGAGATTTTTTTTTTTAATTTCGCACTTCGTTAGCGTGTAAGGCTCGAGTTATTTTTTCTTTCTTCGACGAACAAATGTCTGTAAACGTGTAATCACTTTTCAAACGCACTCGCGTATCTATGTTAATTTTTCTATGCAAAATTTTAAACGTGATCATATCTGAGACTTTTTGTAAATAAAGTTTCTTATGAATGAATGCAAATACAAGTCCATATTTTTTCAAACATAATATTTTCAAATATTTTACTTACATTATTTATTAAAACATTTAATTGATGTGAAAAAATTCAATCCATAGCTTGATCGGTAATTTTTGCCGATAATGATTGTTCGATGATCGATAATCGTTCGACTTAGATAGTCATTCACTACTTTATCGACTTTTATGTTGGGAATAATATTAAATTTAGTTATCCTAACTAGGGATGTGCGAGTACTAGAGTTTTTTCGGGTACTCGCGTTTTTTCGAGTAATCGAGTTTTTTCGACTACTCGCTATGTATTTAAGTTTTAAGTAAATAAATAATGAATGAACAGTCTTTAGACCCCCTCTCTTTGTGTATACATGCTTATAAGTGTGATATTCGCAGCGGATTGGACTAGAAAAAGAAAATAATTTAATAGTACCTCACTTCGTCACACTTATAAACATGTACACACAGAGGGACGGGGTCTAAAGACTGTTAATTCATTATTTATTTACTTAAAACTTGCACAGCCCTAATCCTAACTCAAAAAAAATATTAACGTTGACAATAATGATCTATACTGTTACAAATAAGTATTTGATCATGTATGCTCTTTGGTAATAACAATGAAGTAAAAAATAAATAAAAAACTAAAAATAAGACTTTTGAATGTGACTTCGTGAATGCAAGTATTCGTAAAATAAATATAAACAAGATTAAACAGATTGAAAAAATATAGTACCAATAGTTTATCCGGTGTATCTGTAAACTGAGGGCAAAAATGTTCTTCGTTAAAACCTTCAAGTATTTATAAGAATAGGTTTCGTGCTCGAGTAAAGAAAAGAGTGGAAACAAAGTTCAATCACTTGAGGCTTTGTGAATAGTTTTGAATATTTATACTGCTGTATCGTATGTGTTTTAAAAACAATTTTAAAATTAGCATTCTCGCCGGTTTATACACGTAGGACTGCTACGTCGCTTGTGTTTCTCTCTGCTTTACAGAGAATTCATTGATTCGTTGCCTTTCTGTAAACTACATTCAAAAATACACTGCATATACTTTGCTGAGAATCGATTATTTTAGAACCAGTTTTTAATGAATACGGATACATTATATTTGACGAATATTATAATCATTGAAGGCCCAGAGAAAGAACGCCTTTCGTGCGCATCCGACGATAAACACGAAACGAAGTCAATCACATTTTTGCGTACAAACACACATGGTCGCAGCACGAAGTGATACATTTAACATCCGTTTCAGCAAGTTTTTACATATCTTTATAGCCGCAAATGTTCGCTCTCGCCCTTTATTTCGTGCAACTTGCAGAGCGACGCACACAAGCCGTGAATCGAAAATTCACAGACGCCCGAGCAGCGCCGAGAGGAGGCTCGCTTCTCGAGATTACGCCATACGTTGAGGTTGCCGATTGGTCGCTAGAAGCTTGGGTCGCGCTCATACTTTTATTTCTTTTTCTTTATTCTCTGTGCTTCGCGAAGTATAAAACGCCGACTGAAGCTCGAGCGACTTCGCATAGTCTTCTCAACTGGCCCACAGAGTTGAACGTTTGCTTTTCTGTAAAGACTACTTGGTTTCTTTCGAGAGTTAAAGATGACGAACTACGTTGTACCCCAGGGTTCCGTGTTTACGGAAAAAAAGTATCGAGACGATACGGTTTTTCAAAAGATCGAGAAGGATTATTTAACGCTGGCCGATGCAGAGTGCACAAAAAACAACGAGCTATTAAAAGCGGCAAGTATTCAATACAATTTTTTTTTAATATTTTCAAACGTACAATAATTTCAAACGAACAATATTTTCAACAAATAAGTTTTTATCAGTTTGTGTCGTATTAATGTCTTACGATATGCTGTACTTGCTTAAGTGCTTAGTGCTTAAGTTACGGGGATCCCCGTTACAAGATATCGTCGCCTCAGCGCAAAAACCGCACTAATAAACTCGAGAGGCAAAAACGTACCTTAGTTCTATTCTTTTAGCATAAGACTAAGGTCCGTTTTTATCTCTCGAATTGTTTAGTGCGGTTTTTGCGCTGAGACAATGATATAAAATACAGTAAACCCGACTAGATACGGAAATTATTAATGGAAAGGGAGATTAAAAGATAATCGATCGAATAAGGATAACAGATCTTTGAAACTTATACGATACGTTTTGAAGTTTGAAAAAATTATTCGATAGCAAATGTGTAACTGTCTTGACAGTTTTGATCGCCTATTTTTCAAAATATTTTTTTTGTTAATTGAAACTCAAGTTTCAATAACAATTTGTTTTATGGATTTTTAGATTGTTAATGAGACACTCATTCCACTGATGAAAAAGGACAACAAACTTTTTGAAACAATTTTTAATCGAATTGCCTTCGGAGGAAGTTATTATAAGGGAACTAAATATGGTAGCCCAAATGAATTTGATCTTTACTTGGTACATAAATTAGACAATTGGAGCATTGATTTAGTGGTAAGCAGATTAAACTATTCCATTTAAACTTTATTTTTACATCTTCGAACTTCATTTTTACAGATTGATACAAATCACAATAAAGTCGGTTATGTAAAAATAAAGATCAATTACAGAGGAGGAAGAGATCCAAATTGTGTAAGGTATAAAGAAGAACTCAAAAAAATAACAGATTCCAATGATTACTTGGATCAAAATAAATTCCGTTCGTGGTTGGAAAGTGTAATCACGTCGGCTTTTAATACTCTGCGAAGGGGTCCTTCTGGATACGAATTATACCACGGGGGAAGAACCTATTATGTAATTATTTCACTTATTAAATTACAAAATTATTAGCAAATATTAAAACTAATGTACTTTGAATTATTGCTAGATGAGACACAAAAAATCAGGTCCTGCATTTACGATCATGATCGAAACGCCGAACGGTGATAACGTATTCGACGTCGATCTTGTACCTTGTATTGAATTCAATGGTGTCCAGTTAAGTTCTGGATACAAAAAATATAACGAAGATGTATAACTTTATGTAATATTAATAATAATTTTATGCTCAATGTACTAAGACTTATTCATTTTGCAGAAGAGACCGTTTAGAGTGGTACCAAAACCACTATACGGATCAATATCGAATGATAACTTACTTTGGCGTTTATCCTTTTCCGAAAATGAAAAAGCTATGTTAAATAAAAACGGTGCAGTGAAGTCTATAATAAAATTAATGAAGGTAAGTTTTAGCAATGTAGTAATGGTAACGATATAAACTTCTGAATAAAAAATGATTTTATTTTAGAAATTCCGCGATACTCATGAGCTGCAAAGTATTGTAAGTTACTATATGGAGACGATTTTCTTCCACGAATTAGAGAATCACAAAAAAGATTTGGATCAATTCGTAAGAGGGTCTAAAACTTGGCTATTTATGCATGTAGGTATCACATATATTGATAATAAAATTAAAAATGGAATAAAAGCTTCAGTAAATATTAACACACAGGGAATAAGAAAATTGAAGGACGCTTTGGAAAAAGAGAAGCTTCCGTACTTCTGGCATTCGGGGCTGAATTTATTCGAAAAGATGTCACGGGCTACTATGCAGAATCATGCCAATCGTATTCGCAATATTATTGACGAGATCGACAATAAAATCGACGACGATAAACTCGTACTTGCCAGAAAGATTTGTGGGGCATAATTTTTTATACATTTTTTTACACCCTTTTCTTATACTTTACTTAATTTAATGCATGATTTTTATTGAAAAATATCTATTTCTCTTGAATTTCAGTAACTGCTTACGAGTCTAAATATTTAATACGAGGTATTATATTTTTTTTATATTATAGAAAAATGATTTTATTTTGATTTTGATATGCAATGTCGATTAATATTTTACTTTTAATTTTGATGATGGAAACTTCTTTTTAGCTAATTTTCGAGTTGTATATCAAAATTATAATAATCGCTATTATAATCGCCGAAGAAGGGATGATAATGAGCTTAATAATATGATCTTGGTGTTCTTTATAATTCTGATTATTTGGATGTTGAATCAGGACCAGAGTACGAGTACAACTACGTAGAGCATGAAAAAGAACCCGCTGGGAATTGGAATTGTATGATCCTCTAAAAAGATAAGATTTTCATCGCAAACTCTGTCCGAGGTACTACTGAATAACTGTAATATTTTAACAATTTTTATGATAATGATAAGTTTCGTACTTGGAATAATAAACGTAAATGTGACACCAAACTTATAATAAATATCATGTACACAAAACTACAAAAAATTGAGATTTATTTCACTCATTGCGAGTTTATCTCACGCCTTGCATGGCTATATGAATTTTTATAATAAAGTTTTGATTCTGTATAGTCTAATTTTGTTTCGCACCTTCGCTAAAGCGAAGAAAAATATAAATCAATTTTGTAATATTAAAAACCGAAGCTATTGCTCACCCTATGAACAGCCAAGCCAAGTAAGAATAAAATTAGCCTGGGGAAGCTCAGTTATATGCGCAATCGTAAACAATAACAATCATTACGAGCTTTAGACACTCTATTTATTTGTTACTCTAGCTGTCATCTGCTTTCCTTCCTTGGCAGTATAAGCCAAGTGATATCGCGCATCAGTAGCGTGTTGAAAATTTCGTACACAGATGTATCGTTAATTAAGGGTTTTAACCGCTAGACTTAAAGTGAATCCTCATGAGGCCAAAACGAAAAAGCCGTCTCGCAACGGAAAACAAATTCGAACTATTCGGGACGAATGTAAAATTGGAGATCGAGCAGAAGAAATCGGCCGAAATCAAACAAGAGGATGCAAAGGGGAGCATCGACTTTCACGACGACAATTGTCATTACGATCTATCCCAAAATGGGGGAGCTGCTGGAGCCGCGAACACGCAAGAGAGGCATTCGGGTGATGGCGCACCGGGTCAGGCAATCGACTACAACAACAACATCAACGACAAAGTCGACAACTGCGGCACCGCGGACGTCGCGGAGAATGACGATCGCGTCGATCAGAGCGGCTTGATCGTCGTGCCGAGCTACACCGTAGGCTGGTTCGATTACGCCTCGATCCACCACATCGAGCGCCGAGCCCTGCCCGAGTTCTTCAATAACGTCAATCCCCTCAGCAAGACGCCCGAGATGTACCTGTTCTACCGTAACTTCATGATCGACACGTATCGACTGCAGCCGAGCGACTATCTCACCCTGACGGCCTGCAGGCGCAACTTGCCCGGCGACGTGTGCGCCCTGGCGCGGATCCACGGCTTCCTCGAGCAGTGGGGCTTGATCAATTATCGGCCGAGGATGAGAATGTACTTGAAGCCCCGTAAACCCAAGCAGGTCCCCTACAGACCGTACTCGTCGGTCGATAGCACGGCTGCAGCTGCCGACAATTGGACGCCCACGAGCAAGTGCGCGACGCCCAAATCGCTCGGGACGCCTGCGAACGAGAGCGAATCACCCCAAACGCCTCGATCGGCTAAAAAGCCAAAAAATAATGCAGGACTGTTACGTCAAGTTGTCCGACGTTCTCCAGAGTGGCGGCGGCGGCCAAAACTATGACGAGCCGTCGTTGCCCAAGCTCGAGAGACCGAGAATCTACGAGCGCCGTAAAGCATTGTCCCTACTCTTCAAAGCAATAGCGAGCGAGGGTGAGGAGCAGTCGGATGCATCTACGAAGACGGAAGTCGAAAGTACCACAAGCAGAGCCGAATGGACGGAGAAAGAGAATTCGTTGCTGCACGAGGCCTTGGAAATCTACACGGGGGGTAGAAACGACTGGCAAAAGGTAATCGTTCAACGGCTCAAAGGCGAAAAAAGATTAATAATTCCTTATCGTCCCCCCATTCAGGTGAGCAAGCACGTCGGCACGAGGAGCCTGGACGAGTGCGTGCTGCACTTCCTGCACTTGCCTAGCGAGGATCCGCGCCTCGAGGAGTCGTTATACTTCTGGGATGCGGAGCCGCTGCTGCGAGCTCCCGAGCCCATCGCCTTCATGGTCAAGAAGGAGCTCAGCCCCCTGAGCCACGTCGCGGTCTTGCTCGCGGCGATGGTGCACCCGCGCGTGCTCGCCAGGGCGATCGAGGCGGCGACCCGCGAGAGCTACTTCGGCAAATCGGATCCGACCCTCGTCCAGGCCGACAAGGGCATGAGCGACATACTGATGTGCTCGCGCGACTGCATCGACCAGAAGATCAACTTCCGTCTCAAGTTGGACGAGCTCAAGGAACGCGAGTACGAATTGCTGCGAGCTCAGCGGTGGCAGCTCGAGCGCGACCGACAGAAATTTCACGCGGAATTTCGCCAGTATCTGCGGGATCGATTCGAGCCGCAGCTGCGAGGCTCGCAATTCGGTCCGCAGCTATTGGCGCCTGTTGGCCCTCCTGGCGTTTTCAATTGTTGTTTGGGACTTGTGCTCAACGAGCCGTAGATATTTTTTTGTTGTGTGTTTTTTTTAAGTCTCTGCAACTGTACATTTTACTTATAATTGATCCATACTTGATTGATGAAATCAATGAGCGAATTGCAAGTTCTCGTGCTGGTTGACGAAATCGTTTGTATTCGATTTATTCAGTGCAATTATATACATGTTCGATCAATTCAAATGAGTTGAAATTTCAGTTGCTTGAGTATTCAGTTCTATTTCTTTTGAATTATTATTTACTATTTCATTGAATCGTTTCGCTTTCAAAACGTAAAAATGCATGTAACCATATGTGAATGAAAGCTTATTTAAGAAAAAAAGTTCAAATTTTATTTGTAAGTTATTCATGCGCAATAAAATTGAAAATGTTGCAATGGAAACTTTATATCATTATTAAATTTCTCATAATTTCTACAAGGTAAAAGGCTTTTTGTGTAAGGAAAACATTTCAATTTGATTATTCCTTAAAAATAGTTTTATTTTACAGGTAACAGGTACTATACATTTATATAGTATTATATTACAAAAAATTAATATTAACATAAATATTTATAAAAACATTAATTCAAATTTTCAAGCAATATCTCTGCTCCTTTACTTGACTCTGCCTTCAGATTTTTAACATTTTTAAGCTTTTCTTTTAAAGTTTTAACGCATTCTTCTGATTCACATTTAATAAAATTAACTAATAAAAAGCATCCTCTATTGAATTTAACCCAATTTTCTAATACTTCTTCAGTGAGGTACTCTAGGAGAACCTCCCCAAAAGTTGTTTCTTGTTTTTCTTTTCTGCTCTGGTCCATTTGAATGATCTTTTTGAAAGTCATGTGTAAGCCAGCTTCTTCAATAGCTTTGATTTTCTCATCTTTTTTGTCTTTGTTGTCTATTACAGAATCAATGTCTGTAATGAATTTTGCTACAGAAGCAAAAGCTTCTTTTAGTTTGGGTCCACTGCAGTTATTCAAAATAGCTAATGTAACTATTTGAATTTTACCACTATTCAACCACATTAAAGGTTTCTCACTAATGCTTTCAAGCAAATTTTCACTCACACTTTCCAAAATTTCTTTAGCTTTGACTTCTTGTGGTTTTTTAGTGAATTCATTATTGTCTCCTTGTTTCAAATAATCTATGGTTGTTGGATGGAAGAATTTTGAATCTCTCTTGGCAACCATGTACATAATAACTCTTCGACCACAATCGTCTGCAGCAATGTCATCAATGTTATTTATGATCTCTTGAATGATAATTTTTTTAAGTAATACAGTATCATCAACTGCATCAAATAGACACATAAGCATGAGCGATCCATGATCAGATGTGGCTATACTTTTCACATGTTCTTTTAGAGTTTTCATCATAATTTTTTTGTCCTTATTTGTACCATTCCAAATGCAAATGTTTGCAGCCTTAGCACCATCTTTTGTCTGTGACAATTCAGCAATCAACGGTCTAGCTAAAGCCATTATTTCATCTTTATCTTCTTTTGAGCACTGTGATAAAAATTCATAAAGAACTGTATGAACAAGACTTGAATTAATCAAGTTTTTATTCAAGATCTTGTTTAAATTAGCTTTCATAGCTGTTAATGTAGCTGATTTCATATCTGGAGATTGTTCAAAAACATCTGTCACTGATTTGATGTTCTTGTCTTTTGATTTTTTATAATAATCGCCATAAAATTCTTGTTTGAAAGCTAATTTTTGCTGTACACTTGCAATTTCGACGTATATTTTTTCAAACATAGATGCAGATAAAACACTGCTGGCTAATTTAACAACATTACCATAACATACCTCTAAAATTTCTTGTTTTATTTTTGATGATCCAGCAGTTTTAAGCAATGTTTTGATGATATTTTTTGAGTACTTACAAAAGAACATTTTGATTAATTGAGGTCGTATTTCAGTTACTATTTCCAATTGGATATCTGGATTGGAGTATTTGATTTGCCATTGAATTACTCTGGACAAGTCGTGCATGAAGATCATCTTCAAATAATGAGTTTTCAATAAGTCGTGAAGTTGTTTTGTCAATTTTGCTTGTTCGTCTTTGGGTAATTCTGCCCGTCTGATTTTTTCTCCAATTTTCTTGGCTTGAATGACAATGTCATAAGCATCATCCAATTTTTTGGCACGTCGTTTTTCTCTCAACTCTTTCTGCTCTTTTTTATATTCGAGCCAATTAGGCTTTTCATTCTCAGCAGTCTCCTTTTCTTTTTTGATCATTTTCGCCTTATCCAAGTTAGGCTTTCTCGGTCCTTTATTCTGGATCTTCTTTTTGTCAAAACTTTTTTTTACTGGCGTAGTAGACTCTGAATTTTCTTTTTTAATTAACTTGTTACCATCCACATTTGGTTTCTTTTGAGTGGGTTTTTTCTTCTGAATCTTCTTTTTGTCAGTATTAACTTTCGACGGTCCTCGTGCTTTTTTATTATTATTTTTATTTTGTGGTGTAGTCGACTTTCGCTTGCCGAGAGCCATTTTGGATTGATTGAAATTTACTTTGTTTAAACTTAAAAGACTTGTTTGAACTCTTAGAATAAACACACGTGTTGGGATACCGGCAGTGTACACTTAATAAAACTTTTTAGGTTAAAAGTGGACAGACCTCCTCGAGGCTATAGATAGAGGCTTGAAGAAGAACCGGACGATTCGAACCAGATGGTGCGCCTTACCGACGCGTCGCGAGGCGCAGCCGGCAGCGCACCTCGAACTATATCGGTTCAGTGGCGCATAATTCGAAAGTTTGCTTGAAATCACCATGTCTTGAATATGACTACCTTTATATATTATTTTTAAAAAATTGTATAATTTCATTGAACTACTTGATAAAATTTGTACTCCGAGCACCAACGATAGTTAAATGAGCTGGGGGAAAAAATGGTATCTTAAATAATTTGAAATTTTAATGACTTTAATTAACTACAACCAAATACCCACAGTAAAAAACAAAGAGACATTTTAAATAAAATAGAACTTATTCAATTATGATATTTAAAACTAGCTCTTCAAACACACACGTGTTTAATCAATAACTTATTACGATAAATTATTAAATTAAAAGTTAACATGCATAAATAAAATTATCCAAACATTTTTTTATTTTATTGATCTCAAAATTTTATAATTGATTGAAATTATTTTTGGTTTGTATCGACTCTTGACACTCTATGCCGCTATGTAGAAAATTATGAAAATGTAATTAAAAATCGAATATTGACAATTAAATTAAAAGATGGTAAAATGACTGAGGTAATTAACAATAAGAAATTAATTTTTTACTCTCTCATAATACTAATTATCTGTGATAAACGATAATATTTTCTCGTTGCACATGTTTAATCGACTTGAGAAGTTTTATTTCTATACACAGATTTAGTGTTTCACGGATGTTTTAGTCCACAGGAATATTTGCAGCGTATGTACGTTTCATAAGCTTGAATTCTCATCAGCAGGGGGCGTAGCTCAGATGGTAGAGCGCTCGCTTAGCATGCGAGAGGTACCGGGATCGATACCCGGCGCCTCCACTCGATCTTTTTTGAATTTTTTTTTCAAATTCATAAACTTTCACATCATGTGGAAACTCAAATTTTCTTATGATGCATCTTCGCAGAAATACTATAAGTACATTACAATAATTATAATAATAGTACACTCCAGAAATCTAATAAATTACATATACATATGATACATACATAAAAGAATTTAAAGCAGATTATTTTTGTCTTTATATATTTTGTCAATTTACGTCGATAAACATCTTTTTATAATTACATTATAAAATATTAATACATGTTTTCATGCTTGTATTAGTATAGTTTTTGTTTTAGTTGAGAATATTATTTCTTATGATTAATTATAGGATCAAAGTATTTTTAATTCGTGCAAAAATATAATTGTTTCCATACTAATATAGATTTTGGTGTCAACCAGAGTGTAAACTCATGACTTAATATAATAATTTTTAAATCTTATAAACTTCTCTCCATACTTAATAGATTTTTATAATCTTGTTTCATCACATTTATAAAATTATTTTTAAAAAATTTTAAATACTTATAAAATTCTTCATAATTGTACTAGTTAAATTTAGAATAGTTGCATGATTAGGAATTTATTTTATGTCATCCTTAATTGACGTGTTGTTTTAATGTAATTCATTGACACAGCTGTTGAGTCTGCCCATTCAGCAAAATAAATACCCATTTGACACATGCACCGCAACATACTAATACAATCACCTTCAGCACTGTGCTGATTTTCAGCTTCTTGACCAGTCATGTACTTATGCAATGAACAAAGCTTAAAATTTTTTGGCTTTGTGTTACCATAATTCAACACTCTTCTAGCATTATTTAACTTTTTACAGGGTGTTAGAGCCGAATTCATAGAAGATCTAATCATTTGATTTGAAGGTGTAGTTTCATTCAATTCTTGCATATTATTTGAAGTATTTGATTTTGCTGGTGTATTATTTGAAGTGTTTGCCTCTGAACTTTTATTTGTAATAGCATCTAATACGTCTTTACCATCTGAATTATTGGAACATGTTTCTCTCCGAGTGATCTCCATATTTCCAGGAGAATTGAGTTCATACGCATCCATTGCCATGCATAAAGCACCATCCCAATTATCATCAATTGAGATGTTTGAGTGATTCATTCTTTCCATTTCTTCTTCATCCACTTCATCGTAACCTTGTGGTACCATTGGTGGATCTGGTAAATTTGGTGCATCAGTGAAAAATTCTTTGAAGGCATCAAAGGAATCTACGCATAAGATGCTGTCTGGTATATTCTAAAATCAATTTAAACATTTTGACAATCATCATGGAATAAATATAAGAAAGAATCATTTTACAAAATATTCCTTACTTGTTGAATTTTTTCAAGTTCTGATAAAAATACCGGGTAATCAAAGTTCCTACCATTGTGCGCAACAAAACAAATTATACCTGGTAATCTATTGAGAAATTCCATTATTGTGTTGTAAGCATTTTGATCGAATGGTTTCAAACTTTGCAAATTATCGATCCACAAGTCTGTTAAAAATAAGAATAATTAAATAATAATTAAATAATGACTAACAATTTATTTGATTGAAATATTATTTACTTGAAACCATTGAAGCATTATAATTGATTGGTTGCATCGGATTGAAAATCAGCGTGAGCTTCTGCATTACGCGAGGCAATGCCATTCTGTTTCTCTTATCAGATTGCAATGAATTTCTGGATACAGCCACCATTGATAATTCCAGGATTCTCGGCATCAACGAGCCTCTTATCAAATCTGTTGTTTCCAAATCAAAGAACACGAACGTGTCAATTTTGTTGTAAAGTTGTTCACCAGCGTCAGAAGACATTTTTGACAAAGACGTCTTATTTATCAAACAGTTGAGCACTTGAAGCTATCACTCGTAGAATAATACTAGTTCCGAATCTTCACATATATACCAAGATTCGCTTAGCACAATGATAAGAGATTACATTGCGCTGATAAACTTTTTCAGTACACTCCTACGCCAATTATGAATCTATCGCATTTTCCAACCTGAGGTTTTGTACGCAAATGTATAATGTATAATTTATCAAAAGCGCGACGTCTGCTAGAACGATGACGCGATGCGAGTCGGACTCAAAACAAATTTTACGATCATCATACCTATTTATGTCTCGCTGCATAGGCGAATACCCACTAGTTTTCTCGTAAAATTTTTGAAACTTTTGAAACCTGAGCGCATTCGAATGGACGATAAGCGCGTTACTAGGTAGGATGTCAACAACACGACTCTAGCATGACAGAAGCTATCACGCCTGTTTTATGTTTACCGTGTATATACATACGTATAGCTGATCGAAATAAAATTGATGTCCTCATCTACTGACATAGCCCCAGCAGACCGTATGAGTATCAACACTACAGAACATTTGTGATAAGTAGTGTGGATTGAACAGTACACTTTGATTTTAATATTTGATTAAAAGTTGTTAGATACTTAGTTTTTTTGTTAAAATGGAAAATGTGCCTGGAGATATCGACAGCGAGGATCCCGAAGTCGCTGAAATTAGAAGAAAAATAAGATACTTGGTGGATGAGCGACCGGAAAATGACTCGGTATGGTTGACTTTAAATTAATCAAGCATCATATCTAACAGGTGTGATAAATATATAGTTTTATAAATTTTAGGAAGTCATAGAAGCACTCAAGTACATTTCAACATTTTACACTGAAAATACAGAAGAATCATTGAAAAATCTAGAAACTACTTTGAAAGAGCGAGGTCAAATGCTCGATGAAGAGGAAGCAAAAGCTTATAAAGCTGTGAAAGATGTTTTGGATCGTATGAACATTGGTGCAAAAGGCATGGGCAAAAATATGGATGAAGTTACTGATCTATTACAAAAGGCAAAATCAGATTCTACAGACATTATTGCAAAAGCTAAAAAATTGCAATTTGAAGTGTATGCTTTTTACCTGTATTTTCAAGTTTATTTAAAACTATAATAAACTCATAACTATGATTATTTTGTAGTGACAAGGTTACAAAACAACAAGAAATAATTGCTGCTTTGATAGAAACTTTTACCTTAACAGATGAAGAGACAGCAATACTGCAAGGCAGTTCAAAAGATGCACCAATAACTGAAGAATTCTTTTCTGTACTAGATAGAGCTCAGGTAAAATAGAATTTAAAATATATGAAAGTTAGAACATCTCTTATTAATAAATATTGATTTTCAAATAGGAAATTCATAATAACTGTCAACAATTATTAAAACTAGGCATGCAAACTTTAGCATTAGATATAATGCAGGATATGACTTCAGTTCAAGAGGCTGCTCTGGAAAGAATTTACAGGTGGATGCAAACACAATGCAGACATGTTGAGAATGAACAACTTATTCCACTTCTTGTAAAATCTATGAGTAAACTCCAAGCTAGGCCAGTTTTATTTCAATACATTTTAGATGAATATTGTACAAATAGAAGATCAACGATAGTGAGTGCCTTCATTGATGCTTTGACATTAGGCAAAGGTCAAGGGAGCGATTCTAATTCCATTGAAATGCATGCGAATGATCCAAAACGATACGTTGGAGATATTCTTGCTTGGTTACATCAAGCTATTCCAGTGGAAAAAGAAAATCTCTTAGTTTTATTGAAACTCTGTGATAAAACTAATATGACAGATCAAATAGACCAAGCTCTTAGTACTATAACAGAAGGTTTATGCCATCCATTAAAATCTAGGATAGAACATATTGTGGCAGTAGAGGCACCATCAACAGTACTTTATTCTGTTACAACATTAATTAGATATTATAGAGCTACTCTGAAACCAATCATGCACGACAGTGTTTTAGATAGAATGTTCGGTGACTTATTGGATTTGAGTGAAAAAAGTTTTGTTAGTCGATTGCAAAGAGAAACTAGAACTGCACTAGGTGAAAGAGCTGAACCACCTGCTAATGATTTAGTGCCATCTCCTTCTGTATCCAGATTACTGTCATTGCTCAATGAAGTATTATCAGTAGCAAGTATTGCTGAAGGATAGAGAAAAAGATATGCTGCAGGTATTAAACTCTGAAACTATAAAAAAATCAGCTCTGAATATGTGTTAATTGAATATTAAATTTCAGATTGTTTCTTGTATTATTGACCCACTTCTGCAAGAAGTAAATGAAACTGCTTCAAGACTTCCAACTGTTGATATGGCAGTCTACCTTTTGAATTGTATGCATCAAATACATTCCACTCTAGCACTCTATGAATACATGGACCAACGATTGGAGCGATTACAAGTATGATTATGGATACAATCGCTACCATTTTCGTCAAATTACTCCAGCTTGAAATATTGATTTACGTTTCATGAATTATTTCCTTCTATCAGGCTCAATCAGACGCCCAAATCGATACCTTGACGTCGGAGCAAGCGAGCTCCTTGGTCGCCCATTTAAATCTAGGACCGATATACACCATTTTACAAGGCAAGGATCAAGGACCGTTATCGACGATACCGGGAATGGACCCGTTAAGCATCAAGGAATTCACGGTGAGTCCCCAATTGAACACGAACCATTCAAAGACGCCTGAATGATTTATTAATGTTATTCGTTCGCCGTCGCAGAACAAGTTGGACACGTTCCTGGTGATGCCGGACGTGCTGCTGCTGCCGCAGATATCGCTGCTGCAGAGCAGCGTGCACCGCTCGAGCACGCAGCGCCGGGCCTTCGAGGTGATCGGGGCGATCTACAAGCAGCTGTACGAGGCCTGCCACGACCCGAGGAATCAGTATCAGAATCCGGGCGCCCTGTTCACCCACACGCCCGATCAATTGTCGAAGGCCCTTCTCGAGCACTGACTCGTGTGTTACATCGTGCATCGTGGACGATACGAAATTTTAATTGTTCCAAAGTATTTTATCAATAATAAAAGATGTACGTTGCTAAAAATTTACTATCAAAAGAATATGGCAAAAATAATTGAAAAAATTGCGCATCACGCCGATAAGTCAGAAATCGGCTCTTTAAACGAGGCTTTAAAATTTCTGCAGTACCGCGCATTAACGTGCACAATACCGCACGCAGCTGCCCCGATCCATTCGTGAAGATACCGCATCGTGCTTCAACATATTAAAGTATATATATATATATATATATATATGCATACGGATATATAAATGAAAAATTACGTGCACGCAGCAGCAGCACACAGAGAGCACAGCATCTAGTTCTCTTCGCAACCGAGCATCGGCTCTCCTCCCACTCTCGATGTATATACGTACGAATAATATACCTGACTCCCGGTTTTTTCTTTTTATTCCTCTTCTTCTCCTCTCGCAACCTCGTATAGTAGTGCATCTCTTTCTCTCTTCCACCCGTCATATATAGCACTATACGTACATAGCATCCTACTATATTATATGCAGTGCATACGCGCGGAGCCTATATAGTTTTGTCCGCAACTCGTCTTATTGTGTGTGTGTGTGTGTGTTATACCTCGCGCGCTATACGGAGAGGCGAGTTGTTTTGCGCTGCTGCTGCAGGCAGGCTCGTTTCGCTCGCACAGCCACAGCCGCCGCCGCCGCCGCGCGGATCAACAGTCGCGCGTCTCTCGCGGCGTATGCACGTATTGCTCCGTTTTAAAACTCCGTGTATACGTCCAAAGTTCGTTGGATTTTTTTATCGTTTTTTTTTCTCCTTTTCTTTCATCCGATCGCTCTACGTAGCCCCGCACCCCGATAGTTCATCGATCTAGTTCTGGATTCTATCGGGCCTCTAAACAAAAGAAGAAAAAGAAGTGACAATAATATCTCTCTATACTCGTGACGCGTGACACGCGGTACTCTCTGCGTGCCTGCAAAAATCCAAATCGAACGACGCGCCGTGCCGCGCGTTCTATCTCTCTCCAGCGGAATTTTACCCTCGGAATGCTGTGATCTTTGATCGATATCGCGCATTTAGAGGAATCATCAGTGTCTCGTCGTTGTCGTCATTGGCAGTGCGTGAGTGCGTGAGTGCGTGCGTTTGTGTACGATATTTAAGCGAGCGTCGCCGCGACTCGTTTGTTACATGTACTTACCTGCCCTTCTGGATACTGCACACGAGTGCTGCGATGAAAACATAATAACGATAATATAAAACAGGGCCTACTGCAGCGGACTTACTACTGCTTTGGATTCGCACTCTAACCTATATATTACCGAGCGCCGCACAGTCGCAACGGTGTGTTTTGTTCGCTGCACCGTTTTGGAAATCAGTGCAGAATTATTAAAATTCGTCGAGGTGTTGGCCTAAACGATACATCTCGACTCTAGAGTCTGTGACTCTACGTGCATTCAGTGCGAGCCACAATAACACGCATACACTCGCAGGTGTATACGACGACTATTGTTATTGTTGTCGTCGTCGTCGTCGTTGACAGAGGCATCGCGGAAATTTCTCTGCCACCGCCTGGCTGCCGCTCTACTCTGCCGCTACATCAGCACGGAGAACCGAAGATCGAAGACTCGTCATCGAGGAATTACGCAGAGACGCGTAATTCTCGCTAAATATACGACGTATATATTACTTGGAGGCGCGCGCGGAGGGGCTCCGTCGAAGTCAAGACAGTTATTACGGAGTCGCGGCCGCGGGTACGAGTGTAGCAAGCACGAGAAGACGACTCTCGTACTACGTACATCTATAGCACAGGCAGACACAAACGTCAAGCAGCAGCAGCAGCAGCAGCAGCAGCAGCAACGCAGCGCGTGCAGGTGGATCTCTCCCGTTGATGTGTGCCACCCGCTAGTTATATCGCACGCTCGAGGACGACGATGTGCTACGAGTTGCCTGCAACAACGGCCGCGAGGAGCACAATGATCATCGCTAGATCGAGCAAGAAAAAGTCAATCCTCGAAATTCCTTAATAGTGTTCACAATATTTAGTGCCGGTGGTTCACTTTATTGTTGTTGTTGTTGTTGTTGTTGTTATTGTCGTCATCGTCGTTGTTGTTGTTATCGTTGGTTTTTTGTTTGTTTCTTCTATCTCATTCATCCATACAGATAGAGATCTGCGCGCAGATGGTGACATATACATTGGCGAGATCGGCGCGTTTCGAAGACCGTCGATATTCAAGCAGTGATACACTCGTACTAAAACGGTGAATACGCAACACACATACACACGTATACACGAGCCCGTACACTAATAATAGAAGATATATGGTAAATGTGTATATATAGATATACAATCGCAAGAGACGTGCGAGCTCGAGCGAAATCGGGCAGCTCGACGAGAGAGAAGACTCTCGTGCTCGTGCGGGGCTAATCGGCCAAATAGTGACTGTGTATTAGTGGCCCGTACATTTATATTGGTTTTTTTCTTCTTCTCTTTTCCGTGCCTGTGCGTGTGTATATATATTTGTGCGCGAGTTTACATACATATTACATACATGTGTGTGCGTCAACGTGTTGTGTATGGAAAAGACGAGCAACTGAGCTAATACACGGCTGCCTGCGACTGTTGCCGCAAATTATTATACGAAAAAACGAATCGCTCCTCAGCGAGAGAAGAAAAAAAAGGAACAAGAGAGAGGAAAACGATAATCTTTCGGGCGAGTTGTGCCTGGCTACGAGAATCTTTTAGCTGTTGCTGCTGCTGCTAACGCCACCGCCACCGCCGCCGCCGCCGCCGCTATTACTACTGCCCCGAGAGAGAAAGAGAAAGAGAGAGAGAAAGACGTGTGTGCGAGAGAGACAAGATGGCGGAGTCGATCCATTATCAGGTGAGTCCCTCTCTTTATCATAACACACGTCGCATAAATGTGCGCGTTTGTGTCCATGTCTGCAAACGCACACGCTAATTCCTGTTGCGCTTCAAATGTGTACATACAGGCGTGCACGAGTGTGTAGTGTGTACGCGTGTGTGTGTGTACGCAGCGCCTGTATAAACATGATCTGCTGCAGGGCTACATCATATATTCGAGCGTAAACAATAATAATACTAACAAACCCCGATAGATGTAAACTCCGCGGGCTTTCGGTTTGCTACGTTTTTGTGTATGTATCGCGCGTGCATATAATACGTACACAACGTGTTTGCCCTTTAACCTCGGCCATTCGTAGTCATGTGTACGACTTTTTGCAGCTGCTCGGATGTATACACGTGAATGTATATGAGTGTGTTTTACGTCTCACCCGTATACCTACACGTCCCTTACGTACACTCAGACGCCATGATTTTGCGCGAGAGGCCGAGTTTACTCGGGCATTTGTTTATTAACGGAAAGTGTTGTAGGCCGCGTTGTCTCGCCACCGATATATACCCCGTACGCGGACGAGGTCTTTCCAATAATCGAGAGTGAATTTCGGAGCATCGAATCTTCTTTTTGCGGGTACGATGGGAAGGGAGAGGACTATCTCGCTCTCTTACTCTCTTGCGCGGAGAGAGAAGTCAGTCAAGTGAA
The DNA here is from genome assembly GCA_034770305.1 of Trichogramma dendrolimi. Taxonomy (NCBI): domain Eukaryota; kingdom Metazoa; phylum Arthropoda; class Insecta; order Hymenoptera; family Trichogrammatidae; genus Trichogramma; species Trichogramma dendrolimi. Next base: position 142,774 of record JAPMIB010000150.1, on the reverse strand, counting down.
AAATGCCGGTTTTACGTATACACCTTATGCGATAGGTGCAGAGTATGTGTGTGTGTGTGTGTGTGTGCGTGCGTGCGTGTATGTCTTATGCGCGAACTTTCGGAGGAGGTGTATAAGGCTGCGATCTATACGTATATTATACGGCGCATGTGCACACACTTGTTGCTCTTACAATGCTCCGAAAAACACGCCGAAAGTGCGCGCGTATATTATACACCGCTTATTTTTTGTCCTCTTATATGCTTGCACTGTGTGTGTGTGCACGTGTGAGAAAAAAAGCGCGAAAGTATCGAGGTAAAAGAAAGGGGGAAGATTGCCCAAAATTAGGTAAAAATAAGCGAGACTCTTGGTCAAGAATGTGTACCGATATAATGTACGACGCGTCGAGCTTCCGTTTCTTCTTTTTCTTCCCCCCTCTAATTATAGAAATCTCGACTCAAAGCAGGCAGAGAAAGCACGAGTAGCAATTGATTTATATTTATATACGATGTTTCGCGATAATGCACGTCTTATATGTGTGTACACGAAGAGAGGCTGCTTCTGTTTTCGCTGCCGTGGACCGGACGACGACGACGACGACGAGTCACGATATATCTCCGATAGCATACATATACAGCCTATAATAATATAAGCCATGAAAATTAATCACTGGCATTTAAAACGTTTTTAACTCGTTTTCGCTTATACTATATCGCGGGGCCGGATGGGTTTCAACTTTTATACGAGTTTTTCGATGAGATCGTAATATTTTCGTTCCGAAAATTAACATCCCAATCTCCGGCTGACATTACGATGTATACGCACGCGAGCGATCATTCAAGTACAAAATGCGCAATGAACTCCGTTGATGTGTATACAGTAAACTACTATAGTACAGCGACAGCAACAAAAACATCAGCCGAAGGAGCAACATTCGGAGGAGAATTTAGGTTAGGAGGCCTCGTGCTCTCACTCCTCTCGTCTCTCTTTCGCTCTCGCGGAAGGCCATCTAGGAATTCGTTTTTTTTTTTGTTTTATTCGCTCGATATACACACGCTTGTGCTACGCTCGCAAAAACGATACCTATAATGTATCGAACGGATCGCGTCTTGACAACGGCTCTCTCTTATATATGCACACAAACTCAGCGTATCAATATCATATTAGGATTTGTTGGCGTTTCTCTCTCGTTCGCACTCTCGAGAAAAAAAGAGAAAAAAATACGCGACATCGAGCCGATCAGCAGTGTCTGCTGTTCGTGCCTTACCTCGTCTTTATTATGATACATCATACACTTACATTTTTTCAAACTCGAAGCTTCTTCTTCAAACAAAGCGAAGAATGAAAAAGAAATTGTATCGGAAAACAGAAAGAAAATCATTTCTCATAAACGTGCTATACATAATGTGTTCGCTCTTATTCTCCTCTCGTGCGCCTAAACGACAATGCACGAGCTTGCCACGCATATTACGGTATACACTCGCTGCACACAAACAAATGAAAGACAATATATAATGCACAAGGATCTCTCGATTTTCCATGCATAATATCACAGGCTGGATGTATATATATCCTCTATCCTCTACTCGGCAGAAACGACAAAATGAATTTATCACTGACAATATGATCCCTCCATTATGATAAGTTAGATGATTGTTGCGGCGCGAAATCGACCTGTGCGCAAGTATACGTTATACGTGTAATACATATAATACGGTTTTGCGTTTGTTGCGAGGCAGCTGAAGGGAAAGTCATCGTCGACGAGATACCAACTTGTGAGTATGAATACATGCGACTAATTATTCGAAACAGTCGCTGCAAGCAGACAAGAGTGTATAAGAAAAATGCGATATCAGTTGAACTGAATAACGAAGCTTAGTGCAGCTGCAGCTGTGTTGGCTGCTACTCTTTCACGGGAAATTCAATTAATACTGCAGTACACGCGGATTAGCGTTTTGCTGAGCGACGCATATTCAGGCAATCCAATCAGCTGATCGATGTATGTACGAGGACTCGATTTGCCCGTTTTCAAGTTTCATTAGATAGTTATAAAGTCGAAATTATCATTATCATGAAAATTCTCGATTTCCATAATTGGTAAACAGCACATCATCGAACGAATGTACCCGTTCAGTCATCCATGAATTATAGGACCAAAGCTCGCGAAAACAAAAATCAGTAAGAAAATAACTCGTGATATGACTCGTGTGTCTTTCTCGCTAAAAAAAATGTTTGAATCATCGACAAGAAAAATAATTTGGCTCTTTCGTAAGTTCAACAGTCTCTCTCTCTCTCTCTCTTTCTTCTCGTGCTCGTGAGCTATTGTTACAAGATTCAACGGCGCGTTTACACCCGCGCGGGGGGGGGGGGGGCAATATTATGAGAAGTTTTCCAATTATAGCGAAACGACCCCATTTTGCGCGTGCCGCTCGATCAAATCATCTCTCACGTAGTGTTCGAGGGAGCGAGGCCTCGAAATTATCAACAACCATAGGAAAAAAAGCAGCAACGGTTTTTTGGACAAAATATGCGTGCGTACTGGAAGTTGGATTCGTGCATGACTGGGCCACATGCGCGCGCGCCCAACGACGGGGGCAGGTGTACGCGTATCAGGTGCAAGAGAGCTCGAAATAATACACGCAATGAATCGTGTGCGTCCCACGAACCTCTGCTGCATGCGCTGCGTTTCGTAAAGTCGCTCGCTCTTGTTATGTTACAGCCGAAATCCTGCGACGAGTCTATTATAAAGTCGTCGTCGTCGAGAGTCAGTTGGAAAAAAGAAAATAGCGTAACTCGTGTCTACGTATGCGCTACAATGAATGAAGAAACGAGAGAGAGATAGACCCTATTGTGCTGAGAATGATTTCGATTATACACGCGATATATACAAAAGTGCATGCGACAAGGGAAATTTATTGTTCTTTCCTCGCGAGCGAATGTCAGCAATTGTCTTAGTCGTCGTCGCGTTTTCGTTTCTGCGGCCGGTGATAACGACGTGTGCCACTCGATGAGGTGAAAGTTGCAATAATACTCTTGTTATTTTTTTTTTTTTTTTTTGCTTCTCCCTCCCTTTGTCTCTAATTCTGCGTATACCCGTGTAATTTATCACGACGCGACGAGCAATGCGAATAGCCCGTGAGAATTACGCGCGCGCGTGGGTATGTGCGTATACGCTCATGCCAAAATCATTTTCAAGCTATCTTCGACGTTTGATGCTCTGCATTAGGAATTTCGAGTACGTAGTTGGTATATACCTATGTGCGTAATGCCTCGGCTTATTATGGACGCACACGTTGACTCCTCAATGCCACGCGAGTCTGTCGTCGCGAGCGTGATGAAATTTTTCCTTTCGCGCTCAGCTGCTGCCGCGGCCACACTAACTAGACAAAAAAAGAGACAAGATCGAACTGTGAAAAAAAGCTCGCTTCTTAGAAATTGTTTCGTTCGTTTTCAAAATTGCGCTGCGTCCTCCGCTCATCGTCGTCGTCGTGTGTAATATATACATTTTGAGGCTGAATTTTTCGGGCTTCGTTTTCGTTCTTTTTTTTTTACAAATTGTTTCGGTCGATCGATGTCCGAAACGATCGGTGCGTACATTATATCGATCGAGATCGCGAAGCTGCGGACTTTCACTTTTTATATACTCGCGCACAAAGGTGTCCCGCGGAATGTGTGTACATCGCGGCCTCGCACACACTTTCGGTACTACATATACGATGATTCACATTCGGATCTGTCACACACGCACATGTACCTATAAAACCGAAAAGCCGCGTACAATTTTTTGTCCGCGAACCGTGTGAGCAACTGCGAGGGAGGCGGTGTATCCCTGCGAAACGCGTCATTATTTTTTCTCCTCGGAAAATTACGTTCGTACGAAAAATTTTTCGCTCACGCGCGTTTCATAATTTTTGACGTGTACATTATAGTACTGAGCCGCTGCTACGTGAGCAGCAGCTGTATGAGTCGAGTTAGAGAGAGAGAGAGAGAGAGAGAGAGAGAGCGTAACTTTTATTGCGCGAAACTATATACAACACGCCTAATCGTGTACAGCGAGAGAGTGAGAGAGTAAATGGAGCGAGCTAAACATGTGCGACCTCGCTAGCACCGACTAAGACGAAGAAGTTCGATATGTGTCATGGCTTATAAAGGCATAGTAGTAGTTAATGGGCTTATCGAAATGTTGGCAATAGGTGAAAAATAGAACGAGCGCATTAGACCCTTTGAGGAGTAGAGCGGCTCGATACATGAAAATAAAAAATCTTCGCTCGAACGTGATATACTTATATATAAGTATGAAGAAGGCGGCGATGGGCTTCTTGGCCCGCCGTACGCGTAATATTTGCTCTCTTAACGCTCCCAAAGGCGTCAACAAGTGTATATATACCTATGCGCGCATTATGTATCCGTTACACAAGTGCGTCCGGAGCCAGTAAGCGAGAGAGTCAATAGACAATGACTCGGTTGACTAAACGCTTCTATACACACATCTCGTCGCGGGAAGAAACTATATCATCCGGAGAATAAGGCGGCGGAACGTATATAGTGCAATATCCCGCTCGTTATCGCTCATTGCCTCTTATATGTATGAATTGCTGAACAGCAGCTTATGCATTATTATTGTTGTATTTATGTGCACGTGAGAGATCCGTTCGGTACGTGCGTACGCATAATATATAATAACGGAGTCGCGCACTCTACTACTCGAGTTATGACTAATCGCGCGTTAAAACACCTTTCGAGCTTTTCGCATCTGGGATTTTTATTGCGCGCCGCTTCTATATTATGGACAATCGATATTTTACTCGTAAATATCCAACTTGTATACCGCCGTTAATTGCGTAAAAAAATAATAAAAAATAAAAAATGAAAAAAATCAACAGTCGACAGTTGTTCTTACATTATAAAAAGACAATAAATATGTATCTCGCGATTGATAAAGGACTCGCGTGCGCTGCGTTCGATTTCGTCACATACGCACGCACGCACAAACAATAATTGTCGTCGATTCATTTATTAAACTGTCGCGGGGCCACGTCGTATTATGTTACCTGCGTTGCGCGACAGATTGTGTCGCTCGCTCTCATGACGCACACGTGAAGTGCATATACACGGAGTGTGCAGTGTGTTTGTGTGTCACGTGACTATACACGCGAGAGTAGGCAGCAGCAGCAGCAGCACGCGCGACATTGAGTTTATATCAAATCTGCACCATTATAACGAGCAAAAAAATAAATAAAGAAATAAAAATCAAAATCCGTTCAAGTGCGTCGCGGGAAAACCCAATCTCGTGTAAATGAGTACGGCTACATTCTCTGTTCGGGTTACAGTTCTTTTAATTGACTCGCGCGCGGGGTTATCGCAACTCCGGCACCGTATTAGATATATTTATTATATTTTTGCTTTGACGGATGGTTTTTTTTTTATTTCGAAAACAAAAATAAAAGTCTTACAAGTAGAAAAAGCGCTTCTGTATTTGATACGTTTGCACAAGCGATAAGTGAGTATCTCGATTGCGTAACAAAAGTTTTTTAAACGCTCTTTTTCATTCTACACTTTTCCAATCGGACGCGATATATACATGAAAGAGGGATCTATTTCGATACGAGCGTTGTATAAACGGTCGATGCATTCCTTTATTTTTTCATCTTGGCGAGCCAATGGCCAACGTTCGTGACCGTTTCGCTTTTCTTTCTTTTTTTTGTTGTTCTTTTTCTCTCTTTTTGTTGAGAAATATATATAGCTATACGGGCGCGTGCGCAACGTCTTTTGACCTCTTCTGTGCCCGTTTGTGAAAAATTATATGTGTGCGCGCGCGTGTAAATGAGAGCCGTGCGTATTTTATAATGTGCTCTTATAGACGCTAACTAATACGAAAGCAGACTTGGTAAAACGTTTAAAAATAGATTCAATTGAGAGAAATAAAGAGTGCGAAGAAGCTCGAGCGAGAGACAGAAAGAGGAAAAGAAAGAGAAGGAGAGAGAGAAAGAGTAGCAAAAATATGAATGGAAGTGTATAGAACCGATCCCTCTCTCTCTGTCTTTGGCGCACATTGTACTAGTATTGACGTTAGCACCCAACACACACATCCACACTCACACGCACACACACGAGCAAGTTTTGTTTTCCTTTTTGGCAGAGAGACGGTCGCGCGCGCGCGCGCGCACACACATTCGATCGAGAAATCGCAAAAGCTCTATACCCGGTGCCCCAGCGCCGCAGCAGCGTTTGCGACTGCAGTAGCGATACAAGCGATCGTCGTCGTCCGTGCAGTCACTGTCTTCGTATGGCCGCGATAGGAGGAAGTCGACGGCGCGCAAATATTATCAAGCCCGTCCTCCGCGTGTCTCTGCTCGTCGTCGTACTGCTGTGATGCTGTCGCGTGTGCGCCGCTGCTGTACGTCTGCCGACGACGATATACAACGTAAACAGGCGATTACGCGCCTCTATCGGATAGGCTTATAGGCAGTACACGCGAGATCGTGTGCCGATCGTGTGCGCGCACCCAAAGCGACTCGAAGCGAACCTGTCTGCCTGTATGATTATTTGCATGTTTTTTCGACGCATGGACGATCCGACGACTTTTCTTGTGACTCGGAGGGAGCTTGCACGCAATGCACAGACTCTCTGCTCATAGAGGAGACGAAATAATTATGGCGGGTGCGCGCACGGCGATACCTGCAACACCACGGAATATCCATTAGCGATACAATAATAACAACAACAAATAATAAACGCCAGTGCCGGAATAGAGCTATGACAATAATAAAATTTTCCTCTGCTCTCGTCGGCAGTCGGATGAGAAACGCGATCGGATCACCATCATCGGCGGCTGCTCGTCGCAATCTGTCTTATGTGTGTGCGTGACCAGCAGCTTGTGTACATGCATACATGTGTTTATTGCGCACACGCACATATACTTGAGCAACATACGTTATCGCGTGTCTATGAGTGTGTATGTGTGTGGCTCTGCCTCGACAGCACATCGCGATTATCAATTGGCCAGCTCTACGCGAGCAAGAGAGCGAGAAAGATAGAGAGAGAGAGAGAGAGCCCGTAATATACAGCCAAGATAAGTCTTGCGGCTTATAGTAGTAGCGACACACCATCATGCCGACGACGACGCGCCGATGATGACAGTGCTATGACAGTGATGTACGCGAGTGGTAGTGCGTAATGGTGACATTTTTGTTTTAGCAGTCGTTTCGCATCGACCGCTTACACGCGATAATCATCCTTCTGTTTTTTTCGTGTGTGCAAGCCGCCACGACGCCGCGAGCGGCTGTGTAAAAGCTCGCCGCGCTTATACATACGTAATTTAAGAAGCACTGCACTGTGCACACACAAGCCGTGGGAGCTGGAGAAATTTTATGCGTAGCTTGCAGTCGCACACACGGACGCTTGCAACAACAACAAAAAAGAAAAAGAAATCTACATATCTTCGCGTCTCAATAATACGTTTGCGTTGGACGCCAGTGTATAGATATACAACGTAGCAGATCTCGATTTTGTAAATTTAGTGCCAAGTGCAGCGGTGAAGTGGTGCGCGCGCGCGTGTGTGTGTGTCCGTGCGTGTGTGCAGTGTGCGTGCGTCCGACCGTCCAACTAAGAGTGCAGTGCGGTGCAATGCCGAGGCCAAAAAGGAAGTCAAAGAGTACGAATACCAAATATAAGCTATTTTGGCAATGCGTCGATGACTCCGACAATGTGGTACGTTTTACGCGGGCGGCGGCAGCTGGCTGCAGCTTTTACAGCTGCAATGTAAGTGTGTATTTTCTTCGCGAATATGTCATCGATTAAATTTGTCCGATAAGCTCGTGGAAGATATATACGAACGAAATACACGATTGTTTAATTAAGAGGCAGATAAACTATTTTTTTTTGTTTCATTTTGTTTGTCGTGAAAAAACATTCTCAATCGATGGAAAACCGATTAGATGTACATTTTTCGCGGGCGCTAGCGTCATCGTTGCGATACAGACGTAAATGTATATGATATCCCTTGCGCGCACGCAAACGCCGGTGTGCTTGATCAATATACATTTGAAATTGATTTTTTTTCAAGTCTCCTAACGTACACGATCGAAGAAATAATACGCGTACACGGCAATCTCTCATTGATCTCGAGACTTATAAGCGTGTCGAAGCAAGATTCGTTATCGTGTATGTTACCCCTTTTTTTCATTTATTCATTATTCTCATTGCTCATAAATATATTTAGCAAACGCTAGAACGAGTTGACGCAATTATTCAATCGAAATGAGGGAAATACGGCAAAAAATGTTGAAATCGAATCGCGGCATGTCAAGTCGTCCGATAAGATCGTCAACGAGTGTACAACGATTAAATTGTTATTAATGTGAAGAAGAAAAAAAAATTGTTATACGCTAATATCGTCTTGCGGCGTTATAGTCCTTGAATGCCGCTCCGTATATACTTATAATATCGATAATAACGAGCCTGGCCTGGAAAAGTGCCGAGTAATATTTACGATATATTGTGTGGGCCGTTGCTGCCGCAGAATAATAATAACAACAACAATAACAACGAAAAAAAAGAAGCGATTACGTGCTTGTACGAAAACATTTCGTGAGAAGCTAAAATGAAGCACACACTTGCACACAAACACACGTTATAAGCTCCGACATCATGACTCCACTCCAGAGTGTGAGCGAGAGAAATGAGGGTGGGAGGTGTCGGAACGAGGCAAAAGCTCGTTACACACGATCATCATGCATTATAATATAATCTACACATGTATAGGGATTTATTAATTTATTGTTTTTCGTCGCGATTTTTATCGACCGCGCGGTATCGTCTGTTGACTCTATACTCGCATCGCGCTGGCTTGTGTCTTGTAACAATTAATTTTCCATGCGACGAGACTCTCTATGCCGCCGTGAGCCGCGCCGTTGAGCGAAAGTGAGATAGGATTTATCGACGCGATTGCAATTTATACGTCCGATCTTGCTGCTTTATTGTATCGTTTTCACACTTGTCCATTGTTCGTTCGGGGGATATTTTCGATAATGGCACAAATCCATCGTTGATTTTAATTACGAACCCATATCTGTATGCCCACGCGATACAATGAACTAATTGACACATATAAATCATGTATGCGAGCAGCACAATATAACGATAATGAAAAACTGCCAAAAAACAAAAAAAAAAGGATCGAATTACTAACGTAGACCAATTTGTGATGCTTTCAGAACGACTACAGGTCGCTGATTAGCGAAATCTCGGAGAAGTACGGTTTCGTGTACGATCAGGAGCGGCCGCTCGGCGTACAACTCGAGGAGATCAAGGAGAACATTAGAAAGGAAATACGCAAGGTAAGCTGGAAAACTTTTTATTATTGTTATTTATTAAGTCGTTGATACAAACACAGAGACACAAGTGCAGTGTGTATACACAAGACAAACACGATCGTAGAAAAAGAAACGGAGTTGCACTTTAAGCTCGACAATGTTGTTCTTTCTTCTTTCATTTCTTTTCTTATTCTGTCTCTCTCTCCCAAACACACTTGCAACGATGACGACGACGACGACGAGACTCTCTGTACAATATTATCACCGGCTTAGAGTCGGTTGTTGCGGAAGAGCCTGACGTAACGATCATAAGTATACGGTGCATATTATAGTGCAGTAGAATTGCATTAACTCGGTGAATCATCGCTTCTGCAGCAGCAGCTGATTCACGCGAGACGCTTTTATAATCGTAAATAACAGTCTCTGCTGCAGCTATACACACGCGATGCCTCTACTCTCGTGGATACTCCATGTGCTGCTGCTGCTGCTGCTGCTGCACACACACATATATTATTATTTTGTCACACATAACCGTTTGAAGAAACGGTGAACGTTGAATGTTATGCACATGCACAGGAAGACACAGACACATAGACACGCTCCTCTCCCGGGAGCAGCAGGAACACGTTACATTACTTTGTATCGACCACTCTCGTGACAAAAGCCGATTCATTCATGTACATACAGACATGAGCGAAATTTTCATTGGTTTTTTAAATGAATTTCCACCCAAACGATTTGTATATTTATAAGCGATTGTCTCACGTACCCGCACGATGTGTGTGTGCTTGCAGGAATTAAAAATCAAAGTCGGCGCGGAGAAGCTGAAAGCCCTAGCCACGGATCGCAAGTCTCTGAGCGAGGTGAGCATCCTCGTCAAGGATTCAAATGAGAAACTGCACGAATTGCAGATGGAGCTGAACATGCTCGAGAGTCAAATTATTTTGACGCAAAGGGATCCCCAATCGCCCCCGCACAACCACAACAATGGCCAAGGTTCGTATTTTTATTCTTACGTGTATACGGATATCGCCAGAGCTTTTTTGTATCGATGCGCGCGATACTTTCGTTTCGCGGGCCGACGTGATTCGTCTTCGATTTATTTTTCCCGCGTCCCGTACAAGCTGTCAACGTCGATCTCTTCGACGCTTCTAATCGGCGACGATGATCGTAAACAAACGTATAATGTACTCGCATACAGGCACATGTACAATATGTAAACGATCCTCTTTCCCGCGGTATAAATATTCTCTTCATTAACCGCAATATCGCACTCGAGAGCCAAGGTATATCGTTTCATGCATCTCTAAACCAAATGTGAATATATAAAATATACTATTACTTTTACGCACGTACCTATATATCCGTGCATATATAGACGCGGACAGTGCGAGTCGCGTCCGCGTTGGCTCGTTTCTCTTTTTCTCATAAGTATTCTTATGACGACGTCGGTGCATATGAGCGTGACTCTGTGTCTATGTATATAATGCGCGCGAAGCTCGTGCGCGCAAAAACGCGATGTGCAGCTTCGCATGTGTGTGTGCGTGAGTGTGTGTCTCGCGCTGCATGTATAATACACGCGGAAGAGACGCTCGCTCGCGCACGCGGGCTCGATCGATCTGCATAATATAATTTATAAACACGCGAGCTCTCGTTTCTTTTTCATTTTTTTTCTTTACCTCTCTCTCTCTCTTCTCTAATGCGTCGAATGGGTCAGTGGCATTTGAGCGAAGAATTCATTTGGCTTCTCTCTCTCATGCGGCTCTCGATCATCTCTCGCTATTCAAAGTCTCGAAGGTTGCTGCTTTAATCTTCGCATTGAAAATGTAACTATCGAAGAGGTTTTACTCGTTTCTTTATAAATACATATATTGGGACTGCGTTCGTGCGCGGTGTAAAAAAAAACAACAAAAACGAGCGACGATGGGAATATCACGAATCGCGAAAAAGAGGAAAACCATTTCGTTGATTATTAAGCTGCGCCACGCGCTGTATACATAGGGATTTGGAAAAAGATCTCGCGCAGCCGGAGTAATTGAAGAAGTATAAACGTTGAAGATGTTTATATAATAACGCTACGAGTGCAGTGTGTGTGTGTGTAAATACGTACGATGTTGAGGGGTACCCCGGGCAGTTCGTGATACGAGAGAGGAGGCAATTTACTTCTTACCGTGTTGGCCCCAAACACTTTTATTACTCGTCTTCGTGTGTCTATGCTACACGTTCTCATTGCTTTTTTGCGCCGTTGCGAATTCGTATATATGTTTTTTATGGACCATTTCGAGTGCGATTTCAGGCTGTATTTTACCTCGTTCTGAAAATTAGAAAATCCACCGAAATTTCGTTTCTCACGATCAACGATGATTCCGCGCGGTAATGAAAATAAAGAAGAGAAGCTCTATAGCTGAATATCGAAAGCTCCCTATCGAAAGTACGTATACGCATCACAACTACCCACCAGCCAATTGCTCGCGCGCTACGTGCGCGCATACAAAGTAATCGAAGCATGAAAATGTATCGCGTTCGCTGTCACGCCGAGCATATATTATAATGCGCGCACATTTTTAAGATTGAACGAAAGAAGGAGAGAAAGAGACAGGCGCGGAGATAGCAGTGGCAATGCAGCTGCATATACAATTTATTATATACCGTATGGCCAAGAGAGCTGCTGATGCCAGCAGTAGCAGCTCGGCGATGTTAGCGGTAGCATTTTGCGTTATTTATATCATCTCTCTCTCTCTCACTTTTCGCGTGCATATATAATATCCGCGCGCACACGCCTGTACGGAGCAGCAGCAGCAGCAGTGCACTCACCGCGGCGGTGGCAGTGCAGCGGCAGCGCCGCGAAGAAGCCCGATCCAGTTAAATATATATGTGTGCAACGAGTCGCGGCGTCCATCCTCGAGGACGCACAAGCGCGTAAATCGAAGCGCTGTAAAATTGTCTTCGTATCGTGCACTTGTCGCGCGCGCGCGCGCCCCTGGTCAAGACAATTTATTAAAAATATAAAAATATACGTGTGTATTTTTTACTTCTTCTTGTTCTTTTAGCGAACGCTCGCAACGCGCGAGGAAAATAACTTGAAGAAATCTTGAAAGATTCTCTATTTGTATAAAAATAATTGAAATTCCCGCAATTTTACGTCTCGAGTACCTCGCGAGTCCGCGCGTGTACATAATGTGCCGGCGTGCTGCAGCTTCCGCGCGAGCGCATCTAATACTATAATTATTAAATCCCAGAGCACGAAACTAATTTATTTTACCTTTTCCTTCGCGCTCGTGTGCGCGCGGCCCGCGACGCTCGCCCATGCCGCATCGTAAAGTATAAATTATGCGAAATTATTTTCGCACCTATAGAGCTTCGGCACTCGTTGTATACCTATGAAAAAATTCAAAGCTACCCTCGATTGTGCTTTTTACACATTCGAAACACTCACTAATATGGCCGTGGCAGCCTCGTCGTCCGGATAATATACTCGCTGTCGCGAGTTATATGTACATGCGTATGTGAGTGTGTGTTGGCGCGTATTGTCCGGAAGTTGGCTCCGGCCTTATTGAGCGCATCCAGGCTAGTATTACGTACATCCGGCAAGGGGCGAGGCTTATATAGTTTATATACACATATATATTTATAAAGTCAGTGGCAAAGTCAGGGCAACGAAAAAAAAGAAAGAAAGAGTAAACGTACGACGTGTGCGTACTGGTAGCGCGCGCATATTTAAAATTCGATTAGACTCTCGCAGCGTAATGGGACACGATCCTTGCGAACGCGATATTTACTTTATAAAATACTCCTAGAACTGTTTTTTTTTCTGCAGCTCGACGCGAGACCATTTACGGCCGGAGATTTATGGCGCGCGCGCGCGCTCTACGTGGAGGCTCATTTGCTTGCTGATTGTTGTTCATCGACGATACGCGCGCGGCCAAGACTTCATGGCTTACCTTGTTAATGTCTTCATGAGGGGATAATAGCTGCGCGCGCGCGTGTATAAGCTTGTTCGTTTCGATTTAGATTCATTAAGATTTACACCAGCACACGCCTTATAATTTTTCGATCGTCGCGCGAAAAAAAATGTTGGAGAAAAACATCATGGAGCTTGTAACTGGACGCGTGCGTGTCGCGAATGAAAAACGAGCCTCGGAGTCTATTTCCTAAAAGATTACAGAGCTCGATTTCGAATTTACACAAGAATACAACGATTTTGGGCTTGAACGTCTCTTGAAAAAAACAGAAGAAATAGACATGTACGTGCAGAAATAAACGACACATAATACTCGTCAATTGGCCTTGTGGGAAGATTCAACAATGAGGTTCGACCTCCTCATTTCTTTTTTTTGGCATCGAGAAAATATAAATATTCCAAACGAGTCTCTCGTGCATCAAGTCATACGGCAGGTGCTGTCGCGTATAGTTTACAAACAAAACGCACAACATTAACGGATACGAAATTTAGCTAAAAGCTCGACGGCCATAGATTAAGTCGTAACGTTGTTTGAAGTCCGATATATATACATACACGCAGCAAAGCGTCAAATAAATTTCATTTCCACAACATCCTCGGAGTAAACTAACTCTTGAGCAAAGATACGTCTGCGTCTTATCTTCGCGTTTAAAAGTCAATGTAAACAGCAATGGAGATGTAGACCTGTGAATCATCGTATACACGAAGCGACACACAACTTCGGCCGTTCCATTCAAGAGATTGATGAGGCGAATTATTATTCGCGAGGTCGATCAAAAAAGCTGCAGGTTTATTTCGGTCGCAATATAATACACGCGTACTCGATACTCGAAGTAGCTCCTAAGCGAATTATGATATTTTTACGCTATCGTCGTCGGGTCTCCTTCGTAATATCGCGCTTCGCGATGATAAAAGTATATACATGTACGAAAAAGTTGCCGCGGGGATAATTTACGGACTCGCGCGCGGATGACTCTTGCTCAACATTCGACGATTAAAATCGCAAGCTCTCGGGTACGCGGCGATAAATCCTGCATCGTATATACACGCTGTACTTAGCGCCATAATCTTTCTTTTTTTAATCAGATTTATTCGCATGTACGGTGAAATAAGGATGTGTCACGTGGACCGCTGCGCGAGCGAGTCTTTTTTTATACCTCTCGCGCGCGTCGAATATCATAATGATCGGGAAAAAATACATATAAATTTGCGTTTACATCATCATCTCTGTGCAATGAAACTTTACTGGCCGCTCTTATGCGTGGCGCGGCGCCGTGAAGTAATAATGTTGAAATTACTTTGTGACATGAAAATCTCTCCGCGTCTGGTATCTCTCGTACGTAGGACATTAGGAAAATATAAACTCGAATAAAACTTTTGAATCTTATGACAAATGTTCGCGATAATTTTATCCAAAAAAATACGTCGCTCCGACCTTCTGTTATGTTTTTTTTGCAACGCCGTACGATGTATACGCGACGATCGAGTAATCTATCTAAGCTCGAGAAAAATATGTTTTACAGCGGATCGCGCGCGCACAAAACTTTTTGGACTTTAAATTCCGACGGCGGCGAGCCCGCGGAAAAAAGAGCGAAGATAAAACTATCGGTATTTTATTTAAAAAACAGCAGCGACCTCGAAAGATGTGTCATAGTTAATTTCAGAGTTAACCCTGAAATTACACATGCCAGCCGATGGTCTCGATTTATATATGTGCGCGGGTAATATAAGCGCGCCCGAGAAAAGTTTCTTCCTCATTGACATTTCTCGTATTATTTCCTCCCACGCTCTCTGCTGCAGCTCGAGCTACGAGAGTCGCGCTCTCGTTTTATTGCCACGAATGCGCGCACTCGTCGTCGTGCCTCTCCGCCGCTCGGCATTTAATTTTTCTTCTTTTGCTTCGTCTACAATATACATCGTGCGATACACATTCAATTCGACTTAATGAAAATCCACGCCGCGCGAGGCGAATTATTTTGTTGCGCGCGCGCGCTCGCGACGCCCCGCGCTCAAATGAGAGAAAAGCTCCGTTATAAAAGCGCAATGTGTATCGCTTATATTTAAATACTCGTGCGCGCGCGAGCGCTAAAATTAAACTCGTTAAAACGCCACATTAATTTTGCGGCAGCATAGATATTCGCGCGTTGATAAAGCGCACCCGCGCGCACGTGAAGTGCAGAAATTCCAAAAATAAAAAAAAATGGAGAGGAGCTGCATAGAAAGAAAAAAAAGGTATAAACGCTTGTCGATGCCTACTATCGCAAAATAATGCTCAGGTGCTGCAACACAGGCCAACTTTCACGACTTTCCACGAAGATGAAAAACGTCGATCGATCTCTATGAGGCTCCGCGCGTATCATCTCTAATTATCCCGCGCTTTTCGCTACAATGGATGATGAGTGTGTGTGTATGTGTGTATACGCGCGTGCTCACGTGCATCGTGTGTAGCAGCAGCAGCAGCAGCATCTCGAGTCGAATGCAGCTATTTCGGTACACGCGATTCATTAGTATACGATATATATTATCGAATCATTATCGGCGATCGGTTTTTCTTTCTTTTTTTCTTTTTTCTTTTTCTACGATTTTCATCTCTGTAAAAGTTTAAAAGGGAGGTAATTTCGCTTGCGATAATTGCAGCTTATAGCTTTTAATGGAAATGATTGTATACATTTTCTTTCTGCGGAATATTCCCAAGATTATAAATCCTACTTTATGAGTATAGATCATTATTGTTCGATAAACGCTATTAATACGTGTGCCCCGGCCTGCGTATGAAGGAAATAAAACGCGCGCGCGGACTTTGCGTCGTAAAAATGCAAACTGCTCGAAAGTAACCGAAGAGGCGAGGGAGAGGAAACAAGAATAGATATTTCATTCACAACTTCATTAGTATCCATTATAACCGCGAGTGCGGATGATTTTTCCTCTCGTTAACAGGAGGTAAAAATCTGCTCTCGTTTTTTTCTCCTTTGCTTTGAAGTCTCAGGGAAAAAAAAGAAGAAAGAAAAAAGCGCCCGGCAACGATAACGACAAGCTCTGTATTACTTCAGAGGAAGAGTGTGAATGGAGCAACAGCATACACACACTCGCACTACTCGTACGTGTGTGTGTGTAATTATATTGCCAAGTCGTTGAACTCGCTCTCGTCGCGCGTTTAGCTCTTCTCTCTCTCTCTCTCTATACTCGTGTACTGTACACGCGCGCTTTACTTCCGTACTGCATGAGCAAGCGCAAAATCATCGCAACGAGCCTGCTGCTTTTTTTGTTACACGGCTCTGCCATTGTGATTAGTTTCTTTTTTTCTTCCTCCTGTTTTTTTTTCGACCGATTCTGTTGGGAGGATTGGCTGCGCGGCACGCGTATACAACACATCCTTTATTGAAACGTTCGTTTTTTTTTCTCATTCGATAAGTTTTTTCATTTGCAGCGCGATACACGCACGAGAGAGAGAGGCGAGGAAACGCATCCTTCGCGCATGGCTGAAAATGAACGATCGTATAACCCGGCTACCCTTTAAATATTGCTCGCGCGCTCGTATACTTTTGAGCTTGTACCATTCTTCTCTCCGGATCCTTTGTTGCGTGTGCGTTACACGCGCGTAGCAGTCATTTTACGAATTGTTCGCATAGTCGCCGTCGTCTCTCTGCGATGTAAAAATGAAAAAAAAAAAAAATTACCTCAATTTATGACAGTACCCAACTTTGCGAATCATGCTATCTCGGCATAATGTACCGCTAGTAAATCGCGAGCGCTCAGTCTGTTGGAAACTTACAATGTGGCTTCATATAGAGATGTATACAAGGCCCCTCGTTACAAAATGTCCGTGCGTGCACGAGCATAGCGCGCACGTGGATAAGAAAACGATGTAATTGCTTTTAGCCTAGTGCGTGACCACGATGAGCTTTATAATATAAACATGCATACGATGTACAATACGTGTAAGGTGCACATGCGCCAACGGTACATTTCAGCGCGGCTCTCGATCCTCTTCCTCCGCAGCGAGCGAGCGAGCGAGCTAGCTAATCAAACTGTGTGTGTGTGTTACCCTTTTACTGGAGAGAAGAAAAACCAAAGCTCCGCGAATTCGTGTAAACGTGCGTTGCGTCGTGGAAAACGAACGGCGTGAATGATTTTAAAAGCCATGAATTACGCAATCGAGCGTCGTGTAATACTTCCTCCGGCGAGCCTTATCAATTGAATGATTGTTTGCTGAAGAGGCAACGTCGTATCTTGCGAAATGACGCATGCTGCAGATTCGCTACGCCACGCGTGCGCGCGCGAAAGCTCAGCAGCCGCAGTCGTTTTCGACCTAATTATTGATTCATCAAAGTGCAATGACTCTCCTCCGAGCAGTACATACAATTGATTACGTTGCTATTGAAAAACGAGAATCGAACAAGGTTCACGTTTGTGCTAATCGAAAGGTCAAGCTTATTAACCGCAATCGATGAAAAACGCATTTTCTTGCTTGGCGTATATCTAATACGTAAAAGCGGCGCACCGCAGTCTCTCTCTCTCTCTCTCTCTCTCCCTCTCTCTCACGATTTACTTATATTTGCGAGCAGCAGCGTCGGTGGCTACGACCGATAAGTTGGACGATTTCTCGAGATTTCACTTTCTCTTTTTTCCTTCGATTTTCTATTTACGCATAAATCTGCGAGAGAGGATGCGTGATAGAGCGGGCGCGCTTTTTCGCTTACAGATTATCTTATGCCGCTTGAAAAACCTTGAAATTCGAGCCAATTTATCTTTTTCGATCGAAATAAAAAGTCGTCGATTATATAGCAGACGGTAAAAGTAATCATTTTACCGCGACAGTCTGTTCGTTCGAATTCTAATTATTAAAATATGGGAATCAACCCCCGCCAAATGTACTACTTCGCATCGACACAAATGGTCGCCTTATCAAGAAAATGACTCGATCGAAGTTTTTCCATAAATCACTCGAATCGCGACCTGCGCGCTCCGACCCAATTGACGTTAATTCATGAAGGTAGAGTTAATTACGATTCATTGTCGATCGGTCGAGTTATTCTCACGTGCTCGCGTCTGTAACGAGTTGTCGGGCATTTCAAGCATATCTCGGCTGTCAGCCCGTGTATACGCACAATGCTTTCTTACGCGTTTATAACGCAGATTTTTAGGTGGAGCATTTCCCACGATCGTATCCATTATCGTCGTCGTCGCTTGAATATTAGCGCAAAAATGAGGGAAACGGGACATTGTGCTGCGTCGCGACTACTTATAAAAGTTGCTTACAAAGTAATGGGACGAGCTAGATACGCGTGTGTATATATATACTCTGATTATACGCTTTGGCTTCTTAGCGTGCGTATATAGCGGAAACGCGAAAATACCATGTGTTTCTATAAATTTCTAATACGTAGAGTGACGCTCTTCGACGCGGTACAAAATAAAAAAAAATTAATAGAATAATATATGTTAAAAATTTTCATCCCGGAATTTCTGTTACAGATCAGGCACAGTCGCCGCGGGCGAGCGCCGACGAAGCTGTCAAGGAGGGCGTTGAAGCCGATTTCCGACTGGTCACCTTGGAAAAGCAGCTCAATATCGAACAAAAGGTTTGTTAATATGCGTCGTATTTTTTCCTCCTTTCATTATCATTTTGCGAATTAACTTTTTATCGGGATTAGGTGTCACAGCTGACGCAACAACACGTGTTTACCCTTAGCTTTGCCCTTCACGAGTTTGCTTTGCGAAAAGAAAGAAGTAATTAATCGAGGCTGTTCCATTAAAAAGCTTTCAAATCAGTGTGCGATATTTAACGACGAGTGAATTCGTGCAAATAAAGGCACGCTATTGATCAATTTGATTAAAAAAAATCACCCCGGCGCCTTGTGTACTTTTTAACCTTGCAAAAAATTATTATTAATATGAACTTGCTTATTCATTGAATGAATAATTTCCTTTTAATAATTTATGTTTTCAAGCGAGCTCTCAATTCTCAAGTTCAGGCTCGGAGGAGTGTTAATAATACCGCGATATAATTATTGGGAAGGTGTCTTTACCGAATCAATCGCTCCGGCTCCCGGTCTATATTTATCGCTTCACGCATATTAAACCTCCATTGGCGAAGTATCATTAGAGCTGCGGGCAATCTATGTAATAAACGCGACGAGAGCCGCAAAAAGATATCCCTCTCGCGTGAAATTACTCGAGCATGTGTGGCTCAAGCTCTTCGTTGTTGTAGTAGCGATCGAGGGTCATTCATTTGTGTTGTGTGTGTCTCTCTCTCTGTGTAATCAGTTTAGCGGTATTATTGGACGCGCACTTGGCTTTCATAGTCGTCTCTCCCGCTGCTGCCCTCGCAGAGCGAGTCAGCCCGTGCGAGGGACAACTGCGCCGCGTCGATCTTTTGTGTCTGGGCAAAGTGTGTTGATTAGTTGTTTTTCGGTTTCATTTTTTTTCATCCATAGTGGGGATTTCGAGCGCCAAAAGTTTTCTTGCGCAATAGTCATGGCAAAAAGAATGTGGCGAAGGGTTCGTTTTTTGATACTTTGATAAATGAACATATTGTTAAACGATTGATTCAATTAATTTTTCTTATGAATTATTGCTCGCTTTCAAAATATTCTAAAATTTTTTCGCAATTAAGTTGGCAATTATTATTCGAAGCATATTATTGAAATAAGCTTATGCAGCCGAAGCTTTACAACGTAAAAACTTTGCAAATATCGACTGCTTGTATCCGTTCGATTCGTGACTCGTTAACTCATCAATATTCGTGATTACAGGTGAAGCAGGGCGCGGAAAACTTGATCCAGAGCATGACGAGCGCGGGCCACAAGGACAAGAAGATGCTCCAAGAGGCCCAGCAGATGCTCGACGATTCGCGCGCGAAGATCGAATTTCTGCGCATGTGCCTCATGAAGCGAAAACAGGCGCGCGAGCAGCAGCTGGCGAGGGCGGCGCGCCGCGAGGACGCCCCGACACAGAACGGCGACTCGGCCAGCGGTGGCCACAACCACAGCGACGTGAGCCTGGAGCTGGCGCTCGAGGAGCGAATCGAGGAGCTCCGACACAGGCTGAGGATCGAGGCGGCCGTCAGCGAGGGCGCCAAAAATGTCATACGCCTGCTACAGAGCTCCAAGGTTTCCGACAAAAAAGCTCTGAATGAGGTGAGCTTTTTACAGTTGAAAAAGGTAATGGTCCATCGTATTGTCCAAAGTTTTGTATACGAATTCGCGACATTCGAGATTACATGAATAAGCATTGATTTTTTTTTTAACTGAGAAAATGTCGGTAGGAGCGAAAGATAACGGAAAACCGGCTTTCCGAAACAACGGAACGAGAAAAACTCGTATATATACGAGCTTGTGCTCGAGTTCTGTGCACTTTCAATTAAGCATACGTGTATTTGTATGTGTGTGCATAGACGACATCGCGCTTGCAAAACCCAATAGAGACAGAGAGAAAAATAGTGTATCCGGTATAATAGAAGTCGTTGAATTTTTTGTCGCTTTGTTGCTCGCAACTTTCCCTGTTTCCTCTCGGTTTGCTCGAGCGATCGAGGTGGCTAATTTTATAGATTGTTTTTTTTTTTCGTCGCTATGTGCAACATTTATGTATCCGTCCATAATGATTCACGACTTATTTATGATAAATCATCGCCCTGATTGAATGAGTTACTTGTTTCTCTCTCTTTCTTTCTCTCTCTTTTTGCGCCAGCCGAATGGCTTTTTAAAATATTCTTTGATCCAGATCTTCGGCCAACAAATTTGTTTCGCATTCTTTTTCAATTTCTCTCTCTTTCTCTATACTTTGCACTCTCTTTCTCTCTCACTCTCTCTCAAAATAACTCGGTTTCAGGCGGGTCTATATATACATCTGCTTTCGTTTCTGTTTTCCATGCCTCGGCTTTTTGCCCGAGTCCGCATCTTTTAGTTTATCCGCAGAATGCAAGATAGCCTGCACTGGGTTATTACGGCGAAAGAAAAAGACGAAAGGCGAAACGTTTAGAGCCGAGAAATCGACGCACTAAACGATAAAGAGAAAGAAAAGAGAGAGAGAGAAAGAGAGAGAAGCGAGTAGCACCGAGTGCAGTGTGTGCTTGTGTTGCGAAATCGATCGAAGAGTTGAAATTTCGTGTGGCATGCTCTCAAGTGCACGACGAGAGCGAGGAAAGATTGGAGGAAAAAAAAGACCGGTCGAAGATTGATGTGTCAAGGTTTTCGTGCGGTGCGTGCATTTGTGTAAATAAATAAGCTTTGTTTACGCAGGATTCGTTTCGCGTCACTCGGACTCGAAGTCGTTACAAAGAAAAAATCTCCAATTTCGACTCGAAAGTCGTCCACTCGAAAATAACTTCCACAGCACACGCCAGAGATCGTAATGTAACGATGTTTGAAATCGCGTGGGCGTAGAAGAGAGCCGAAGAAGATTCAGCTAAACGCAGGAGAGCCTGCAAAAAGCTCGTCGCGTGGTGAAACAGCAGCAGCTGCGGCAGTTATAATTCACGGCTGCTCGTTCAAAGTGTTTCGATACCTATACGTGTGCTTGATGCACACCTGCACTGCACACACTGCTACCGAGAAGAGCCAAGCGTAAAATGTGGCAAAAAAGAAAAATACAACGAGAGGAGCGTTAACGGTGCGCGATCGCCTAACAAGTATTTTGATTCGCGATGCGCAACGCACGTTTACACCAAGTTTATAGAGAGCACACACACGCGCGCAAAACATACAAGCGACGACTCGGCTGAAGCGGCAGCGTGTGTGCGTAGGATGAATTTTCATCGGTGAACGATAACGACGCGACGCCTATATGTATGTTTTGCGCGGCTGTAGTAGAAAAGTAGAGAGAGAGAGAGAGGGACACTTCTGCACGCGCTGCGTGCGCGTATAATATACAACTGCTACAGCTTATTCCAGGTATTCTGGGCAAAGCTTTGAAATGCGCGTTATATAGGTGACCAGTCGCTCCAAATTTACACGTTGCGCTAATTATAAGCCCCGCAGAAGACGCGGCTGCTGCTACTGCTGCGACGACGCGATCTGCCTGGCTGGCTTAGATGTGTATTAGGAGCGCGCCTGACGTTGCCGCTGCTGCTGCTGCTGCTCTCTCCGCTGCTCTCTTTGTGCCTTCTCTACTCTCGTGTGCCCATGTAAAGTGTGTGTGCGTGAGTGCGTGCGCCCTTTTTGTTTCCGTCCTATGACACGGCTACTGCGTGTACGCTCAAGCGACGCGGATAATTGTTATTATAGGCGTCGACAAGGCGCTATTTGCCTCGAACCAAAGTTTTCGCAATTTCGTTTGGTGTCGCTGCAGCTGTGCGCGCACAGGCGACTTTTGTACAAACTGCAGCAAAAATTAATAAAGACGCAAACGAGATCACAAGCGCAGAGCTGATTGCGCGTCTTGGGAGACAAGACCCGTTGACAATTAGCCCTGCAGCATAGAATTATTAGCAGTGTTGTTGCACCGCTGACCGTGCGAAACAGCTGATCGACTTGATCGCTGATCCCCCGCGCACACGCAGAAATCGCGTCGTGACACGAATCGGTTCCATCTATTTTGGAGATAATCGCGAACGCGCGTGTGAACGAGGGTGCATGCAACACATACGAAGAAGCGAAGTGCAGCAGCAGCACATCGACCGATCGGCGCATGCCAAGTCGATCAATCTGTGCTCGCTCGATTCGACGAAGAGGATGATGACAACGACGACGACGTCTTCGGTGCTATAAAGTATAGTGGCGGTGAATCTATATCTACAGCGAGCGAATGAACTAGATCGCTCGACGATGACATTGAGGCGTTGCAAAGTACACATCATCGTCACCGATCGATCGCTGCAACAATAATGTTCGCTCGTAGAAGCCAATTGCCAAAGAGCAGCAGTAGCAGTAGCCGCAGCCGTAGCCGCAGCAACAGCAATAGTAACGCCGCCGCGGCCGCTTCATCGCCGTCGCACGGTAGCTGCACGCCCTGGTCGGTACGCGCCGAGTTCACCATACATCGCGAGGACGACGACAAGCCCGTGACGGGAGTGACCAAGAACGCCAAGATCGAGCCTTGCAGCGAGGCCACGGGTGTCAGGATGACCTACAGCTTCGTGCCCGATTGCGTGGCCGAAAGGTCGCCGCCGTTCCTCCAAGATTCCTTGTCGGACAATTGCAATTTTCAGAGAGGAAATATGTTGTTTACCTCGACGCCACCGCCAAGGAAGTCCGCCATTCCCGTGAGGACGAACAGTAACCTGTTCTCGAGCAGGAGGTCTGGTAGCTGCTACACGCACATGATGCAACACGAGCAGACGTTGCAGCTGGCGACCGACGACGAAAAATCCGGCAGTTTGTATCGATGCGGAAATCCTCGATTCACGGAGATGAACGACAAACGTTGCACCAGTACCTTCAGTATTGTCCTAGCACCTACGACAACGACGAGTCCCAACGGCGGCGTCGGGGGGCCCTGCAGAGCTCTGCCAACGAGTAGAATTCCCTACCCGAGACCCTGGAGCACGTACAAACAGGCGGTGGCGAAGCCCTGCTGCAAGTTCAACGCGGTGCCCGACGTGTGCGCCGATTGCGCCGAAGCTGCGGCCGGCAACAAGCCGTTCGCCGCGCACTTTTGCACCAAATTGAGAGAAAAAACATCTTTACCCACGACGATGACGACGACGGCGACGGGGACGACGTGCCAGCCTGCGGCGGAAGCGAGCAGCAGCAAAGCCGATGCTGTTACACAAACGACCGATATCGAAGCGAAAAATTCACCGGTAATGGCGAGAAGAAAGATTCGGAGAAGAAGGTCCGGCAGTGTGTCTGGTTCTGGCAAAGAGGAGCTACAGAAAAAAGCCGTAAGAATTTTTTTTGGTCATTATTCATTCATTTTTTCCTGAAAATGTAATCGACGATGCTTTGCAGTTTGGAAAGCACACGAGAAAGCCAGCGAGAAGTCCTACACCCGGACCGGAAGCAGCATCGAACAAATCCGACTCGTCCAGTACCGCCACGACGGATACGACGAAATCCAAAGACGACAATAGCGAGAAGAGAAAGCGCACGGTGCACATCGACGTTTATTGCACCGGCACCGAAGACGAGGACGAGGACGACGACGACGACGATTCGACGTCCGACAGCGAGTCCGATGACACCAGCCAAATTTCACCCACCGTCTTTGAGAATCCCGACGTGAGAATAGTCCACAGGACGGTGACGGAAGACTCCGTACTGCCGCGCGGTTTCCAAGACGAGAATGCATTCCTGAAGCGCGCCACCGAGCGCCGATGCGAGAGCTTCAAGCACGCGCCCCTGCGTATGCCCTCGCTCGCCAGCTCCAAGGGCTACGAGAGCAGCGACGATCTGCTCAGCTCTCTCTATCCGTCGCAGTTCAGCTCTTACAGCCGAATACGGGACTTCGAGTCGTCGATCGGCTTGTCCGCGGCCTCCTCGAGCGTGCGCATAGCCGAGGAAACGGCCTCGATGACCTCCTGGAAAGACACGACGATCTCGGACATGGAGTCGCTGCTGGGCAGCAAGGCCAGCATCACTCAGTGCGACAGTTTCGAGTACGACGACTCGCTGGATCGCGAGCGAATCCGACGACTCGATCAGATACTCTGGGCCAGGAAAGCCTTGGCTCACAATCGAATGAGTAATCAGAGAATCAAGGAATGCACGGGAAAAAATTCGACGACCGAGTGGTCTTCTGAAACGAGCGACGACGATGACGACGACGACGATGACGACGACGATGATGCATCGGATTCTGAAGTTGGCTGGAGTTTTGTCTCGAGCGAGGATAATTCTAGTGTAGTACACGGTAAACTGATGATACAAGAATTACCAGGAGTTACTGGTATCGTAACGACGACGTCCAAAAATCCAGAACCCTATATCGAGAGCATAAAAGAAACTAAAATGGCTGGACTGAAGGACAGAATTGGCCCGTTCGGTTCGACGAGTCCTTCGCCACCTCCATCGAAATTGCAATCGAGAGTCACATCGCCGTTTACCACACCGCAGGGTGAAAAGACCGATCACATAATCAAAGCCTCGGTTTTCGGCCGAGTTATCAATACCCTGAGAAAGCCCGGACATCACGTGGGGCCCGCAAAAAATCCCGTCTGCTCATGCGAGCACTGTCGACGATACTTCGAGGAGTCGTCCAGAAAAAGGTCGCGCTCCCTCGACATACTCGACTCTCGAAGGTGCTCGAGAACGTCGAGCTAAAGATACGCCAATCTAAAAATTGTCATCTTTCGAGAATGTGCCGGGGGTGATAAATGTGCGTGTGATGCAGTGTTATAAAAGTGTACAAAAAAAAATTCCGAGCTCTAAACTCGCCGTAAGCTCAGAAATACCATACCGAATAATGTTTATAAATAATTTCTGTATAACAAAATAATTGAAATTTATCGACGCAAGTTTACTTGCACACTTCGACAAAATGTATGTATTTTTCTTGATGTTTAATAATAATATGTGAGTGGCATTTTTAATACTTGGATATTAACAATTTTAAAAACTGTAAATTTAGCCAGCTGAAAGAAATAATTTGTAGACGTATTCATTAAAATAATACTACATTACGAATATTTTTGGATATTATAAATATTTTAATAAAATTTCAGCGCTTGAAATATTACGTTATTTTCTATCCCATTCAACCATTTCTATGCAATACGATCGACATCATATCTCTTGACAGTTTCTTTGATTAAAAAATTTATAAATGCTAAATTTGTTAATATTATCTTGAAAAACTACAGGCCCAAGAGAGTTTGACCGAATCAAGCCGGAAGCTGGACCTACTGAGGCTATCATTGGAGAGGCGTAGACAGGAGCTGCCACCGGATAATGAATTTGCAATTCAACTGAAGGGAGAATTGCAAAAAGTTCAATCATCCAGTCCGGCTACCGTCACCTACACATCCTATAAAAATGATAATCCATTTAAAGGAGAAATTCAAGATAGATCAGCAGTACCCGCACCGGTTTCGAGAACTGCTTGTGTTACTGGGCAGTTAGAGGTATGATTCTAGTTTCATTTTATGTTTCAAATATAGTAATGGATTAAAATATTAACATGACCATACGAATTGCAGGTCAGACTAATGGGATGTCAAGATTTAGCGGAAGAAGTTCCTGGGCGTACGAAGCGCGATCATTCAGCGAGTCCAGACATACGAAGTTTTGTCAGAAAAGGCGTTACCGGCCGTAGCTCGAGTAAATCTTACAGTGTCAAAGATGAAACGAGTAGTAAGTTTGCTTCTTAACATGCTTATTTAGACTCTTTAAGAGGTTCAAAGCAAAGAGTAGCGAAAATTAATGTAACTGCTCTGGTGTTAATGACTAGGAAGCATTTGTGTTAATTAAAATTCCTTTGCTCGGTGAACCATTTGACACTCGCCTCATAATAATACCTTAACGAATAATTCGTTTTTTTTACTGTGCTTGAAGTAACCATTTGTTTCACTTTGCAGACGATATTATGGCAAAAATCAAGCTCGACAACATACTGGTTGGGCAAACAAATTGGCGCCCGTGCTCTCAGCAGGCTTGGGATCAGAGATTCCGAATCGATCTAGATAAATCGCGTGAGCTCGAGATCAGCATTTATTGGAAAGATTGGCGCTCGTTATGCGCTGTAAAATTTTTGCGTCTCGAGGAGTTCATCGACGACGTTCGACACGGCATGGCGCTACAACTCGAACCCCAGGGTTTGCTGTTCGCTGAAATCAAGTTCCTCAATCCAATGATATCGCGTAGACCGAGACTGCAGAGACAGAGAAAGATTTTCAAGCAACAGGTGAAAAATTTCCCCAGAGCCAATCAAATGAACATCAACGTCGC
Organism: Trichogramma dendrolimi; assembly: GCA_034770305.1. Classification (NCBI taxonomy): domain Eukaryota; kingdom Metazoa; phylum Arthropoda; class Insecta; order Hymenoptera; family Trichogrammatidae; genus Trichogramma; species Trichogramma dendrolimi. The sequence goes on along the minus strand of JAPMIB010000150.1, from coordinate 115,697 downwards.
TACATGGGGTAGATTGTTAAAGCGATCGGCGCCGTCGTTGAATCACAGTAACAATCATCATCACAACAATAACAACAACAGGAATTCCGAAAGCCCACCGTCGAGTAAATCATTGAGTAAGCCATTTTTACTTTAACTCTAAATGCCTATTTTTGAGGTACTTACTAGAGGCTTATGTTGAATCATTTTTATCAGGTGTGCAACCAACGCAACTAAATTTCGATACGTCAATCGAAGATAAAAACGAAACACTCGGTGAAGTGCCCGATCCCGACAAGAGTGGCTTGGGTGGTGCGAGACCACTTGGCGTTTCAGTGACACCAAGTAGTAGTCACAGTAGTTTGCATCTTCACACGTCGACGAGTTCGCCACTACCTCATCCACCAGACCATCCACCACCACCTCCACCGGTGGCAAAGAAGCCATCCTTACCAGCTCCCCCACCACCAACGGCCAAAATCCTCGATGATAACGCACGAAATGTAAGTGCCGATTTTGGTGATTGATCACAGTAGAAGTGCTTAGGGCTAGAAATAAGAAATTTTGAAGAAAAAAAACGTTCACAGTATAATCTTAGGCTGAATTACACAATCTGCACTTGTCAGTATTTGTGCACATTAAAAATTGAGCAAAAGCACTTTATAAAATAGTACAAATAATTGTGATTTATTCAAAAGGCATCAAATAATAACGGTTATGGGAACTTTAAATTAAAGTAACAATATTTTGAACATAAAATAACAATAATCTGGCTTAAAACGAAAAAAAAATGTAATTTAACAGTGGATATTAAGTAAAATGATGCTTCAAGTACAAGTAAATGAATAGCTGATAAAATATTTAATTAACAGACTCGGTAGATTTGTGGCTACTTTTCTATGATTAATTTCCACGAAACATCAACGAGATCAAATACCATAGATTAAAAATTTTCGGGAAAGATAGAAATGCCTCAAACATCGCGATTATATCAAATCGATTAGTAAAAGAAAAGTGAGAATCAATGCTACCTCTACGGAATTACAGAACTACTACCGCGATTTCGACTTCCGTCCGAGAGAAGACAGAGGTGCAATTTTGAGAGCCATTGCTACGGAGCCACCGGCCGCGGTGTACGCTCCCGTCGCGCGGTCATCGTGTTACGCGTCTCACCCGCAACGCACACCTTCACCACAGCCAGTTGTCGAGTTTCCCGACGACGAGACTGATTTCGCGCACGACGAGGTATCCTCGATTGGCACTAAGATGTGGCACGGCATGGCTTTTGAAGTTTTTGCTCTTGTTTTTTTTTCTTTCGTTCATTCAAGAGATGTTCGTTGTTGAAAATCTCTCGATCATAAATCTGAATTCGTTGATTTTTAGCTGTTGTTAGGGTGTGGATTTTTTTCTTGCTTTCGTTATGTATAAAATATTTATGCTTCAGGTGTGCTTGTTTTGTATTAAATAGTTCTTTCACTAACAGATAAACTCACTAAATCTCTTTGCTGGTATTATTATCTAATTAAAATGAGAAGATCTAATTAATAATATTCAGAAGTCTTATCTAATTAATAATGAGATAAGATTTTCGAAAACTCGAATAATAATATTATTTTTAAAACTTACCTTAATAGAGTTTCATTCTAAAAAGTTTGTACGTACAACTTACAGTTTCTTAGTTTATCGAAAGATTTTGTTAGAGCTCAGTGTTTTTATTTATGCATTAAAAGCTGAATTAATATACATTTATTTTATCACACAAAAAAAATATGATCTTGTCTCAAATATTTTCTTGATTACTATCTCTTTGTCATTTCTCCAACTGTTTGATGTAAACATAACTCGTACATGAAAAAATATTGAACGTGTTTGTTATTAACAATTATTTATCATTGAGATCGTAATTTAACAAATAAATGTGTTTGTCAATCTCATCAAAAGTTAGAAAAATGTTTTAATTATCTTCTTTCGCAACAGATCGCTTATGAATTGCCAGCGCCATCGAGACCGCTGCCGTTCAGAGACAGCGCGTACGAATCTCGTCGTCAATCCCAGTTTAATACGGGCATGGGCTTGGAAAATTTCAGACTCTTGTCTGTTCTGGGCCGTGGGCATTTCGGTAAAGTGATACTTTCACAGTACCGCAACACGGGCGAGTACTTCGCCATCAAGGCGCTGAAGAAGGGAGACATCATCGCCCGAGATGAAGTGGAGTCCTTGCTCTCCGAGAAGAGAATATTCGAGGTAGCCAATGCTACGAGGCATCCATTTTTGGTCAATTTGTTCGCCTGCTTCCAGACCGACGTAAGTTTCAAGACATATTAATTTCCCATTATTTCGTACACAGTGAACAATGAAATGAATTTTTAACAACTCGCTTATTTGCAGGCGCATGTTTGCTTTGTGATGGAATACGCTGGCGGTGGTGATCTCATGATGCACATTCACGCCGACGTATTCGGAGAGCCTCGAGCTGTATTTTATTCGGCATGCGTTGTCTTGGGGTTGCAATACCTCCACGAAAGTCGCATCATATACAGGTAAATTATATAAAATAAATTCGAAAATCATTTTGCATCAAAAACTTGAATAATTTACTATTTTTTTATTCTTTTACAGAGATTTGAAATTAGATAATTTACTCCTGGACACCGAAGGTTACGTGAAAATCGCTGATTTCGGTTTGTGCAAAGAGGGAATGGGCTTCGGTGATCGCACAGGTACATTCTGTGGAACACCCGAGTTCCTCGCTCCTGAGGTACTTACTGAGACTTCATACTCGCGGGCTGTAGATTGGTGGGGTCTTGGTGTGCTTATTTTCGAGATGCTTGTAGGAGAGGTGAGTATGCTGTTAACTGTCTGACTTTCTTTTTGTTTTCTTTCTAAAATATTGTATTGTTTAGTCTCCGTTTCCGGGTGATGATGAAGAAGAAGTCTTCGACTCCATCGTTAACGATGAGGTTCGCTACCCTCGATTCCTGTCACTTGAAGCTATTGCTATCATGAGAAGAGTAAGTGAACGTAAAAAAAGCTGTTGCGTGTTACTTTTACCGAATGCAGCATCTATAATATAATATGGATAATTTGTGATTTACAGCTGCTAAGAAAAAATCCTGAAAGACGTTTGGGTAGCAGTGAACGCGATGCCGAAGATGTTAAAAAACAATCTTTCTTCCGGCACATAGCATGGGACGATTTGCTTCTAAGACGAGTGAAACCTCCTTTCCTTCCTGTTATTGTAAGTGTTTGCGTTACTTTTTCTTACGTTTTACTTTATTTTAGCATAAAAATTTGGAATTGTTCGTAAATCTGTGATTAGTTATAAAGAATAATTTATGATATTGTCATCTTAACAGGCTAAAAAACGTCGATGTTCTGTCAAAATCGTAAGAAAAGATTCTATCGGAATTAAAATCATGCATATTACACGATCGTTCTTTAAAAAACTTACCTATTAATTCATTAAATTTTACATAATAATTGATTAACATCTACAATCGTTTATTTCTAAAAAAAATTTCTTGAAAAAAAAAAAAATAATAAATCCTCCTAAAAACTTTCATAATCATTGCAGATAACGAACATTCACTAAAATAAATATCCATTGTTAAGAGTCAAATTTAACAGTAATTTTAATATTTCAGAACTCTGCCGAAGACGTCAGTAACTTTGATGAAGAATTCACTTCTGAGAAACCTCATTTAACTCCACCGAAAGATCCTCGACCGTTGAGCGAAGCTGAGCAAGCCTTGTTCAAAGATTTTACTTATATGGCAGACTGGTGCTAACCCGAGATAGATGGAACGAACTACTAGACGTTCCTACGAACTATTAAACGTTCCAACGAAGTTCCAACGTAAATAAAATCAATCGATCAGCTTCGATATCAAGCGCAGCTAATTTTCTATCAAAATGTAATTATTACACATTACACGCATGTTTCAAACATTTTCAGTGTAACTGGACGACAAAGTCCATACTAAAAATTTGTTCATAGAGTATCTGTATAGTTTTTATATATTTTTTTTTATTTTATGTTACAATTTAATAATTTTTACTATCAATTTGTGTTCCGTACACTCATAATTCAACGTGTTTTAATGAAACGAAGTGATGATAGCTCAGGAGAAAGGTTTAAAATTAATTTCATAAGCTCATTGACGAGAATCCGCTGAAACTCCTGATTTTAAAATTTAAGCAATGGTATGAATACATTGTCATGAAAAAAGTGTTAAACGTTAACATAAAACATGTAAGTCGTCTAATTTTTGTCAGAATCAAACCTTTTACTTTTCATGTATAAATAAGTTGATTTGTATATTTATGTAGATTTGGTCGGAAGAATATGCAGTAAATATTACTGAATGATCAAGTCAGTTCGTTCGAATTTTCTTTCATAAATGTTGAAAGTTTAAAATGAATTTGAATCTTGAGAAAGAATTTTATCCTGGAAAGAAACCTGAAAATACTAATATATTTATGGAAAAACAAAATGTTATTTTTTATGCTAAAAATTTTTACGTATAAAACTAATAACAAAATAATTTTTGCAATAAAAAATGGATTAGAAAATTGTATAGAATCATTTGATAATTAAAAGCAGAACATCAAAGGATTTTTTACATAGAACTGTACGTAACTGATAAATAGTGCACTCGTGCTCTTGTGATAATTGTTTAATCAAGAAGTCGAGTTAAAAAAATAGTGTAGAGCTCTTGTTGTGAGTAAAATGTAATTTTATCAATATTTTATCATCATTATTATCATTATCATTAATATTATCGAAATTATCATTATTAATCCTATTATGATATTATCATCAATATCATAACTCTTATTGCTATTATAATTCGCTTCAACACTAACAACGTTTCGTGTAAGGTTTTAACAAAGTTCAAAATTTCAGATTCAATATTAAATATTTTAGCTTACGTATTGTGAACGAAATTGTTATACATTTATTTTTTACTATAGAAATGTAAATATATGAAATAGCTGAGAGAAACGGTTTTCAAAAAAAAAAGATCACCAAGCATATCATCATGAGCTAATTAATGAAAAATAAAAAAAATATAATATAAATGTAATTGGGAAATCATTGAAATTTCAAAATGCTATTCTATAAAGCTAATTAGTTTAAATTACTCATGTTCGATTGAAGTAAGGATGATTTACGGCAACACCGTAAATATTTTGTGATAGTTTCGAGCTAATTTCGAAACTCAGATTGCCTTATATGTGTATTGGATCATTTATGGGATTTGATACATATTTACACTTTTTATGAACCTGTCTGTCATATAATAAAATTCATCATATATTTAATTATGAATTACAAAATAAATCAAATGAAACGTTTATACTTGAAATTAAAGTCTTTTAGAATATACTAACACCGTTACTTTCTACTATATGCTATTTTGCTTTACTTCCTAAGCGCTAATTCGCAAATTCGGGTAAGATGAAGAGGTTGAATAGTGGTGTTGTTGAATTTATGAATGGAGAATGCATTTTAGCGGTTATTGTTGATTTACAACAAATATTGTGCCTGCAAAATAAATATTTTTAAACTATTAGTCTAAAAATAATTTGTGAAATTTGTGAGCTTTCCGAGAACTGAATACGAATTCTCGAAACTTTTTATGACTGCCTAAGATTTTATACTTGCCATTTCTTTTTCAATTGAGAAATTAGTTTTTTACTTCGAATTGTTTAACAAAGTCTGCAATAAATTTAATATAAAAACTGAAAATGTTATTCTAACTAATCAACCTTAAAAATATGATCAACTAATGTATATAAATCAATTATTGCGTCATTTTGTAGATAGTATCGTGTTTTTTTTAAGTAATGAAAAATAACTTTCGATTTCATAAATTTTTTTGTTCATATCAATAAAATTGATTTTACTCTGTATTAGTTAAGATATTAAAAATGATATTTTTCCATTAACCAGGTATTTGTTAAATGTTTATAAATTGTATTCTTGATGAATATTATATGTGCCTCAAACTCGCAATAAATATGTTATATACACAAATGAAACTTTTGTTGTAATTCAATGTTTTTTTTCTTTAATTACAGAATTACATTTTTGTATTTGTATAGACAAACAGCAGCTTACAACTATTAATTGTAATAAATAATAAAAAAGTAATCATTTGTGCTGGATCTTTAACTCATATATTTAATAAAAAATTTCAAACAATAAAGAGCAATAAACTTGTATTTTACAATGTTCAGATAATATATTTCTTATCACTGAGGAGCCTTATTTTATATATATACAACACATTCTGCTATCAAATATATTTCCTCAATTAAAATAATTTGAATGAACCAGAATCTGACTCTTTAGAATGTACACTCACTTTTATGAATAATATAATGTCTAAGTAAACATTAACACTTACAATTACGTTATCGACTTATATTATTTGTACTTTCATTGGTTTTAGGCTCAACGTTTTCAGTGCTTCCATCTATATTTATTTCAATTACTTCAGATTCATTTAAATTATCAAGTCTTATTCGTTTGTAGGATCCGCCTTCATGATTAAATCTATTGTCATATGCAGTCTCAGCATCATACTGATCATTTTGTAAACTCAATGCTCTTTTGTACAAATTAGAAGTATTTCTTTCTATTTCTTTTACTTGTTTATGTTTTTGTATCTTTTTATCATTGAGTATTTTGGACTGTTCCAAATCCATGGGTTTCACTAATCCTGAATTTATGCTGTAATATGAAGACTCCACCATACCAGCTTTGAAAGCAAACGTAATTCTAAAACACAAGTGTTAATTGTATTGAAAGGTAAAAATATGAAGCACTCATTTATTTTTCTTACTTATCAGTTTTCAATTCTCGTTGAATGTTACTTATCAGATCTAACGATAAATAACTGCAGGCTGGCCAAGGTATAAATATACCTGGTTCTTCGTTTTTTTTTCTTTTTGCTTCCAAATAAAAAATTTCAAGCTCCTTGCAATATTTGTATTGAACATCCCAATAACACTTAACTAAAATAAAAAAGTTAAGAGATGTTAATTCGGCTTTTCAATGTTTATCAAATACTAAAAAAAGAATTAAAAGTTACATGACCTTCACATAGTTCCATGTAAACATAAAATGCTTGCAGTAACTTTTCCTGATCGTTGCATCCTAGCTGGCTCATATTGTAGTACTTTACATAAATAAAATTATATGAAGTCAATGACACGTTATGAAGATAATGAAAAAAATGAAATTAATTCTAATCTCTCTACTTACAGCTGGATGACAAATATCCCACATCTTGAATGGTCTTCGTTTTTGTAACAAACTAGAGAAACTATATTTTCAAACCAAAAAAAATATGCAGAGTAGAGGTTATGTTACAAGTCAAGTGGTGGTTAGTAGTCAGTATAGAGTGCAGCATGCAACTGATATTGTAATGTAGCCGAGAATTCAGGTCGAATTACTTATATATATAATGTTCACTTTAGTGACACAAAAATTTTCGTGGAGGCGCAAGTTTTCAACTCTCCACTGATGACAAAGAAAGCAACAAATTTTTTTAAATTCGTAAAACTTGGGTAAACCTGCTAAAACATAATCACCCTGTAATATCAAACCGCCGGAAACTATTATTCAAATAAATAGTGAGGTTACTCAAAGAAACATTTTGAGGCAATAACATTTTTTGCACTTCTCAAAATTAAATATTATATTTTCAAAGAAAAATTTATAGTTGTACTTGTTAATTTATATGCAATTTTTTATACGATTTATGACTCCTTCCATGGTTCTCGGTAAAATAGCTCATCCGATTTCCGATCATTTGTAATAAACGTTAATAAAACTTTCCAAAATTTAATTCGCAATTCAATTTTTAAAAACGAAATACATTTATCAATACGTGTATTTTCACTCAAAATGCTTTCAGAGCCCGAAAATAAAAATACAATCGCGAGTTCTAAGTTCAAGTTATTGATATGGTAATATTGGTAGTAGGCAATTTGCATTTTGGGTCGGATCCTCTATACACGATGTGAAATGCTCAGTCGGTAACACCAGCTACCTAGTTGTATTTATGTTCAATCTGAAAAATTGGAAATGTTATTCGGAAATAATCGAGTTGACGCACATTTCTTATATACTCATTAACATTGTGGTCGAGTTTTATCCAATTCCATGAATTATTCAAGGAGAAAAACGAAAACTACGAATAATCATAACCTATTAAGGGGACACACCTGTGTTTCGGGTCGAAAAATCGATTTTTTTGAAATATTTTATTTAGAAAGGAAATCTTTTCTAGTTTTTAAATTTTCAAACCGCGTTTCTCTATCTATTTTGTATAAAAAGTTATTCACAAAAATGTAATGAAACTTCACTGATTTCAGGCTCATGTTGTGTTGTTTGTGTTGCCCACTATGCTTATTATTTTGACAGGTGGGGTTATGTTTTGCATAGCCTCAAACATCATCTGCTATACACAGATGCTGTAGCAGCAAGATAATGGCAAAAAAAGTTAACAATGCATCAATAGAGGGTATACAACTAATAATTTAATGTCAGTGGTATAATTGAGAATGTTAATTTTAATTGTCTTATTCTGAGACATTGATTTTTCCAGGTTTTAGTAGCTTTGCCGCATGATCCTGAATGCTATTCTTGACCAATTTGAATTCTAGAGGTCTTAAAAGAAAGGTAATTTAATTCTCTACCACTTAAGTGGAGCAGAATTTTTAATTAGGGCTTCAAAAATTGTTTGCACACTCAAATCCAAAAAAAAAGCCCAAAATAACTATTTCATGAACGCTAATAGCTGTACTTAAAGACTGATGAAGTAAAGAAGTAATGTAGTAAAAATTCTGCTCCACTTAAGTGGTAGAGAATTTTATTACCTTTATTTTAAGACCTCTAGGATTCAAATTGGTCAAGAATAGCATTCAGGATCATGCGGCAAAGGATTGAAAAAGAATAAAACATTATAGATGAATCCTGGACTAATATAAATGTTTTTAGGCACTGGAATCATATTTTTTAATGTAAAAAGTATTGAAAAAACAGATTTTTAAATCAAAAATAATAAATTGTAAAAATATCATATTAATTTCAAGTTTTTTCATTTACAGGGTATAACACAGGTGTGTCCCCTTAAATAAAATTGATCATGATTATTCGTAATTTTCGTTTTTCTCCTTGAATAATTCATGGAATTGGATAAAGCTCGACCACAATGTTAATGAGTATATTAGAAATGTGCGTCAACTCGATTATTTCCGAATAACATTTCCAATTTTTCAGATTGAACATAAATATAACTAGGTAGCTGGTGTTACCCACTGAGCATTTCACATCATGCGTATAGAGGGGCTCCTCTATACAGAGGGACAAATACCGACATACCGATATTATTTTGTACCCATTTTTTTAATTCTCTAGACAACCATCAAACTTGAAATTTCGTGGGAGGGAATATGAAACTTATAAAAATGTGCCTATGTCGTTAGATTTCAATAAAATGTTTAATGAAATGATTTTAACTAATTGTTTGAGAATACGTTGCTTTTTAGGTTATAAAAGGGGGATAATAGAAAATCAAGTTTGTTTGAAAGTACCGGTCATTTAATTGAAAACTGACGACATAGGCACATTTTTATAAGTTTCATATTCCCTCCCACGAAATTTCAAGTTTGATGGTTGCCCAGAGAATAAAAAAAATGGGTACAAAATAATTACGTATTTGTTATCGACTGAGTGTGTGTAGAGTGGTTGCATATTGTAGAAATAAAGGCTTAATAATATTGGAAAATCGATTTTTCCGTCCAAAAAATTTGAATCAAAATTTGATTTGTCAGAAACAAATAATTTTTAGAAAACACAGAACAAAGTAAAAAGTGTGACTCAAAAATTGTTTAAAGTAACTTCTGCAGGATATCTATTATGTGATGCAATTTCTGAATTTTGAAAAATAATTCTAAACGTGAAAAATGTCTGTAATCCTTTAATAATTGAAACAACTTGCTGATATAATATTTTTGTTTATTCTTACGTTACAATATATTTATACAATTATTGATAAAACAAGAAAAATAATTTTAATTTTTTCATTTCTATACACACAAGCACATGATTTTCACATATTTCAACTATAATATATTCAAGGTTAAAAAATATATAAATCCTCTATAAAACATATGTAACTTTCATTATCTATTTATCTATTATATTTATTCTATAATAACAAACAAATGCGTATGAGAGTCATACTTGTTCAATCAAAATGTATTTTTCTCGAAGAAAATACATGAACTTAATTAAATAAATTAACTCGCTTAATTTGTTCGTTCATTTAATTAATTTACTACCTAATTCTATGACATAATAATTTGTTCGTTACTGTTACAAATATATGCGCAGCTTATCATGCTCGTTAACATGACGGTCCCGCATAAATAAATTCATCGAAGCTACAATTAATGATCCTTATAACGATGTAGTCACGAGCATTTTCAAAAGTGAACAATTTTGTCCCGACATTTCTTCGATTATTATACGTATATATTTTTGAAATGCATCTCAAATCTCAGCGAAACATTATCTGTCGTGAGTACCCAATCCGAAGCACGACAACATGAGCCCCATGAGTACGTTTCTGAATCACAATTGTCCGTGCCATCTGGAGTCGAATCCGCAGGCGCCGTCCGAGTCTGAATCGTGGTTGCTCTGCTGTTGCTGCTGTTGCTGTTGGTTGCCGGCACCAGTACCGGTGCTCCTGGAGGGCGACGGGGGGAGCTCCTCGTGTAAAGGACTGCTCATCATCGTCGAGACCGATGACGGACGTCGATGCGAACCCGGCGGTGGTGTGCCACCCGGCGATTGGGCGCCGCCGCTGCCCGTCGATGAGCGCGACGATATGAAGTCGGTCGCGCGTCGGCTGCGTCGCTTCTTGATCGGTCCGTACTTGGGTGGTGGCATCAGTTGATCGGCCTGCTTTAAACACGCAAAAAATTGAGAATTATATTAAGCTTGTATTTTTATTGGTACGCCAAGGTATAAGATGAGAATGCTTACCGGCAGATGATCGGCCGAGCCCCAGGATTTGTGAATCTTTTCATTACTCGAGGCAGTGTTGTTGGTTGTGACTCCTAAAAACTGGCTGAATGCCTCCGTCGTGCGCTTCACGCGAACGTTCAGCGAGCCAATACGTAGGAAACCAAGATCTTTCTCTGTGATCGATACGTGCATTCAAAAGAAAAAATTAAATATCTATTTTCTTTTTGTACTTCATAAAAAAGAAGAAAAAATAAAAAATTGAAACGAAACATTTTATAAAGCAATGTAGAGAGCAAAAGCAAATAGGAAAGGATATAGAATAAGATTGCAGTTATTTGTAAAGTAAAGATTATGAAGCAAATTTAATGAAATCCAATAAAAACAAATAAATTTGGCACGTATTAAATAATAAAAAAATAAACATAAATATTATTAACACATTAATACAAAAGCATAAAATTTAACTTTGTGATTGCAATAAAAATGTAAGAGTATTAGTAGGAGCTGAATTAAACAGAAATCATTCTAGGCCTGATGAAACTTCTCTTGTAACGAAGCGAGTCGGTTGACGTCAAATGATCCTTACCTGCATGCTTTTTCCTTGCTTTTATTTCTGAAAAATGAAAGAAAACAGAACGTTGTGTTAAGCATAGCAGGAAAAACCAACGTAACGAGTGTTGTTGTTGAAAATCATTATTAATCGTCATTATTAATCGTCAAAGGATATTATCGAGTTATTTTTGATAAATAAGTTCAAAGAATTACGAAAAACACGTGTAAATACAAATCAGTCGACACCAAGTGCATAATGTACAATTAATCAAGAGAGCTCGTGCATGAGTTGTAATTCAAGTACAAAGTAGGTCCCTGTACAATACGTCAAATTATATACACAGATATCATGCAAAAAAATAGAAGAAGTAATCATACATCCACACATAATGAAGAGATAAAAAAAATAGTTAAGTAACACACGTGCGTCTGTTAGAAGCAAAAAAAAACTCAAGAAAAAACTACTGAGTGCGTATGCAGGATAATAAAAGTGAAGAAGCTCGTTAACACCTCATTTAAATGCAAATCGTTGCGTTTTTAATTTCTAATGAATTAAGATTATACCCGTGCCGAGGGAGATTACGTCTTTTTATATGCGTACATTATATTATATTATCTCGCCGGCATTACTCATAATTCGCGCTCGGACAAAGCCGACGACGTGTGTGTATGTGTGTATGTTTGTAGCGAGTGTTTATAATGCCTGCAGAGCCGAGGAGCAGCGATCGACAGCCTTTGATAGAAACTATTTTGCTCGAAATTAAGTGTGCAGCGCGCGCGAGTAATTAACTATGTAGTATAGTAGCCCCCGAGGGGGAGGATGAAAAAATGCACAAGTGCGAGATGCTCATTGTCCGCGCTATAAAGTAGTAGTAGTTTTTTTCTATGCACGACGGACAAAAAAGTAGTGTATCATTAAACACTGCGATTACCGAGACGCATTGAGTTGTGTTAATTTACACGATGCAGGCATTTTTTAAATGGATTTGTATGTATTATAACTTTTTTCTTTTACACTTCGAGCGAAAAATTTTAAATTCATTTCATTCATATCGTTTTTAACTCATTGTAACTCCTCTTGATCGTTATTAGGGGCCAAATTACGATCATCATTGTCGAGTCGAAAGTTCACCTTTTTGCCAGGACAAATATAGTCAACTTGAGGTGGACCAGTTTATTGCGTGTCTATATGCGTACCCGAACGTGTGTGTGTGTATTTTCGTAACTCTGCCTTGCCATCGGCAACGTTGCCGCGGTATGATGAAGTAAAATTTAAGTACGCAACGTGAAAAAATAACTTTATCTATTTAATAATCGGTTTATCATTGTGCGTTGGATAAGTAATCAGGAGAAAATACTCAATGAGAGATGAAAATGAGCGTGAAGTAGAGCATGTCTGAAAGATTTTCGTCTAGTAGTTTTTTATTAGTTCGGGTTTCGGGACAAGTCTACTGTCAACGTGCAAAATTACCAAACATTGCCAAAACCCAAAGAAGCCTTACGATACTACTGCTTGAAATGTGCACTAAATATAACAACAAAGGATACTACTTTTCTTTTTTTTTCTATCGCTATTTTATATTGGACCGTCAGGATTCTTGAAAATCTAACAACTTGCCTGAGCTGATTGGCAGCTAGTCTCCCTATAACAAACAAGGTAATACATCCAAGAGACCCAGATACACAATAGCAAAAAAGTGCAAGATTAATTCTATAATTATTCCCATATTATATGCGTTAATCAACGATCTGGACGAACAAAATTTCCCGTGTCGTGTATGGAAATTTCATCCGTGGTGGATCTGTTAACTGCCAAGCATATAGTTCCAAATAGTTCATACTTATAAACCCAAAAGAATAATGTGTAACAAGCAAGAACGAATGAGAGTGCAATTTGATAGAGAATTAAAAAAAAAAATTCCCATAAAGTTTGTCTAGAACTACGACGACAATTTTTTCAACGGATCATGCTTGAACGTAATCAAATTGTTTAATTTCATTCAAGTGACACATATAGCAAATAATCCACATAATGACACCGACTAAAATTCTACGAACGTATATGAGAGAAAAAGAGAAACCCCGATCCCGAGTCCGATAAGAAACGAAACACTCACTGCGCATGGTGTCCTGGCTGACCGCCGCCTTCTGCGAGATCGAGTACTGTCGAGCTTTTCTGCCGCTATAGTCGCGCACGTCCTGATTGGCACCTGCGATCGGGAAGAAAGCGAGGTTTTTTTTACCGTAATGATAATTATGCATAAATCGAAAATATCGTGTGAAATCACTCACCGTAAACCTGCACCAGGAGGTTGTAAATATTTTCATGCGAAAACTGCACGGCTATGTGAAGCGGCGTGTATCCCTGTAAGCAAAAAAAAAAAAGAAAATAATAGTGAGTCAACGGCAACAGCAACAAAAAATAATTATCAGAAAAAGGAAAGCGAATGACATTGAAAGATTGATACGAATATAGTCTCTCGTATATAAGCAGGCGCATGGGGAGGTTCTCGGGGCTTGGGGCAAGGTGTGTGTTGCCGGAGTGCATTGTCGGAGCGCTGCTCTATATCACCTCGAGCGTGCGAACGATCGCGTGTGTGCGTGCCTCGGTCTGCCCGCTGCACAGTGTATATTGCTCTGCACATCTTCTCTTGCGGCTCGCGAGCTCGCGCGAGCCAAATAGACACTGCTGCTGCTGCTGCTACTGCTATACTATACTCTCTTTTAAATGCAGGTTTTGCTTTCCGCGCGCGCGCGAGAGAGTTTCATATTTTTGACGTGCTAATAAGCCCCCGTTTCGCGCGTGATATAAAACGGATGGGTCGGTTATTAATCAAGCCCCGCGAAGAAGCGAGAGAGCCTCGTGTGTCTACTGTGTTATATGCGAGGAGGACGACGGGCCGCACCGTGCCAGAATGCAGGTCGTCCCTCGACTTTCTCTCTCTCTCTCTCTCTTACTCGGTCGAAACGACGCATACGCGTTTTCTCGACAAATTCGCATTTTATTGCCTGTATTATATACACACACATCGCCTCGGTGCATTATAAACAGCTTACGTCTCATTGATTATTCGCCTTTATCTCGAGTTTGGAATCGCGACTCGAGACTCCGAGTAGCGTGTATAGCAAGCGAAAAGCGCATCGCGCAAAAGGCCTCGAGTTTGATCACCGTGCGTGCGGTATACATATGTGTAGGTAGGTATATATACCTATAAGTGTGCATAGCGCCCAGAAAAGAGAATCGGATCGAGCTATATAAGACTAGCCGCACAGCTGCGAAAAATGCATCCACCTGCCGACAGACACGCGGCGGTGTCGGCGGGGCCGTTGCACCTTTGCGGAGTGCGCGATGCGGGTGCATATAACGCGATAGCTGCAGTCTATGGGTATCTGTATACACGCGAGACGAAAAATCGAAAGTGTTTCGAGCGATAATTTTTTTGCGGTAAATTTTCGATTCGCGGAAGCTTCTATAGTAATGTTTATAGTTGTTTTGTCAAAGGGATCGCACATGCGATATCAAGAGCGAGGAATAGTATAAATTTTGCATATATTACAGCGTGTCTGCTGCGACTCAATGCCTTTATGCGTATGTGTCTGTAAGGCATATCGAATCGCTTCGCAGTTCCGCGCTTATCATACAAACGGGCGCGCGGAATACAGCACGATTTTGCGCTTCGACAAATTGACACGCCTATTGTATGGATACTACTACCTCGCTTTCTCTCTCTCTATATATATCTATATATTTAGTAAGATTTTTTCAACTCCTCCACCGCCCTCCTCCGCCTCTCTCCGCCTCTTTTCAAAAATGGCATTTTTGCGGTAGTTTTGTTCATTTTTTACGTGATTTTTGCACTTTTTTTATTACTGCTCCTCCGCCGCTCCTCCGCCCTCCTCCGCCACCAACTCCTCCTCCGCAGCTCCTCCGCCGCTACTCTTCTCTTTCCTGAGTTTTTTTTTGCCTACGTAGTATTGATATTTGCATTGAATATGTACATATATTATGTCGAGAATTTAACAGGTTTTCTGTAATAATGATATGGTCAGTGATAAGTAATAAATCGATAACTTTAGTGTTTGTATCGTTTCCACATTACCTATGAAATCAGTTTATTTATGGTACTTTTTTTACGCTAATATTTTTCGCCATAAAATTATAGTGTTTAGTTGTACCTAAATGAACTTAATTCAGTAGGTATATATAGCGGCGTTTTTTTGAAAGTAATTCTTTCAATAATATATTTATATGATAATTCTTTATAATGTGGAGCTTTGTATTATATATATATATATATATTCCTATAGCTATTTATCTATAAATATATTTAT
Source organism: Trichogramma dendrolimi (assembly GCA_034770305.1). Taxonomy (NCBI): domain Eukaryota; kingdom Metazoa; phylum Arthropoda; class Insecta; order Hymenoptera; family Trichogrammatidae; genus Trichogramma; species Trichogramma dendrolimi. The sequence goes on along the minus strand of JAPMIB010000150.1, from coordinate 99,787 downwards.
ATATATATATATATAATGTATATATATTCTGAATTCTCTTTCCTGAATTTTTTATGGCCTACATTGTATTGATATTTGTATTGAATTATTATAAATATATTAGTGTTGAGAATTAAATAAGTTTTTTTCGTATTATATTTTGGTGTTTATATCGTATGAGTTTATTTATTGTACATTTTACCCTGGGAATTTAACTGGCTGTTGAAATTATAGGATGGTTACAAAAATTAAACAGATATTTTCTGACACTTTGAGAAAGTTCTTTGTTTAGTTTTGAAATATATTGATGATATCCAGGTGAAGTGGTAACGAGAATATAGTCACAATCAACTTCGTTATGACGTAGTTAATTACATATGTGCCAATTGGACTACATATGAAAATTTTATTATCGAAAACGAATATTATTACCAAATAACAACTGAAAATGAATATAAAAATTACATGATACAAGATGGAATACATGGCAGCGACGTAGAAATTAAAAGTTTTTCAGAATATCATAACACTCACATAAAAATATATGAAAATGGTAGAGTTAAATGTGAATATGGAAATGAAAATAGCAACTCTAAATTATCATTAGTATATTCTGGAAATGATCATGGAGCAGGACATTTCGAAATAGTAGATTACAATAAAAATATAGGATCTCCTCTTCCTCAGAACACAACAGTAAATTGTGCGCCTATAATTAAAAGCAAATTTGAATTCAAAACGCGATATCAAAACCTCTAGAAAAAGAAAATATGAAAATTCTAACATTGGTCTTATAACTAAAAAAGCCAAAAATGTATTACAAATAGGATCCCAACTAATATTTTAATAAGATCATATTATGGGCAGATGACATGTAAATGTTCGTTTTGTGGAGCATATTTTTGGATTGAAGAAAAACTTAAAACTTGTTGTCAAAAAGGCAATATAGTTTTACCGCAATTGTCAAAATATAACAAAGAACTTGAAATTTGTTATTGAATTATTCTGAATTTCGTCATTTAATACGATATTACAATAACTTATTTTGTTATGCAACTTTTAGCGCTAATTTTGGTCATGTTAAATGGAAACAAATATATAACTTAAAAATACAAGGACAAGCATGCCATAAGACTGCCAATTCAATAATTCCTTTCAACATTTCCTCCAAAACCCAAAAAAAACCAATTTGCAGCCAATTATATATCTATGACGACTATACGGCTATACAAGAAAGATTGAAAACGAATGATTTTTTACATAAAAATCACATTACTAAGTTAACTAAAATTTTCAATTCCAACCCATACACAAAATCATACAAAAGTTTATATCAGCGAGTCCAATTTGAAAACTTCAAACTCACTGAAAAACTGGAAAAATGACTATTCTCTAAAATTGTTGGACTAGCCAAGCTTTAAAAAAGTATTTGATGCTTAACATATGCAATTGTGAATTCGTTGAATCCAATACTTAACTACAAAAAGAGAAAATTCACCATAATTTTAGGGGTACCCAAAGTTTTTGAAAAATTGTTGAATGCCCGCGCATACTGAATTGGGAAATTCATTTTAACAAACCATATAACACCTTTCTAAAATGTGTGATAAGGATAATTAATCAAAATTTTGGAAGTAGCCAAAGTTATTAAAAAATTGTGAAATGCTGCACATACAGGATTGGGAAATTCATATTAACCCGTCCAATACCAAGAGACCCGAATTTTGACTTATTTTTCCACGCGGTATTTCTTTATAAAACCATTGTCCAATTAAGAGGTTCCGTCACGCAGGCTAGCCACTCGTGCAAGCGCGTAGTCGACGTCTTCATCGATTACTATAGATATAATTACTTAAAAACTAAGTGTGATCAATAAAAATATAAAAAAATAATTACAGACATGTAAACAAACATGACGGCCCACCTCGCGACGACGGAGTGCTTCGCACGACGCCCGTTTTTTTTTCATCGACAATTTTCTTTCGATTTTCACTGGTTTCCCATATTAATAGACATATCACTAGAAAGTAGAGATTTAGATCTCCAAAACCGTATATGTCTTGCTTGGGAAAACTTGAGTATTTATGACTAATGAGATGCTAAAAAAAATTTTTGTTTCTCCTTGTCATAAGAGCTATGTTATTCTGCTGCATAGCAAGTCAACTTTGGATTGAAATATCTCCGGATTTTGCCTGGCTACCCATATTAATAAGCATACCAATGGAATCGTTATGATCAAAATTATAAGAAAATCATATTCGCATATCGGAAAACTACCACGACGGAACCTCCTTAATGTGAAAATATTAAATCTTATGGGATTCTTATTGCTATTTTCAAATCTGGCGTCAAGTTTACGATTTATGCAACCGTTCTAAAAATACATTTATTAAAATAAAAAAAAACGTGGTTTTGGAACATTTGTCAAAATGATCGTACTTTTTCCCATGATTACGCATTCGGATCGGGATAAACTTTGTAGCTGATTCAACGATTATCGGCTAAAAAAGAGATACGGTACATGTTATAATACTTTTGTACTTTTTTACTCGGTAAGAATGGACTCTACAAAAAATGTTATAGAACAAACAGTACTTAGAATTGATCAAAGAATACGCGTAATTTTTTCAGAATTTTTCGGATGATTTTGGAAATTTTTACAAAATTGCCACATCCAAAAATATCCAAAATCATCCAAAAAAATGTGAAAAAATTCACGCGTGTTTCTTTATGAATTCTAAGCAATTTTTGTTTCATAACATTTTTTCGTTAAGTCCATTGTTAGTAGGTAAAAAAATCTCAAAGCATTATAACTTTTTCCGTATCGTCTTTTAGCCGATAATTGTAGAATCAGCTGTTTTGGTGGCTGCCAGCATTTTGTATAGGCCTGTATGCCACCAAATCCAGAGTTTAATCCCGATCCGAATGCGCACTCGTGGTGAAAAATACGATTATTTTAAAGACAAATGTTCAAAAACCACATTTTTTTTGTTTTAACGAATGTATTTTTTAAACGTTTGCATATTCGTAATTCTGGCGCCAGAATTGAAAAGAGCGATATAAATCCATAACATATGGTATTTTCACATTAATTTGACAATGGTTTCATAAAAAAATAACGCGTGGAAAAATAAGTCAAAATTCGGGTCTCTTGGTATTGGACGGGTTAAAAACCATTGAACTTCCTACTTAAATGTGCGAGAGGGATAATTCGTAAAAATTGTGGGAGTAGACAACTTTATAGAAAATTTTATCAATGATTAGCATTTTAATTAGAACATTCATTTTAACAAATGATTAAATTCAATTTTTCAACTTATAAAAGGAAAAATTGGTCAAAATTGTGGCAATAGTCAAAGTTATTGAAAAATTTTATCTCATTTTTCGCTACATAAATATGTCCGAAAATTACGGTCATGTTAAAAGATTTTTAGAAAGAGTCGTACGTAGAAGACTGTCAATCGTTATTGCATTTCTCACTCAATAGATAGAAAAGAAATCTTGCAATGATTTTCGACACTGCAGACATTTTCAAAAAAATTATAGGTTTTACTATTTCATAAAAATTTAAGAAAATTCACAATGATTGTGTGAACAGAAATCAAAAGTTTATTGTAATAAATACAATGTATCTAGAAGTGTGAAATAAGCATAGGACAATTTATTATAATTTCTGAAAATTTGTGTGAAAGGTGAAATCAGCCAAAAATGTAAAAGTAGAACAGTTGATGGAAAATTGTTAGATGCTGGATATATAAGATTGGAAAAATATTCAGAATTTTGGAGATAATAAGAATTTTAAGAAAATTGTCTAATGTCCGAGTTCATAAATATGATAGGAAAAATTTGCCATAACGGTCAATTTCAGTAACCATTTCTAAAAAGTCATCGCATAATATAGCATATTAATAAAATTTTGCTACGATTTTATTATTTAACCCATTAACGCCCAGAGGACGCAATTTTAACATTCAACTTTGCGCTGTCACCATCTTAATCGATACGAGAAAAATTATGGAAACCATCTATACTTATTGGTTTTAAGGGTGTTCTCCTTATAAAGATTTCATGTAGGATCCGCGAAATTTCTACTGGAATCCTATAGGACGCCTGTAGGAATTTCGCGGGATCCTACAGGAAATTTTTATAAGAGTCTTTTTAAAAGTGGTGTTAAAATTGCGTAAATTAACAGTTTATAACAAAAAATTGCTAATTTACAAAAAATAACATGTTTTTGAAAAAATTTTGTTTTCATTTCAATTTTTAAACCACTTATTATTGTTAAATGGTGGTAAAATATATGTAAAACATGACCTCGCGGTCTCTACTTTGAGAAACCACGATGATAAAAACGAAAGATAAAAGATATTTTTTCTTAACATCGCCAAAATGATTGAAACATTTTATCTAAAGAAAAATAGGGATTTTAGAAAAAAGATAACAGGACAAAAAAGTCTTAAAGTTAATCAAAAAAGTGCTTGAATTTTTTCAGAATTTTTGGAAGTGACTTTCGGGGAACCAGATTTCCTGTATTTTCCATAAATCGGAAAATTGTCTAGGAAAATTCTGAAAAAATTGGAGGGTGTTCCTTGAACAATTCGAATACCATTTTGTTATATAAACTTCTTTACTAAACTCAATAGTTCATGAGATAAATAGTAAAAAATTTGAAAGTCAATTTTTTCATTCGAACCGCTATTTTATTAAGAAAAAATATTGTTTGACACAAGTCACCGTGGTTTTTCAAAGTAGAGACCACGAGGTCATTCTACATATACACCCCCATACAACAAAAATAAGTGGTTTGAAAATTGAAATGAAAACAAACTTTCTCCTAGAAAACACGTTATTTTTTGTAAATTTGCAATTTTTTGTTAAAAATTGTTAATTTACGCAATTTTAAACACCACTATTAAAAAGAACACCCTCAAAGCCAATAAGTATAGTGGTTTTCATAATTTTTCTCTTATCAATTGAGACATGGTAGGAGCACTAAGTTGAATGTCAAAATTGCGTCCTCTGCGCGTTAATGGGTTAAATATACTATTGAGTTTTTTTATACATATTTTCTTTTTGCTCATTTTTAATTTTCATCTCATCTATATTTTTAAATTGGGGGGTTGGCGAGCGGAGCGAGCAGGGGGCGAAGCCCCCCTAGTATATATATATATTACATCCTCGTACTGCTGCTATTGCTCTGGCTTTTTCATTTTAAAGCGCTCAGTGAAACCATATGCACCCTTCGCAGAGATGTACGGAGAGAGAAGAAAAAGGGCTCGCTGCTCACTTTTGCCTTTAATTTATTTCACTTTAAAAGTCGCGACTGAGAGAGAGAGACGCGCGACGACCCCTTTCGTATTAATTATACGCGCTCCGTGCTGCTGTGTGCAAGGGTGACGGCTGAGCGTCACATGTGAAATCTGTTATTATAATAATACGCTTCATTTGAATTTATGTATTATATATGTGTCGGATGGATTATTAAAAAAAAAATAAAAATTCCCGACACTTCACAGTACGATGTGTTCCAACATTTTTCAACGCTGACCAATCGCCATCGAGAATTTTCGTGTATACGTGTTAGAATGTCTCTTATTTCTTAAATTGTGTTTTTGTATCTCCCTCCTCTCGCCTCCCCCCTCCCTTCTGAATCACATCTATTCTACTAAAAAATTTAAAATCAGGTTTAAAAGTAAAAAATTGAACGAACCTTTGACTGCAACCGCAAATATTATATAAATCTCGATTCATTTTATTTTATTATTTATTATTTTATTAATTTATTATCATGTATGATTTATCGATATTTTCACAGCATTCAATTGGTATATGGCAGCGTGTCAACTCCATGAAACATCCTTATGCCCAGCACCGGAAGAATTTTCTGGAAAATTTCTCGCGCATGATTCACAAAATCCTGTCTAGACTTGTGGGAGAGATCCAAAAATTGGCATGAGCATATGAACTTTACGTTGTCAGAGTATGTGATCGGATTTTCCTCCTCTCCATTTTGTAACCAGATCAGGCACCAGAGCGACAGATCCGGACGTAACATCACATCTAACGTTTTTATCCGTCAACTCTTTGTCATCGCACAAAGATTCTTTAATTTCCATCTTCGCGAACACTTTCTACTTAACGAACAATTTCTTGACTTTCGTGTCAGGACGTGACTTTTCTTCATGAAATTATACCGCTGTCTCTATTCGCACAACAGATCTAGTTACTTTCCATAACCCCCAAAAAAGCAGCCACCACACCTGCAATGAAGCATACCTAAATTGTTTTACAGAAATTTTGATGATTAACTCATCATACGGACTCATCGACGACGATTATCCTGTTGTCATTGCTGCGATAGTGGACGGCAATAGCATAATCGAAATTGTTCCCTCTGACATATTAACCCAAGAAATTGAGGTACTATATTCGTGGTTCATCGATTGCCTAATAAAACATGACCCTGGCTTTCGTATCCGACAAGGTCATGGTACTACGAAAATTCATCAAGCTAAAGCTTAAACTTGACACATACATATGTACATTTCATGTGTTGCAAGCATTCAAGCGTACAGTAATCATGGATAATACGTCGATTTCCAAACAAGAGAAAGAACTGGTTCTAGAATTCTTAACCAAACTAATTTATACAGCTATGAGGATTCATACACTTCCATCTATCAAAAATTTATCGACGTTGCACCTTCGTCGCTGATTGAGTATTTTAATAAAAATTTGCATCCTATCAAGCGCAAGTGGATATATTCATGAAGTGCTGACAAGTAATTAGCAAAATAAAAACCCTTCAGTTGAGGAACAAATGTCCATAAAAAAACTATCATCTTTTAAAATACTATTTTAACAAGACCCTTTAGGAGACCACACGTAAAAATCACAATTGAATAGCCAGTTGCATACATTAATATTTGTCACTGTGTATAATACTTATGACTTTTTTGTAAATCAACAACTCCATTTTCAAGTTTCAATTACCAAACTTCAAACTTATTATTATTACTATCGATTACTGCTTTACTTTTGCAACTAAATGTACACTTAAATTCTAATATTTTAGTCTCAAATCATTCGATATACATTATTCCATCTGTTCTTACTACTAGCGTCACAGTTTATCAATTTACAAGGGTTTACGTCAATTTCGTAAACAAGCAATTATTTATCGATCAATTTTGTAACAGAGAGCAATTATGTCACCGTGGACTTAACTTTTCTTTACGATAATTTTGTAGATATAATGACGCGATCAGATCCTATCTAGGTATTTCAACTAATTAAAGATAATTTTTCATCAAGTGTTTTACATTATATATAGATAATAGCTTATCGAGCTCATATTCAAAATATTTTCAAAGCACCAAATAATTCGCATTATGTCAACACGTATATCGTTCTATGATATCGCACCAACGACTGATCAATCTAATCAATCGACAAAAACAAAAAAAATTATTTCACGAGCAGATATTTATCTGGAATCAAAATTCGTCGACAGTAAAAAGAACAGAAAGAAATAAAAAACGCACGTAGGCATTATAATATACTTTGACACACACGTGTGGCCCTTTGCAGTCTAGTACACGATGTATGATTTAGTGGATCGCAGCAATATACGAAGCGCGGTGCGCGCGTATAAAGAGCGTCGATGTAAGAAAAAGTATTAAAATTGAAAAATCTCACTTCGAGCTCTTCCGACACATACTTTCATACACATAATATTATACCTATAATATCGCGGTAGTGGCCGGCAGCTGTCCCATTCTCGGCACCCTTTTATTTTTTTTTCCAAGTTTAAAAAAAAAGAAGGAATTTATATAGCTAGTCCGAAGATTGGGGGCGCGTTTTAAACTGTAATATTGCGCTCAATCAAATATATTAAAAGCGATTAATCAGACTACGAAAATCAACGCGCGTGCACCGGCTATTTCGCTTTTGACTATAATGTATAAAGTGTATGAATTTACTACAAAATATGGAACGATCGGCGCGCGAAGCCGGTATTATACAACGTCCCTCGCAACCATATCACGGGCTCGATGGTCACAAATTGTCGATATTGATAAGAAAGTTGCAAAGAACGAGAGTCAAGTGTAACGTCGATAACATGTATAGAAAAGTCAGTGCTACAATTGCCGGGGTTATTCATACATCGTCGCGGCTGCCGGGCTCGGTTGTTGCTTTATTTGTCGTTGTTCCGATAATTGGCAACAAGGAATGCCGCCACCGCCACCGCCGCCTGCGCCGGCCGCCCGCGCGTGCTTTCAAGAGAGGCGACATCGGGTCGCGGCGTATATGCAAGCATATAGCTTTCTTATATGGGCTACTGCTACTGCCGCAATGCACTTGCCTCTCGTATGTGTACATATATAATACGTAACGAGATAATTAATGATTTACATGAGAGGAGAGCAGCAGCAGTTGTGTGTTCTGCTGCTGCTGCTGCAGTCGACGTCGTCGTCGTCGGTGCATGGCAAGAGTCCCTTTGTCCCATCCAGAAGGCATACAGCAACCAGCCAACCTCGCCGCAGAGTCTTCGTCGTCGTCGTCGTCGTCTGGCCTATTGTTCTCTTTATTCAAAAGGGGACAAGCCGAGCTTATCGGGACATCGAGCTCTAATTTTCTACGGATTTTTTCTTCATTTTTTCTTCTTCTTCAAGCGAACAGGTTTACGAGTAGCAGCAGAGGGCATGATCGCAGAGAGAGAGAGAGAGAGAGAGAGAGAGAGAGAGAGAGAGAGAGAGAGAGAGAGAGAGAGAGAGAGAGAGAGAAGCAGCCGCGATGCAGTTACTGATCTCTATACAGACACATCTATAGCGCAAGGTATAAAATACATGACGCTCGATTCAGCGTCCATCGGAGCTTGATTTAAAAGTATATAGCGCACACGTACACACGACTGCCGCCGACCGCAAATACATTCGAATAAACATAGCAACTTGTCAAAAGGCTAATTAGCTCGCACCCGCTTACGAGCAATCCATCTCGCGATGTAGAGACGGAGAGAGAGAGAGAGTCACATGCACAAATGTACCCTCTTGTCTCTCTGCCTGTCTTTCTCTATCCGTTAGCGTTTTGCCTCCGGGCAAAAAGTCGCAAGTTCCTCGATGCGTGCGCCCATAAACAACTCTCGGCTGCCTATATTATATGAAATATACACCGACTCTTACTTTCAGGCCGAAGAAACAATTCCTCTACTCTTATTCCTGTAAATATCTCTCTCGCAAGTTTGTATATGTTTGTGTCTGTGTGCACGCGCGCAGGAGCAGCAGTAGCAGCGAGCAACGGTGCTCCGCGACGATCCGCTAACGAGCGCTTATATAAGAGAGAAGAGAGAACCGAACGCGTGGACCACACACGGACACGTACGCTGCACACGTCTATAGATATATACGTACGACAATTTGATTCTATCTCATATATATACAAGCGACTTTGCTATTACACACAGACACACACCGATACGGCACTGGGGGCTGCGGTGAGTGCAGTGCGCGCCGGTGCGCACTTCGCGAGCTTTGGCCTCGTTTTCACGACGCAACCAGCAGCAGCAGCAATGATGTCCTTATACACGTACGTCCCAAGCAGCTGTATTTTATACATAAAATCCGATAACTGATTATCGATCGGCTCACGACTACGATTTCATCGTAATTAGCTATTTACCCTCAAATTTACAGTAAAAATAGATTCACTTTTCATTGTTAGCGACGATGAACACGTGTAATTTTTAGTTTTTTATTGTTGTTTTTTTTGGATTGTACACACAGTGAGACGCAAAAGATAAACGTAATGGTGAGAAAAAAATTTGCTGTTGTTTATTTGGTTTTCGTATCGACGGTGGGTCGACTCGATGAGCAAGCCACAGACAAGTTGGTATTAATTAGTATTATCCCTACCGAAAATACTCATATGGAATAACATGTAGAAAAAGATATGTTATCACATATGAATAACCATATGTAAATCAATATGGGTTCCTACGTGGATTCCCATATACGAGACCATGTGGCAGTTTGATCGGGGATCCCATGTGGAAAACCATATGAAATGCGATATATAATCATTACTGACTGTATTCTTAATTAAGTTAATACTTGATACGAGTGTTTGTTTTGCTATTAAATTTAAAGTTATTTTTATTATTACAAAAGATATTTGAAGTAATAATAATAGGTTGAAAAAAGTGAAAATTCGAATTTTATAAGTATTTGGTATTTTATTTCAAACAATAGTATTGTCAATAAAATTGATATAGTAAGCGTTCACAATACTTAATAATTCACATTATTAGGCATTGTGGATATATATGCTGAGTCGTTTATTTCTATATGTACAGCTATTTTATCTATTTCACAAGTTCTTATAGCAGTTACAGAATTGTTTACACAATTTTTTTATGCATAAAATTACTTAATTTTTCACAAGTTTTTACTATTTGGCAAATAAAATCTCTTTTTCGATGAAATATCTACAGCAAAGTACAATATTTTGATATATCGCCCATCTCGCAATCGCGAATAACAATTATTTGAACGCTTACACACAACATTCCCAGAAACAAATAAGCAATCATTTTTTATTGCTCTTAAATATAAATAACTCCTTAAATAGTTTACCGATCTTATACATTAAATATATAAACTTCAATTGTTTCTTCCAGCTCTCTCGAAAGTTTGATTGCGTATGTCTTTAATTTTATCGCCAACGTGCTTATTCAAGTTTTTCAGATATATTTTATATTGGCTCTATAAGCAGGTTTTTCATTGATGAAATCTACATACAGCACTGAAAAGTTCATAAAATTTGTCAATTATTTAGGAATATTTCAAGGTATATAAATATTTTGCTTTCCTTACTTCTCAGTACATTATATTTTCTTGGTGTCAATTGTCTTCTTGGGCTCCTTCCAGGCAAGACTTTAATTTTTAATTTCGACGGCTTAAAGGAGCGGTTCATCAAAACAGTTTTGCCCCAAAGAAGTTGTGCCAGGTCTCGAGCCAAATTATAAGGAGTTCTATGACTTTTTAAATATCTCCATAGCTGATGAGTCACAGCTTTACCTTCGCCTAAATAAATCTGAAAATTCAGTTTATGAAATTATTATATTAGAAAAATTTAGTTGTTTATTGGTGACACAACGCTCTACAAAAGACACTATCGTAGAACCTTCTTTTTGCTCATCAATGAAAATGCGCCTATGTTAATTTGATACTTTCTGCTACCTGCTATACGTGGCCAAATATGTCGTTTTCACAGTGAGGCGGGTTAAATAAATAAGAGACCTTATTTGTTTGCCTTCAGGTAAGTCAGTAAATTGATGTAACAGTAGTGGTGACTGTGAAAACAACCTATACATAGACAAATCAACGTCGTCGTTGTTCTATGACGCAGGTCCTTTTCGGCCTTATCGAGCTTAGAAGAGAGTAAAAGAAAGAGAGAGAGACATTTAAAAGCGCTCTCGGTCTTTTCTCGAAGACCACGATGATGATGATGATTTTTTTTTTCTCTCTCCAGCGTTTATAAAATAATATTTTTGTTGACAATAATCGCTGCTGATATATAAACACACATGCGATTTTAACGGAATTATTGCAAATAGATAAATTTCCACGCTCTCGAGTCACCGTGTGTATGTATGCGTATAGTAAATAATGTGTCATAATAGTATGCACAAAACGAAAATCCCGATGATAGCCGGTAATCAATGTTTACATGACTGTTTTGTTGGAAAGTTATTGAATACCGATGTACCACGCGTGTGTATATTTGTGTGTGGAGGTAATTTTTTTCTCGATATCTCTATTACATGATTGCGAGCTGTCCGCGGCTTGTTTACAAACACACACGTATACCACTCGAGCAATAAAAAATCTAGCGGATCGATAGGTGAAAAAATTGTTACGAAAAATTAAAGAGCTTTTCGGCTATATTCGAAAAATACTTGAAGTCACATTATAAAAGTTTACACTCCGAAACGTGAGTCCGTTCCACGCACGTTTTTACGTTGTTATTATTATAAACGCACGTCGTTCAGATTCTCTCTCTCTCTCTCTCTCACCGGGTGGAAATTTCACACACCCGAGAGCCCGAACTCGCATCATCGCTCGTTTTTCACATCATATATTATATTATTATTTATACAAAAAAAAAAGAGAAAAAGAGACCTTCCAACAGAGCCTCAGCGCGCACAACACACACAGACAGGCTCTGAAAATAGTAGGGATCCTCCGTTGAAAAGAGGAAGTACTACTACTAGTACGACTATATAATTTCCCGTGATAGTTGATTTGTCTATGGATTTGGCTACGTATAGCAGGTAGCAGAAAGTATCAAACTAACATATGAAACTTGAAGGCGCATTTTGATTGATGAGCAAGAAGAAGGTTCTATATTAGTATTTGGAACCTAACTCATTTTTTTCTAATTATGTGAAGAGAAAATAAAGGTTTCTTACATATTCCACATCATCCAGTTCAAAAAGATCATAAGTGTTTTTCCCAGCAGGATCAACATTTATGCCACCTTCTTCTGGAACAAGAATAGGGTTTGAAAGATCAACTTCTAAAGGGTTCTCTATTCCTGAAAGTTAGAAATCATTAATGAAAAATCAATGAATAATTTAATATAAATAATGCAAATAAAATACAAACTGTGTCTGGGACGAAGTACAGGTTCAATTTCGGGTAAAACCACATTGTAAGCATCTTGAGCAAAATTATTTAGCTCCTGACCTCGTGGGATTTGATCATCAAGAATATTTTGATGCTGACGAGTCTGCCGTTGTCCATCCATACCATTTTGATTCTGAGCTGGTGGAACTTCATCATCAAGAGTATTTTGATGCTGACGAGTCTGCTGTTCTTTATCCATACCATTTTGATTCTGAGCTGGTGGAACTTCATCATCAAGAATATTTTGATGCTGACGAGTCTGCTGTTCTTTATCCATACCATTTTGATTCTGAGCTGGTGGAACTATTTCTAGAAACATATTAATAAAGAGCGGCTTACATAAGAACTATTAAAGAAACATTATTTGATTGACAACCAATATCTGCTTACCAGTAGCTGGTTTACGTAAGTTTCTATCTTTGGCTTCATTTGGATTTGAAACTGTTGGGTTTTCACTTTCCCATTCAGCTAAAAGATCCGCAAATGAATTATTATCTTCTGGAGACGTTGAATTCATACTTGGATTATTATAAGTTATTTTTTCTGAATCATTTTTACTTAAAAAATCATTATCTTTACTGGTAGCTGTAGGAATTCCATTTTTAGCTGAAAGATTTAGAATTTCACTGTTTTTGCCTACAGTCGCTAGGCTTACACTTGAATTATTATTAGCTATACTTCCTGTCAAACATTATTTGTAAGATAAATAAAAGCATTGCAATATAAATAACAATAAAAATCGATATAAATTTTAACGTACCATCTACACTAGATTCACTGTCATAGTTCAATCTCCTAGAACATCTTTTCTTGGTGACAGGTGACAACAATGCATCTGATGACTTTGAAGACTCTTTATCGTTCAATGCAGTCATTTTTACAGAATCACTCAAATCTAGATTAATAACATGAAATTTTAATTAATAAATGTGCTGTAAAAGTACAGAGTGATATGAGTATTTTTGGTGTAGTACAAATTTTAATATTGAAATATAAATTAAAATGAAACATTGAAAAAGTCCTCATTTAAATTAGCTCAACTCACCCAATGCTTTATGTGAAATTATAAAATTATCTTCATCTGAATCCTCATCCATTGATACATCAGAGTCTATCAATCTTTTTCGATTGTTAATAACATTTTCTTTCTTATATTTTTCAAACAATTTTTTATTAACTGCTTCGTTCACCACCTCAATCTTCTTCACGCGTAATTGCTTTAAATGGTGTAACAATTTTATTAATTGTAACTTTATGTTTTATAAAAAAAATACAATACCCTTTTATTTTTTTCTATCGATTCCGAAATTTGACTACTGCTGCTTTCTTCATCAGAATATCTCTCTAATTCACTGGCATGTAATTCCGGAAACGGATCTTTCGATTTAGATAAGGCTCGAAATTCTTTGTTACCACCTTTAATAGATATACACGTATGAGACGAAAACCTCGTCAAGATACAAAAAATAAATTTATATGAACTTCTTACGTGCTATGCCACCAATTTGAACACCTAATTTTATTCCTTCTTTGTTCTTGGCATCTTTCCACAACGCTTTATATAACTTAGTTTTATCAAAACCATTTTTGTCAAACGTTTCCTGATCAAAATCGACCATATCAGTAATAGGGATGACGGTGATATATTTGTCACAAGCAAATTTCACTTTCACGTGTGTTATTTGAGACATTTTTAAATAAAAATTATGAAATTGAGAAGAAATAATAACACCGTTCGTAATGGAAAAACAACGAAAACTGTATCCGCAGTGTACCGCGATAGTAGTTTGTTACGCACTCGATCTCTGCACTGAAAGCAGTTTTAGGCGGCAGCGCCGTGAAACCCCCGAGCAAAGCAGCCTGACACAGCCTTGACGCTGCGTCGTGAATTCGCAGTGCTGCGCCGTGAATTCACAGCAATACGCCGTGAGCTCGAGTAGCACGCCATGAAATTTCACGGTCATACGCCGTGAGTCGTCTATACAGCACATCTCCGTGATACTCATGGCGTGGCGCTGCGCAACTGCTTTCAGTGTGTATGCTGAACGAGTCCGCGCAGGTACACAGTAAAAGCTAGTTAGACAACACACACACTGCTACTGTCCGTGCTGCGCGTATAATTCGTGTGGCTACATTACACATCTTGAGCTACCGACTGTGTAGCGCGAGTGTTTGCACATACTTCATCTACGCATCAGTGCCGTGGTTTGCGATCTCGCCTCACGTAACAGCAACTGTGTCAAAAGATTGAATGCTGTAAGGATTAAGTTGCATCTTTACACTAATAGCCCGCGATATTAAAGCATGCCATAAATGCACGTGTATGGCCGAAAAAATCCAATTGGACACATAAGTGCTTATAAAAAGTGTATGTTTATCATATCGCAATGGGTCGTGGTTATAAAGTTTTTTTAGAAACAGGCCGGCTTGCAGATGCATCAGAAAGTACGATTCGTCGATTGAGAAAAAGAAAAGCAACTACTCGTGTAAGTAAAAACTGTAAAAAATTTAATGAACATTTTAAACTTTTCTTGTGCAAAATTATTGACTTACAAGGAGACCACACGAGATGCGGGTCACTGAATGCCCTGAAAATTTTTTGCTTCCTCATAGAGGAAGCTTTGTGACGGACAGATTTTCGACTTTCATAACTAGTAATCGTAGAGTACTTTTACATACATATTCTTAAACTAGATCGAATTGCTGACACATGTCTGTATGTGTGTGTGTGTGTGTGTGTGTGTGTGTGTGTGTGTGTGTGTGTGTGTGTGTGTGTGTGTGGTGTGTGTTGGGATGTGCGCAGTGATATCTCGATGACGGTAGTTCGTATCGTTACTGTAGATGTCTCATTTTATTCGTTTTGATGTAAGGAAGAAGCCAAAACATCATTTTTAGTTCTGCGTTAAGTATTTAAAAAGTTATGAGGGATTTTCGAAAAAAAATTTTTTTTTTTTATTTTTTTTTAGTTTTTTCATATTTGTCCTAAAACAAACTGGTTTTTCTTTTAATAAAAGTAATACAAAACATCATTTTTAGTTCTGCGTTAAGTATTTAAAAAGTTATGAGGGATTTTCGAAAAAAAAATTTTTTTTTTTTTTTTAGTTTTGTCATATTTGTCCTAAAACAAACTGGTTTTTTTAATAAAAGTAATACTTTTTTTAAGGAAGAACTTTTAATTTTTTATGTAAAGATTATGTTAAGACCGAAAAATTATCAAAAATCGAACGACCTTAACTCAAGGATTAAATACATATACATTGTAACAACTAATTACTGAAATAAGTGTTCGATAGAAATCGATATATAGTTTTAATTTTCTTCGTTTTGCAATAATTGTACAATCAGCTGTCGATTGTAACAGTATCAACAAACTTAGATTCGTGTTGTGTACAAGCGTATCTAGGTTTGAAAAAGTAAAACATTACCGATACCGCAAAAAGTTACAAGATTGTATTGTGAAAGTGGTCGGGCTGAACAGTTTCGAGCGACAAAGAGCTGACATTTGACGGGTTCGAGTGCATCGAGCGGGAAAGTTGTTGGATCAACGCGCTGACAACTAATCGAAACAATCCGATTGCGATTCGTGGAAGTCGTCAGGCAGGCAACGAAGGTCGACGGCTAAGGTCTTGGCCGTGCGTGCCTAGGAGAAGACGAACAAACGCTTCTTATTCAAAAAATGGAAAAAACAATTTTGGAGGCCGAAGAAAACATCGATGAATTATTCAAATTGGAGGTATATAATTAACGATATATAAATGAAATTCAACTGTAAGACAGCTGCAATTTGTATTCTAGAAAAAAAAACTATGGATTAAATGGCGCAAAATTAATAGAAAGAGATATCCAACTTCATGCAATCATAGAGATGATTGGGACGTGCCCGATGATCTTCGATGTGTTCGTTGTGGCGGACCATTTAATATGCCACCAAATTTTGAACTTTATTACTAATTTTGTACAATTAATATACATTTTTAATTTATATATATAAAATAAATATGTTTTAATTATATTAATAATGAGCATGTTCCTCGTCGATGACGAGCCATTTCGTTGCGGTAAGTAGTAGATTATATCTCTGCTCCGGCACGGCTCGGCAAACGTCCAGAATTGTCGTGTCCGAAGGTCCGATCGCGATCTCACCGGCTCTCTTGGTTTCTTCGGTGAATCTGTTGAAGTCGTCCGGTGCTTCCATCTCCCAATCGTCTTCGTGGCTGTGCTCGTTATGTTCGGAAACCGCATCGTCCTCGAAGCTCTCGTTATTGTCAATATGATGCGGTTCTGAATACGATCGTTGTCTCCTTGTTCCACATCGATCGTGTCCTCAATCGTCAACGTGGTTGACTGTTGCGATCGCAGCAACGTCGCCTCAACGTTAGACTTTCCACTGGCCGAAAGCTCTGGACTCCCTCGAGACGCGACTGAACTAATAAGAGCTCGAGTGTGTGTACGTCGCAAGTTTGTATATATTTCGCATACATCGCAGCCAAATGAGTCGCTGTGTACTCCATGTATGTCAGGGCGAGCGAGCGCACGACTTTTCTGAAGACCACTTGACTCTTGGTCGAGAGGCTTGCAGGACTCGCCTGCTGTGCACGCGCGAGTACGCTCGCAGCCCACAAGCATATATATCAGATGTATGTGTATATAGCACGCGTGGCAAAGGTCCCGAAGCTTTATTGTGCGTACGCGTACGGCATGATACTGCGACGTCGTTGCTGCTGCTGCTGCAAACTCAAGAACGGCCTCGCGACTTTAAGATACGCCGTGGTTAGCACGGAATGAGCTTGCGACGAGGAGAGAAAAACAAACGTTTTTGGGCGATCTTTATCTTTCTCTTTTTCGTCGCCGTCTTCGCGTATACACGCGACTGTAAAACGAGGACCGAGTTTTTATTTTCGCGCTGAATTATTTCCTCCTTGTCGGCGCGGAGCTTTTTACCGTTACGAAAAAAAATTTTCTACGGCGCTCATTGCGTTATATTTTTGCGCAAACGAAACACGAAGATTGCGCACTGGATGCCTGCGAGCCCCGTAAGTTACACGTTTCTTATTATACGCGTAACATTGTTTTAATGTCGATGAAAATTACAACGTCGCGCTCGCAGAGATAAATATGCTCCAGAGCTTTATCTACACGGGCGAGCAGATCGCAGAGCTTCCAACTATTAAAATAAGACGCATATTTTTAACCTCGCATAATAATGCATCGAAATAGTAGCTATCGATAACAAAATTTTCCCGTCGTCGTAAGATCGCCCGCCGTACCGGGGCATACAGCTAGGTGTGTAGCTGCGTTAAGCGGCGCTGAGCAAGCTTCCGCGAGGCCAGGTGTAGTTTATGTGCGGTTATGCAGTATTTCCTATACCATTGGGCTGCTACTACTATATACTGTAATGTATAATGTATATTACCGACGAGCGAGAAAATGGCGAGAAAAAGTCCGACGCTGCGATTGGCCAGTATCATGTGGCTCTGGGAGCCGGCCGAGGCCGAGGGCAGCCGAAGCACATAATCAAACGCTACACTTTCAAGTTTACGTATCAGCAATTATTCAATAATTGTAAGATAATGCAGTTTTGTTTTTTTTTATCGATCTATCTACTTATGTATGAAAGATAAACATAGGCCATAAGTTGTAGTACGTAAACAAAATGAACATAAATACAATTTTCATTCGGCTTTTTTGTCTGCAAGGCTTATTTTTTTTTCGCCCATAAAAGGCTTGGATGAAGAGGCAGGCGACGCATTTTTTTTAAATTTTTTCGTTGGTGGTTCATTGGATGACTCGGTCTTTTCAATCTCGTCCAAAATCGCGCACATAGCATCTTCATCAGTGTCTTCGAACATAAGTCTATAACAAAAATAAATTAGAAAATATTCAGAAATATTTATAGGAAATTAATTATGGTATGGTTTTACCTTGGTTGTGTGGGAGTCCGTTTTTCCACTGTGGTAATGTGCATGCTGTTTAAAGCCTTGCAGTAATTTGCTTCATAAACAGTCACATATTGGAATATGTAAGCAGTGTTTATTTCCAACAAAATATCAGCCGCATTGCCCCACATCGTTAAAATGATCTATAAATAATTTATATGTTAATAATAATATAAAGATTTTTTTTTATATTAGTATTTTACCTTGAAGTTGTTATCATCTATTAATTCTAACTCTCGTTTTCTAAATTGTTTTTTCCTTTTTTGAGAATAAAACGTTGTTATTGGTCCAATTTTTTGTACAGAAGCCGTAGTCGCTAATAAAGAAAATTTTGTATTAATTATAAATTTAAATTTGAGTATGTAAAAAAAGGTGTTAAAATTTTTTTTTTACAAATAATTTGGTTTTTGGGTAATTGCGGGATTTCTGCTAATTCAATAAGTTTTATTTTCAATGGTTTGCAATTAATTTTGGCGAAAGATTTTTCTACTATTGTCTGGTTCGTTATATTTATTTCGACGTCATTATATAAATAATTAAAAATAGGATTTGGTTCCACAACTAAAAATTTTCGGAGGTTATATATTTCATTGATCTGTAAACAAAAAGAGAATTAATAAGTTGGAAATTATTATATGTAAATAAGAAATTTACCTTAATGACATTAAAAAACCGTTTGCAATTATTGTCGATAAAATTGCATTTTATGTGTCCCGTAGAGTTACTTGCAGTAATGAAAAACAGCTGTTTTCCGCTTTGTAAAGTTATTTTTTCTGACTTGAATATTACTTTCACAGTAATATTGCTGCATCTGGAAGTTTAAATATAAGCATGAGTTATAAGCATTAGTTATTGATTGAGAGAATCAATCAAATCAGAGTAAATGTTGAAAGGGGAGAAGGAGAGAAAAAACAACGATCGCGCTTTTTCATAAAAACCGATATTGTATTTCGCTCTAAACTTCCGAAAAGATAAAACTGATCGTGTCGATTTTTATAGGCGCGTCGCACAACTGCGACAAAAAGTGTCCCGGCGTCGATCAGGGGCACGAAAATGACTCGACCACGACCAAGTTCCCGCTTCGTTGCCCTTAGCAGATGTTCAACTTGAAAGAGTAGGACGTCGTCGAGTTTTTCAAGCCATGCCCTTCTAGGGAATCCTTGCAGCGATGTGGCTGTAACAGCAACGACGGCCGCTTCGATCGCGACACCACAGCTGGCACCAATAGAGCAGCGAGGCAACCGCTTGTCTGGATGCACTAGCTGGCGGTCTACCGATGGAAAACTATGGCCGTCGACGACACTCTGAACTGATGTTGGCGATCGCGAGGCCCGAGGCGGCACCGAGTCGAGTCGAGCTTCCAAGCCATGCCCTTCTAGGAAATCCTCGCAACGATGTGACTATAACAGCAACGATTGCCGCCTCGATCGTGGTCCCGCAGATGGCACCGGTAAAGCAGCTGTTTGTGTCACCACCGATGGACGCTTAGAGAGTCGCTCCTCGAGTCCGCTCCGGGCCAAGCTCAGCAAAAACTTCCTTGAGATTCTCAATGCCGCTCTCGAGCTCGACAGTAACAGCGACCATAATAAAAAGGACAATGACTACATTTGCTACACGACGCGTCACCCCCGTCGCGCTCCGATCGTTGCAACAGTTCGTATTCGAAATTTTTAACCCCATTATTAAACGTCTCTTCTTAGTTATATTAAAAATTTCTTTGGAATATCCGTGATATAAAGCGAGAAAGGTAATAAAAGAGAAAAGTATAGAAAGAAAGACAAAGAAAGTAAAAGAGTGAAAGAACAAAAAAGAGAAAAGTTAATTGCAATATACGAATAAAATAAATAATTTTTTTACTTCAAAGTATCATAAATTGTTAGATCACAAACTGGCTTTTTCTCCTTCTTTATCCATGGTCAACTTTTTACTTGATTTTTCAAGTTGCAAATTACGACTGCTTTCGCTTCGTTAATGAATATTATCGATGTGAAGTTATCTATGTGTAATTGTTTATACACGTCCTTTTGTGTAATTGTACAACTAATTATCTCGAAAATAAATTATACAGTTTTGAGGTTTTGCGAGATTTGTCAATTAGTTTTCAAAAATATTTTTTTTTACTTTTTTCTTTTTTACTTTTTACACAATACTTTATTGTAAAGGATGTATAAATGATGTTATTAAATTGAACTTATACAGCACAAGTATTGTACGTAAAAAATTAATTTTGAATAAACATTCAAAAATACAAACGAATTGAACACTAATGAACTGCCGATCTAAATTATCACAAAATTAGATTAAATAAATATTATTTTAGTAGTACTTACTTTTTTTTTGACACATGTATTTGATGAAATATGATTTGAGCGTAGAATTTAAGGTTTCAAAAAAAATCGAGAGAACCGAATTATTGTTTTATCAATTATCGATGTTTGACGGTACATAAAACGCTCCGTGTATTTTTATGCAGTATAGTTTATGTACACGTTCAGGTTAATTATGAAGTTTTTTAATTACGTTGGATTCGTATTTTGGCTTGCCAGCATATAAAACGTGAGACAACAATTTCGAGTTCTAAAGAAAAAGAGAGTTCCTGGTGCTGCTGTTGTTACTGCTGAGGCTGCTGCTGTTATTATTGCTCCTGCCACTGTAACGGTGTTGTGTTCGTGACAAAGTTTGACCAGTCAACTTAAGAGACGCGCAGACTAGGTGCGTAATTTTATTAAGAAAATTTATTATTTTATTTATTATGTACGTCGCTCGCAATCTTCGTGCTTGTGCAGAATACGTAGATTTAATTATCGTACGGGGAAAAATTAACATAAAGTAATATAATATCGAATATTCGCTTTTGAGCGCTATTGCTCATTTTTGCGCTACGAGCAACACCGCTGAATGCACACGTAGAGGAAAACAGATCTCTCGCGAATTCAGTGCAACGTGCAGTGGCAGTGCAGCGAGACTCGTGAGTGACTCGTCTATAAAGGTTTCGACAGTAGCCCAACTCACAGCTATATGCATATTCGTTGCATAGCACAATAGAAACGAAACACAGAAAAAAACCGACATAATATAAATTTTCATTCCGATTAATGATTATTTATCGATCTACTTTGCGTGCACGTACATGTGCGTAAAATAATATATAAAATTGCTGGGCCGTGCCGGAGAATTATACTTATCGATCGAGTGACAATACAGCAAGCTTGACTCACGTCGTGATCATTCAATAGCATTCCATAGCTGTTGTTGTTGTAATTGCTGTTGAAATGTAAAATTGAACGACATATCAAAAGCTCCCGGAGAGATTAGAAGCTTGACGCGACGTGTTTGAATTCATGTCTCTGTGGCGTTTATTGTGAATAACAGTCAGGCTTGATTTATGAAAGAAACATTTAGGAGAAAACTAACCACCATGTTCATCCATAACACCATCGCGCTGTTTGCGTATTATCTTGATTGTTTTCTGGAAGCCAGAAAGACTTTACACGCATGAATTCCGAAATGTTATCCAAGAACAATAAAATCCTCTTTTGGTTATGTATTGTATCAAAAATCCGAGCTTCTTCACTCGAGCGCTGTATCATGGAATTTGCTGAGATAAAGTCACAGCGTAAACGTATTATAAAGAAAAATTAGATTTGACCCTAATAATAAAAAATTTTGAAAAATCTCAATAAACAAAAATTGTTAAGAAAGGCACTATGTGTTAATTTGCATTAGTCGATGTTACAACGAGGTAAATTGTAATTTCGAATAAAAAGTAGTTCAATTTTTAAAAACGCAGAACTAAAAATGATGTTTTGTATTACTTTTATTAAAAAAAAACAGTTTGTTTTCGGACAAATATGACAAAACTAAAAAAAAATTAAAAAAAAAAAAATTTTTTTTCGAAAATCCCTCATAAATTTATAAAATGTGTTTTTGTTGTTAATGCTGCTAATCAGCCGCTTACGCTCATTAACGTAGGATCTGACGTACTTACATATGAACCTGGATGTGAATTGAATTTTCGTTTGACGCGCGCGATCGAGTCTTTACTTCTCAATATTCAAGAGGCGCACATTGGCTGATTTTTTTTGTTCGTGCAACGGGTTCGATCTATGTACATATACAGTTTTCTGTATACAGTACAGTAACTCATTTGCTCCTCTGAAAAATATACCATGCGTACAGTCATAGTTCAGCTATGTGAAATTGATATGAAGTCGTGGTCGCTGTTATTACGCTATACGTAAATATGTATATACAGCAATGTTATATACATCCAGGTGCATTAATTACAGCACAGATGACAACTGTAACGGTGCATTGGGAGCCGCTGCAATAGAGAAGAGTAATTTTCTCGCCCTTTTCCACGCGCGCCCTTTTCCACATTTAGCAGTATATAACGTTAAATACGGCCCCGATGCGTATGTACTTGATAAGATTAATGGCTGTTTCCATTCTCTTCTCTCTCTCTCCTTCTTTTTTTTTCTGGGATTTTTTGTTGTATGTTACGGGCTACGACGGCGACGCCCGCGTAGTGGCCTCTTAAAAAGCAATGAAATTCAATTCACGCGTTGTCAATTGTCAAATATATTGTATATGAGCAATTCTGTATGAAAATCTTTAAAATTAAAATCGGAATTGAAATATTTACCACTTGATTAATAAGATAGATGTGGATAATTGTTCATTAAGGTTTCAAAAAGTTGACTTTTTATTCTACACATTTTTTCCTAAAGTTACAGAGGCATATATGCAAAATCATTTAATTAATTTTTTCATTTTTCATAATATCACATCAATGAGAAATGATGATTTGTTTATACTTTATTTAAATCGATAACTTCGAAAATTAATGGAACGGTTTGTAAATATTATATATTACGAGACTTAAATTTATTCTACATAAAAAAATTGGTTAAGGATATAACAAAGCTGTAACATCGTTCTGTTGTCTCCGTCGCGCGTATGATACGATAATAGCTTTTCTTCTCAGCACGACCTATTGATTTTTGTTTTTCACCATATCATGAGTAAACATGGCTTCAAATACTGGACTTGCACTAGCCAATATGAGACTCTATGAGCTGGGATTTCCTTTCCGTATTTAGTTCGCAGCAAAACATCACTGAATTTTTATCAAGAAACATCCTCTCTGTTCGAGAATGCTATCGCTAGAGAACGTCGGCTCAGCGACTCGCACGCGCGGTAAAAGCAGTAGAGTTTTCGAGATATAAGTACTAGCTCGACTCTCGTTAAATTATGTTCCCTGGCAGATGCTAGCGGTATGTGTAAGTGCACTTGAGTTTCGCGGTCGGAGAGAAATTTCTCTCCGCATCAGATGCACTTCCTGCATCACAATTATTTATCAAGAAACATCCTCTCAAAATTTCGGTACCAATTCTTTATTCATATTTTCACACTAAATCAATGTTAATTTGTAATGAATTTTTTTAGAAGTAACGTGTTCAATTTGATTTGGGCACATATTGAGAATTGCTTTTTCACTATTAGATACAAAAGTACATAATACATCATTTGATGCAGTATCGAAAATGTCGCTACTTTATAATATTATTTTTCGTACATCCCTAGATCGATCGATGAGTCTTGTTCTATATAACGTAAAAATAAACGCCATACATAGCACACGTACAATTTGGCTCAATTTCGTTCTTAGTTGGATTAGGATCTTTTGCGCATTTGCACAGTTCCAATTGAAATATTCCATCATCATTAGAAAAATCGAATGTGTCAGATAACACCACTTCATATTTTTGTAACATTATTAAACACTTAGAAATCTCCCACGTGCAAACTTTGCCCCCTTCATTGATTTGCAAATCGCCGATTACCTCGGATGACATATTACACTTCGGGAACAATTCTTTATAGAATTGACACTGGAGTCGTTTGTGGGGCTCGAGAAGTAGTTCAATGACAGCGCGATGACCACGCTTATATGTATAGTCGTGTGCACATATGTGAGTAAAGCTCAGAGCTACTTTAATCACTCGACGGAACAAGCCCGATGCGCGCTCTGAGTGAGTTGTTGTTTTCCACCCACAACCAGCTCACTCCACGACACCTTCTAAAAGACAGCGAGAGAGGGTGAGATAGTGTTATGCAGCCGATCGATCGGTCACGTTGAGCGAATCTCTATACTCCTAACATAAATGTGTGCAGATTCAAGGATAATGACACATTATTAAAATTCACATGGGGAAACGGGTCTAAGCAACTTGGCTCTGGTGCTGCGAATTTGTTCATATCAATTTATTAGCATTTATAAATATGAAGAATCGCCGTTCAATGATATCAATTAGCCAAATGTAACATCATTAGCCAAGTGAAACCTTAAGTCATAATATGACGATATAGCACATAACGTATTGAACTCGATACATCTTTTTCATTTTCTATACGCGTAGATTAGTGTGTATAGCTTGGCAGTCAATTTTAAAGTCAATAGTCAACGAGAGAAGTGCGCCCCTGCGAAGATTACGAGCTTTCTTCACAAATCCCGCGCACGAAGTACACTTTTCCGTATTGGTAATTTCGTAGAGCTCTACAACGTTTCAGTTTTTCAATTTTTTTCCTTCTCTCTCTTCCCCTCTTTCTATCGGCGCTGCGCCACATATTACCGAGGAAAAATATAGAGGCTGTGAAGTGACACTAGTTCGAGTCCCCCTCGGGTGCTTAACAAAAAAAAAAAAGAAAAAACCGCTTCGTGTTAATCATTCGACGTATACGCTACTGAGAAAATTTGATTCTCTCCCTCGCACGCGCGTCGTCGGCGTTGCGAAAACCCTTTGAATTGCCAATGAATTATTAACTTGCCAATAGCAGTAGCAGATACTGCGCGTTGGTACAGGCGGCGGCATTTAAATTTTTACCTTATCGACGCGCACCGTGATTATATATTTGTCGATGTTTTTTTTCATCTTTAATTGGATGTTACGACCGCGGATGCGTACACCGTGCGTACGATTCCTGTAGAGACGATGCAAAATAAAATGAAAACAACAATGTTTGGGTTAATTCACGCCCAAGAGCGCGTGAAAAACAAATTTTTCATTCCATTCCAGCAGCAGAAATTGCATCGACGTTTACAAAATCGATATAAGTTCAAATAGAATAACTTCTCTGTACTTCAGAAATATTCAATCATTAAGTTTTAACAAACAGTTTAGAAATGAAGGACTTTTGCTTTTTGAATTTGTATTATAAAATATAATTTATTTAAAGCAATCCCTATCTCTAACTACTACAGCAAACGTACAAAAATATTATAATAAGATTGTTTTTTTCTCAGAAAACTTTAATTTAAATGTATATTTTTTTTTATTTTAATTTTTCAGTTCCTTATATTTTCTTTTTATTATTAGGTTTCAAGAAACTTAACAATACGGTTCCAGTGGGGTACAAACTTTTTCACTTATCATAAATTTCCAAATCAATACAACTTTGAGAAAAAATATATATATGTAAGGAAATAGTACTTCCTTAGGTGTGTTGATTGTGGCGAGTGTTTTGAGTGGGGAGCAAAATAGCTTCGTGTAAATATAAGTGTAGACTGAGATAGAGAAGCGGTCAGTAATAGAAGACGGGCTGACAATAGTGTGTTGTCTTAATTGTCGTTTCTCTATTTTCAGGTTTGTTAAATTGTAAATAAGTGTTAATTAATGTTGTGTAATAAATAAACTCTATTTTCAGAGCAACAAATTGGCAATATTCATTGTAAGCCTGTCTTATATTATATATATTAGGGTGGTCCACTTTTTCAAAAATTTTCTGTATCTCGGGGGATCCATCGGAATCTGAAAGTTTGAGCTTTAAAATGAAGTTTCCTTTAAACGAGAACTCAAATAAATGATTTTAGATGGTGTCGATGGATTTTTGAAGTTTAAAAACGTGCTTCTAAAAAGGAGCAAAATCGGGCAACCATTCGATTTATTTCAAACTTTGTTCAGAGTGTAAAAATGATCTTAACGATACATTTTCTTACGTATTTTTGTCTGCGAAATCGAATGCCGTAGTTAGTTTTGACCTAGGAGCACCATTTCATTGAAAAAAATACACTTTTTCGATCGTTCTTTTTTCGCAAATCTCGCAAAGTTCATTTTCGAGCGAGCGGCAAATGAACAGAAAAAATCTAGGAAATTTTTTGACACCACCAAAATTTAGGATTTTTTATGACAAAGCCAACGGTATATATTAGTATAAACTTTAAAATTATTTTAATGCCGAAAAAGCACGATTTTATTCCAAAAAACGATATTAAAAAATGGAAAAATGGAAAAATATATTCGTTTCTTCAAGAAAATGGCTGAGTATAATCACTCATGAGAATAATTGAATACAACTGTCTGATAGGTTTTTTTCTCACCTTTCAAACGCCGTTTTCAGAGTTAAAAAATTCGCAAAATTCGCCGAGATACAGCTGTTTTTGTACGATGCACTTTTTTAGCTTAAAAATCTGCTTTGCTGGTTTTTTAATGAATAGAGCCAGCTCAGAATTATTGAATTTTAACCCAAAAAAGTGCATCGTACAAAAACAGCTGTATCTCGGCGAATTTTGAGAATTTTTTAACTCTGAAAACGGCGTTTGAAAGGTGAGAAAAAAACCTATCAGACAGTTGTATTCAATTATTCTCATGAGTGATTATACTCAGCCATTTTCTTGAAGAAACGAATATATTTTTCCATTTTTCCATTTTTTAATATCGTTTTTTGGAATAAAATCGTGCTTTTTCGGCATTAAAATAATTTTAAAGTTTATACTAATATATACCGTTGGCTTTGTCATAAAAAATCCTAAATTTTGGTGGTGTCAAAAAATTTCCTAGATTTTTTCTGTTCATTTGCCGCTCGCTCGAAAATGAACTTTGCGAGATTTGCGAAAAAGAACGATCGAAAAAGTGTATTTTTTTCAATGAAATGGTGCTCCTAGGTCAAAACTAACTACGGCATTCGATTTCGCAGACAAAAATACGTAAGAAAATGTATCATTAAGATCATTTTTACACTCTGAACAAAGTTTGAAATAAATCGAATGGTTGCCCGATTTTGCTCCTTTTTAGGAGCACGTTTTTAAACTTCAAGAATCCATCGACACCATTTAAAATCATTTATTTGAGTTCTCGTTTAAAGGAAACTTCATTTTAAACCTCAAACTTTCAGATTCCGATGGATCCCCCGAGATACAAAAAATTTTTGAAAAAGTGGACCACCCTAATATATATATATATCGAATAATATATAGAAAAAATATATATAAAACAAAAAATAACAGTCAATATATTTACACCACACAAAAACTCAAACTTAACAAGTTTCGTTATCAAAAACCATTACTATATTTCATCATTATAATGGTAAACAAAAAAAAATTAATCAGAAAAAAAACAACGATTACGAATGCAAAAAAACGTAAAGATGTTGTATACTCTGCAAAAAAAACTTAAGAATATTGTGTACAAACAAAAACAAAAAATAATGTTGAATACAAAAAAAAAAATAAATAACATAAACTTGCCAAAATTCAAGAAAAGAGAAAATCAAACTGATACAGAAAAAATCAAATAAAGCTAATTCAGAACGTCAACAAAAATCAAGACAAAACGATCTACAAAATGAAATAATAAAAAACAAAACAAAACTGCGAACCCAAAAAATGCGCTTAGACGACAATTACAAACAAAATGAAAACGAATTAAACATTAATAGGAATAGAGAAATGCGACAAAACCCTGAATACAGAGAAAATGAAAATGAAAATAATATGACACGAAATACACAAATGCGCTTAGACGACAATTACAAACAAAATGAAAACGAATTAAACATTGGTAGAAATAGAGAAATGCGACAAAATCCTGAATACAGAGACAATGAAAATGAAAAGAATGACACGAAATAGACTAATGCGCTTAGATCCAGCATATCATATTAATGAATTATCTAAAAATGCATGTAGGTTACAATTATTACGAGATGATCCTATATATTGCTTATATTATAATAATAATGAAAAATTCAGAAAAAAAAAAATGACTGGATGAGTTATTTAATTACCGAGACATTTATTACAAGGAAATTAAAACAAAAATTACAAAACAAAAAAATTGTACTTCACTGAAATTAATTATGTCCTTTCTAAATCAAAGAAGTGAAGGCTCAGATATTGTTTGTTGTGTTGCAATAATAATTTTTTTAAAAATCTTTAGTTAAATTTGATAAAAAAAAAGTATTGAAATCTTTAAAGAAAAATGATTTGAATGAAAACTTTTTAGACATTATTATTAATAATAATTCAGAATATATTTATTGTACATGTAATAATTATATATTTAAAGGTAAAATTCCACAAATGACAGAAACAGAAAATTTAAAATTTCCTAGTATTCCCGATTTTATTTTAAATTTAACACCAATAGAAGAACGAATGGTTTCACCATACATTCCATTTATGCAAATAAAAGCTCTGCAACCGTATGCTTTAAATTCACAATTATCATTATTAGCCCTGTTAAAAATGATTGGCTGGATTTGGCTGGAAATCCAGCCTAAAATCGAGCTGGAATCGAGCTGGAATCGAGCTGGAATCGAGCTGGATTCGACTGGATTATGGCTCGATTTTCAGGTTTGATTTTTCGACTGTATTATCGGGCTGTATTTTCAGGCAGGATTTTCGGGATAGATTTTCCAGAAAAATTTTCCTTTTTTTCGCAGTACTTGTTTTTCAAACTAGATAACCGTAATTCGAAAAAATAAGCAATCATTTTTTTAATAAAAATATTTTTTGGAAAAATGTTTTTTTCGTGAAAAATTTTTTTGGAAAATTTTTTTTTTATGAAAAATTTTTTTTTGATGAAAATTTTTTTCAAATACAAATTTTTTTTCAAATAAATTTGTTTTTGAAAAGAACTTTTATTTTAAATAATTTTTTTTTGAAATAAATTTAATTATAATCTTTTTTTTTATACATTGCCGGCTAGGTGCTAACGCACCTCTTGATAATACCTTGCTGCAGCTTGCCGTAAATATTGAGGTTAACAAATCAAACAATAATGCAGAATTTTTATTCAAAATAGTTATATATTAAATTTCATTATAAGTCCGTTTATTTTTTTCCAAATTCTCTGTGTTGATATGATTCAAACGTACCTAAAAGCAAAAAAATTAAATTTTTTATTGTTGATTATATCAAGTATAATTCAAGTTAGGCAATAAATAAAAGTCGTATTTACGTTAACTATGATGATAAATGTTTGTTTGGTATTGGTGATATGAAGCTTCTCTTGTTTAAGTTCATACGCACACAAATTCTTTAGGTAAGTGGTAGGCACATAAAATTTATCTTGTGATTCATTTCTTATTTCTTTAATAGAATCAGATGTTCCATAGTTTCAATTTTTTTACATAAAACATATTCTCTTAAGTTATCAGACTGAACAACGAACTCTATAATGTGAATAAATTTTCCACCTTGAATTTGTGCATACGTATTATCATACGAGTCCATTGTTTTTGCTCAATGTGTACAAAAAAAATCAGTGTATAAACGATAAACAGAAAGATGTTCAGGTGGGCCATTGAACTTATCTAAAATTCTTTGGCTTGGAGAAATTTTTTACCGAAATAACGATGTCCACCTATCTTATAATTTTTTTTGGTACAACGATTTTTCATTCCATAACAAAAACTTAATACTGACGAATTGTTGTGGGTTATAATATGATCTTCTAACATGATGAATTCTACGCAAACAACTATTTCTACTTATTTGATTGATAACACCTTTGGCAGCGTGAACCATTCGTATATCTGTCCATGATTCAAAAGCGTAGCCACTATGGGCATAAAGAGGTCCCAGTCAGACACACTTGCGTTACGTGAAGTAGTTGATGAACGTTGTGTGTCATGGCTTCAGGAAAGTAAATATTTTCTACTTGCGCAACGAATTCTTGGAGCAAATCATTGGCTCTCGCTAATTCATGAATGATATTGTATCTAGCATTAACAAATAAACGGCGTGACAAGTTTCAACCAATGTTCAGAGAACGTATTCATCTTGTTTGCTAGACAGGATAGGATAGCTGTAGAAGAGTAGCCAATTTTCCCATTCTTTAGATTTCCAGAACCTGACCGATTTGATGCTTCTGCATGCCCGAGCTAGATGCTTGGGAATCCGGAATGATTTCAATAATTCATTAATACAAGCTTTTTCACCGGGCGATAACGAAAATCGTGACCTAAAAAAAAAACGTAATGTATAAAAGCCAAGAAAACAAAACTTTTGAACACTTGCTGTCGTTTAATTGTGTAACGAGCAGATAATGTGAATTCAGTGATTTTTTTTTTTTTCACTATATCAATTTGTTTATAACTGTTATTATAGCAGCGCATCTTAATAAGCAGGTAGCCCCCACTTATTGGTTATACTACGCTATCAAATGAAACGTCAGTAAGTGTACGCAATATCTGATTCAAATAACCGGTTTATTGCTAGTACCTGGAGTGTTGAACCAGTAATTATAAAATTGCTTGACTACCCCTAAAAAAATACAATGCATTCCGTCAGGAACAAAACCATCAATAATATTAAATTTTTCTAAATTAATAAGTGGAGAAGCTTTTTTAAATCCGTAAACAGTTTCTTGTGAAGTTACTGCTTCATTTATGTGCATAAGAGAATCGAATACATTTCTCCTTGCCGGTATAAAATCTAAAAGAGGGTACTTAATAACGGCCGATCGTCCTTCCCCAACTGACTGCCCTGGATGTAGACACCAGTTGCACCCATAGTAACCATTAAATTGTGTTAGTCCTTGCATAGGGGCACGAGCAACTGAGTCTACACAACAGCATAGAGCATAGACGCGTATATTTACTTTTACTGTATCTGCAAAATGGCAACTTACTCCCAGCTCTGATAAGTGTTGATGTATTCAACAAATGGTCTCAAGAAATTTGTCATGCTAGGTTTATCCTTGCCAAACCACATCCCAAGTACTATTGGTTTCTTGGAACGAGTTTTAAAGTCCACCTCATTCAAGCATGCTTGTATTGGCCATATCGATCCTTGGGAACTTTTAAAAAGAGGTGATCCATCGCTATTGAATGTAAGCGTAGTATGCGTTTTTTTGATCAGCTGGTAATAGTTGTTTGAAATTTTTGTACAATCGTCCATCACTTATATCTTTAAATAACATATCATCATCGTCAATTGCTCCTAAAATTACTTTGTTGTAGAAATATTCATTGTTTTCAATTATATTTCTTATTTCTGTTTTTACATCGAACGTAGCAAAGTAATCTCTATACAAGGGAGATTTTAGATTTATATATCAATCACACGTATCACATTTGATTGTTCTATCAGAAGCCTGGAATGTTTTTAGATACTTTTTACACCGTGGACATACAGCATGGTGAGTAATCGATTCACGTGGATAAAATAATTTGTCAATGCGATATTGAGTATCAGGAATAATTTTTTCTGCAAAAAAGGAGTTAAACATTTTGCATAAATCAGTTGTTGCAGAACTACTTAGGCTATGTTGCGTGGAGAAAGATAAAATTGAGTAAAAAATTTCAAGTTCGTTAACAACAAAATTTGCATTAACATTATGGTTCCATTGGTCATCATTTAATAAACGATCAATTTTTCAAAAGGGTCATTTCTTTCAACGAATTCGGAATCATTCACCCAATCTTCGTAATCACTGTTTTCATCGCTATATTCTGAATCCTCTGATTCCGGGGGCGAAAAAATCATACATTACTCCAATTACCCTAATTTTTTTAAGTATATCAATTTGAGATCAACAATGAATGTAGCATTTTTAAATTAAATCTTACGTATAAGTGTGACCTTTCTTCTTCGTCTCCAGAATCGTTTGTAGAATCTGAAAAATTGTTTTTTTATCAATTTTTTTACTATTTTTACGCAAATTATATTTTCATCCCCTCAATTTTTTACTGCAATATACAATTTAAATTCAATTATCTCAATGAATTGTTTTAATAATAATAAGAGCAATGTTAAAATTTATGAAAGAGCTTCATATGTATTAAGGTGGCTAGTCAGTAATCATAACAATAGTACAGCGAAGCGTATGACTGTCTCTTTCTCGCATTAGACAGGCACCCGCTCGCACTATTCGAAATCAATGATTTTACGCACATTTTGTTTAATTACTCATTAGTTAGTTCGATAAGGGGTACTTTTTAACGTACCAATCGAAAGGTAGTGACTTGAAGCATAACATACTCGTTTTTGGTTAAGATCTGTTTTTTAATAAAAAAGTTATGGCTTAAAATGTATGAAATTACGGTGACCTCCCATAAGAGCCCATGTTAAATTTGCTATTTTCAACGGCTTCATTCTCAAAAATTAGTTCAATAACCCATGCTGAAATTTCTACAGCATATCAAGGACACTTTAAATGACATTTCTGCAAAGTTTCATAAACATCTGTTGTCGACCCATTTTACTGACTAAATACACCTTAAATACTGTTTACGTTGCATTAAATAGACCTGATTCTATCCTCTTCTTAGCGTAAAAATATCTTAATACGACTCACCAGCATCCTCATCATTTGTAAATGTAGCTGATTGATCCAATATACTATCTTCATTTCTAGAGCTGACACCATTTGATTGATCCATTGTTGCATTGTCATTTTGTGCATCTATTTCAGAATTGTTTTTTTGCGCTGAAGTATTCATTGAGCTATCTACTTCTACATCGCTAGAATTTGAGATACTTGAACTACCCATTGAAAATGAATTACGTTCAGCATCTCGATATGCGATTGTTGTGTCACCAGTACAATTCAACTGAAAAAAATTCTATAATTTACCTCCGAAACGAAACGACTGTCAATTTTTTCGTATATGCAATTGTAATGCAAACCTCTGATACTGTTGGTGATGATTCTGGATCCATTTCGAATTTTATGATCAATTTTATAAAAAATATAATAATATAATTCATCGATAACTTCCAATTTTATAGCACTTGCATACACACTGTCATATAGTAAATTACTTCTATAGCACGTGTCTAAAACATAATGGTTGTTCACATATAAAAGTAGCAGCACTCTGCTATTGCGCAGTGCTCTCAAAAACAGCACCCAGAGTGAGTGCGAAATTTAAACTCGTGTGAAATTTAAAGTTAAAATGTTTATTGAAAAAATTTCTTTTTACATTTATTAGAATAAAAATATTATTGTCACTATAATATTGTGTTGGCGAACCTGAAAAAATAATAACCCACTCGATACTTTTCCAAGCATTACGGCATTGTTTTCATCGTCTAATTATGAAACAATTGAAATTATTATTTTTTCGGGTTTGCCAATACAATATTATAGTGATACAATGTTTATATTGTAATAAATGCAAAAAAATTAAAATTACAATATATTCTATTTTTCATTGCACACACACCAATTTGAATTTCGCGCTGCTTTTGAGAGCACTGACTGTTGCTGTTTCAGTTTCTGCGCCTGCGACCGCCCTTATTACAGATTGATAACAATTCCCGCGAGAATGCATTCGTTTGGTACACCATGATTTTCGGGTTATAATTGTTTTTTTTTTGCATCGAATCTAGAAAATCTAGAAAATAATTCATAAAAACCATTGCAGTGCAATTATATACTTATAAATAATATACAGTATCATTGCAACCATGAGTGAAAATATTTATTGGGCAAAAGTAAAATTTTTGGTTGACAAAAAAGTCGATGTTCTCAAAACTGATCAAATTATTGAATTCATCAATAAACCACCCAAGTCCATTTAAGATTTTAAAAAGACAAGATTTACACTGGAAAATGGAAAGACGAATTGGAAGATTTTTTGGAGTTGGGGCTGCAAATTGCTTTTCTCACAGGTAATAAACATCATGATGAAGACATTTTTACTAATAAATTTGATATTCTTATCATACATTTTTGGTCATTTTCAATTTTACAGAAACTGAGGAAAAAATGGAAGAACTCTCAAATCAAAGATCAAAACCCAAATTTACAAAACTTAACCAAAGTACGATTGACAGCTATAACGACAAACAGAGTGAAAATGATTTTTCTTCTGATTCAGAATCATCAGAAAAAGATGAACATATAGATTTCATCCGTCAAGTTAAAGCTAAAAATAAAACTGTGAGTTAAATAATTTTTTAGAATATTTTTTGTTACAATTATTTACAGCTATTTTTCATAACATACTTTGTATGACATTTTATAGGATAGAAAGAGGGTTGCAGCAGAAGAAGTGATAGCGCAAACCTCTGTCTTAACAAAAAGAATAAAAACTCTCACCAATAGCTCAAGTGACTTACTCATGGATCAGGAAAAGAACGCACTCTTGATGAAAGCGTTTAATTTACAATCAGAAAATAATGTTGATGATGTTCATACTTTTTTGCATAAGATCCCATCAAGTGGCACATCTATGTCTAACCCAAGTGACTCAATTATTAATAATAAGAGAAACACAGTCTTGATGAGAACAAAAGAATCACAATTAGAAAATATTCCTGATCAAACTTGTACAGATGACTCCACATCAAATAACGGATTTACATATAACAAGGTATGGATACCTTTGAAATTTTTTATTTTCATTTCTATACTCTATTTTATATCATGATAATTAAAAGTACTATCATTTTTATGAAACACTTCTTTAATATATAATCATACCATAATTGGTTTTTTAAATTCATACATAAATTGATTGGTACATAAAATCTGAACTTTAATTTGAAGAAATAATTGTTTTTTATTATTCATTTTGTAGACAATCAATATCATGTTTTTGTGAAAACAAAAAGTTATATCCTATTTTATAATAATCGCTGGATTTTGCAGTCAAAAATCTTTTCACTTTTTTTTATTTTTTCAAACTTTGAATATCCAGTGACATTTGGTTGAAAAATACCATTTGCTTGTGATGACAATAATCACATTACTTCAATGATTTCAATTTAATAATCATGTTGAAATATTAATGAATATATTTTTCTTAACAGGAAAGCAACGTAAGTCATGCAAAAAAAACCAAGTACATTACCTTGTAATGGTATAGTTTGTAAGGCCGGAGAAAAACTCAAATCATTACAAAAAAATTTGAAGTGGTCAATACACTCTTTACAAAGCAAACAATCAAAATTCTGATCTTGAGAATCAGATTAATGATTTGCAACAAATCAATACGAGACTTAACGCAGAAATAGAAAAGCTTAAAATTGCAGAAACTTGCTCTTGCAGCAGAATAAGAGTAGAATATATACAGTTTACCCAATGCAACTCTCCCGTTAAGAAGAAAACTTCGACTATATTGACTAAAAATATATTGCCTACAAGATTAAGTGCATCTTTTCGTGATCAAGAAGAAAATTTACCCCATAGTGATCATGAACACCAAAATGATCAAATACTCCAAGATGAAGATATACGCCACGAAATCTCTGCTTTTAATGCTATCAACATGACTCCCGTTAAGAAGAATACATCTTCGACTATATTGACTAAAAATATTGCCTAGAAGATTAAGTAAATCTTTTCTTGATAAAGAAAAAAATATAATCCATGATGATCATGAAAATGATCAAATACCCCAAGATAAAGATATACGCCAAGGTGATAATATACGCCACGAAATCTCTTCTTTTAATGCTTCCAACATCAGCGCGAAAAACACTTCAACACCAAAAGTCCCAAATGATCCCAATGTGTTGAAGGCATTTGAACAATTTTATTCCAAAGATGATAAAAAAGAGCAGATGATACACCTTGCCCATGGAATAATTATTAAATTCGATGATTGG
Organism: Trichogramma dendrolimi; assembly: GCA_034770305.1. Lineage (NCBI taxonomy): Eukaryota > Metazoa > Arthropoda > Insecta > Hymenoptera > Trichogrammatidae > Trichogramma > Trichogramma dendrolimi. The sequence goes on along the minus strand of JAPMIB010000150.1, from coordinate 63,338 downwards.
CTTGAGATCTTAGGGGTTCGTTCAGATAGTTTATTTGTAAAATATCTTCTGAGAATAATGTATGAACCGCAACAACTTGCATCCAGATCGGTGAGCGGTAATCCAAATTTACTAACTCCTAAAAAGATCCATTCACGATCCAAAATGAGCCCGGTGAAAATGACGGTGTTAAAAAGTAAAACCCTTTTTTTATTAATTATTACTATGTATTAGAATGGTCATTATTTTCCAAACTGCTTGAATCCATCCACTCCTCTAAAAATTAAAATATTTACATAACTGTTATAAATTTACCCTGTCAAAAAAAGACTGATTTTCTAGGTGTAAAGAGTAAATCTGAATTATTCAGGTAGATTTTGGACCTGAAAATTTGTCTCGATTTTAAATAATACAGCTGAATCATTTGAAATCGAACGAGATTTCTACGTCAAAACACAGATAGGTAATTCTAAATCGACCTGGAAATCCAGGCGTATAATCTAGTTGGATTCCAGTCAAACTTTTTCAAACGTTGGAGTTACGATTCAAGCAATTTCGAAAATAGCAATCACCTATTATAACTACTATCATTGCTATCAGTGATAAGTATTTGAAATTTATTTATACTTCTTTTGCAGAGTGTCTTGGTTACTACATTGATAAAAAAAATATTATTCCACCAGAGAGTTGTAGACAAAGAAGAAATCGACCACAGAAAGTGAAAAAACCAAAAGTGAATATAGTCGAAAAAGGGGAGCGACTTGGAGAACTTAATCATTACGTGACTGAAGAAATTGATTCTCAAATCAAAGCTGCTGTAGCTCCACATAAGCCAAAAAAAAGTAGAAAAGTTGACAAAAATTATCACTAACAAATAATAATTCTAATTACTTGTAATCTAAAAGTTTATTTTTTACTACTATGTTCTTAATATTATAATTAAGATAGTTATTACATTATTATTAAATTATTAATTTTACCAAAGTTGATCATAACTAAATTAAATAATATTAAGATTTGATAACTTCAATACACCTAATTATGTTAAATGGTTCCTTCACGGCAAGCTGTATCAAGGTATTATTAAATATTACATGCTTACTGAAAAAACTATGATATTTTTATTAATAAAACCCTAAAGCTTATTTTTTCAAATTACGTCTATCTGTTTTAAAAATAAAATACTGTAATCGATATTAAAAATCCAGCTCTAAAATCGAGCCATAATCCAGTCGATTTCATCTCGATTTTTAGCTCGATTTTGGGCTGAATTTCCAGCCAAAATCCAGCCAATCATTTTTAACAGGAAATGTAAAAAATTTTTTTCAAGAAAAAATTATTTAAAATAAAAGTTCTTTTCAAAAAAAAATTTATTTGAAAAAAAATTTTCATCAAAAAAAAATTTTCCATCAAAAAAAAATTTTCCAAAAAAAATTTTTCACGAAAAAAACATTTTTCCAAAAAATATTTGTATTAAAAAAATGATTGCTTATTTTTTCGAATTACGGTTATCTAGTTTGAAAAACAAGTACTGCGAAAAAAAGGAAAATTTTTCTGGAAAATCTAACCCGAAAATACAGCCCGATAATACAGTCGAAAAATCAAACCTGAAAATCAAGCCATAATCCAGCCCAAAAATCGAGCCATAATCCAGTCGAATCCAGCTCGATTCCAGCTCGATTTTAGGCTGGATTTCCAGCCAAAATCCAGCCAATCATTTTTAACAGGGATGCTAGCACTTTTGTTTTGAATTTTTCATGTGTTCGTAATTTTGTAATTCGTGTTTTGTTTTTTATTGTTTCTTTTATTTTGAATTCTGCGTTCGAACGTAAAGATGTATTTCGTATTTTGTTTAATTTTTTTTCAGTTTGTGTGTATTTCGGATCGGAACGTAAAGATGTATTTCGTATTTTGTTTAATTTTTTTTCAGTTTGTGTGTAGTTTGGATCGGAACGTAAAGATGTATTTCGTATTCTGTTTAATTCTTTTTCAGTTTGTGTGTAGTAGCCGCATCGGAACGTAAAGATTATTTCGTAATCTGTTTAATTCTTTTTCAGTTTGTGTGTAGTCCGGATCGGAACGTAAAGATGTATTTCGTAATCTGTTTAATTCTTTTTCAGTTTGTTTGTAGTTCTCATTAGAACGTAAATATTTATTTCGTATTTTGTTCAATTCTGCTTCTGTTTGTGTGTACTTTTGGTCAGAACGTAAAATATTATTTCTAATCATATTTGATAAGTTTTCTTTTTGCTTATAAGTTGCATTTGAGCGATATGTTTGAATTTTTTCAACCATAATTTGTTTTTTTCTACGTGATTCTTCAGCTAATTGTTTTTTAGCTACATTTGATTTGATAAATGTATTTAATTCTTTCGATCTTAGAATACTTGTAGGTATGGAAGAATTATTTGGGGGTTTGTTTTTGGATATCTTATTTTTGCGAATTTGAGCGATCCGAATTGATTCGTAGTTGTTTCGGTGTTGCCGATCTAGTGAGCTTTTTCTGGATGCTTGTTTTCTCATTCTGGTTTTTAATTTTTCATCTTCATAATACTTAGGATCATTTCTTTTTAGTTTTTTCCAATTATTTTTTTTCAAATCTGATTGTTTTTTTACCATTTTTGAAAAATTATAAAATTGTGTTAATATTTTTCAGTATATTTCTTATTTCATTTCTGAAATCGTAGGATTTTGGCCTAAAAATGATTCATGAAAGAAAAATCATGCATAAAATTTTTTTGTTTTTTAAATAATTGTGAAAAATTTTAACAAACTTCAAGGATATAGTTGTGCAAGGTATATTCCCGAGATTTAAGTTTTTTTATTTTCCTGAAAATTAATTTGTTTTTATTAAAAATTGTTGAACAGTAGGTAGTTAGTCAAGAGATGTCATATTAGTGTTACTATTTATTAACCATAAATGTATATCTAATATAATAAAATAATAAATTACCGAAATAAGTAATGTCTGAAATGTCTGTCATTTGTATTTATAAATTAAGAAATTGCACCTGGTGCAAGTGGTAACCCAGCTCTCGGCTCAAGAACTTGAGGCGACCCTGGCGGTGTATCCGCGTTATCGCTGCATCGCGAGTTATCGTACCTGTGGTAGTCAGACAGGTACATACGCGTGTATTAACCTTTTAATATTTAGAATGTAGTGTGCTACGCGCGCCTCGTCATTCGATATTTAATGTTCAGTTCGATATTTGATAGTTCGATAAGATCTATAATTCGATAATATCGCTTTCTTATATGTATTATATTGTACTATGGTTATGTACCGATCTGTTAAGTACGACTAGTAAAAAAAATGGTTTACGTTGAAAAACCAATGTCTAGCGATGAAAGTGACGAGGAGTACGATTGCCTGGACGAACCTATTAATTATTCGGAGGTTGTTCGTCTTAAGTGCCACGAAGAGGTATGGGATCACCCGATGTGTGACGAAATTTGTAATATCTGTGGAAAAACTCGTGGTGATCCCCCCCGCGAATTGTAACCTTCGGGCAAAAATATTTCGCGCTGCACCTTTGCTGTGCGTGACGTCGGCCCTGCTGCCCAACGACAGGCTCGGAACGGTATCATCCGTGGCGATCGACGCGGACAGTAGCAGCAGCAGCAGTCCGGCCGCGCCGAGATTCAAACTCACGGCCTTCGTCTATATGGCCTCGTTCGTCATGCACTTCGGCTCGCAAGTCTGGATGACTTTTGTTTCCGGTCGGTATAATACAAAAAAATATACCCTTAAAATTTTTCTAAAAATTTATTTTTTACACTATATGATTTTATACACAACAACAGGTCTATCGCTGTACTTTGCGCTACCGTGCCACACGTTCGGCGAGGTGCAGCGCGTCCTGTTCCCGCGCTACTTCAGCCTCAACGCCTGCCTCCGCCTCGTCACCCTCCTCATCTACGTGAAGCATCATCCCGCCACCAGCTGGGACTGGGAGACAAGGCCTGCAGATGGGCAGCATGTCCGGCGCCTTCTTTTGCGAGCTCATCATTAGGCGTATCTGTCTGCCACCGCCACTGATGCGTCTGATCGATCAGAAGACGAGCCTGAAACGGGCGGCGGGCGTCGGCGCCGAGATAGGCCGCCACGATCCGGACCCGCTCAAGCATTGTCCACACTACATGAAGATACACGGCGAATTTCGACGCGTGCACATGATCATGGCCATGGGCAATATGCTTACCAGGCTTGCACCGTGCTGCATCTACACTACATTGCTGGAAATATGTGCGCGCTCTAACGAGGAGGAAACGCGTCTTTGTTATAGGGTATAGTCGCGATGAAGTTTTAATTTGCTGCTGCTGCTGCTCTTTCTTCTGTGTACTTAAAAATCGTTTGTAATTCTGAATTGATTTATTTACTTTTAAGAAAACAATTATATATAAGCGACAGACCCCTCTCTTAAATTGACAAAAAATTAATTAATATCGGCAAATAATCAGACCTTTTTCTCTGTTTCGTCATAATTATTGGGGAATAATTGGGTGAAGGATTGGGGCGATGTTATGCAAATTAGCTAGAATTACACTTATTAAATTTTCAGTTCACGTTCATTTCACGTATTATTTGAACACGAAAATCAGTACACCGTTTTTAATAAACGTCAATCGGCTTTTTATGAACAACAATGTATCATGTATATCGTTGCTCCGAAATCAATATAACGTTAAACGTAGCTTTACATTTAGAGCCATTTAAGGGACAACCAACTCGTGCTAACGCCTGAGACGACACAATATGGGGAAAAGGACGAAAGTAAAAATTGTAGGCGATGCAATATTTTATTTATCTGTGTAATACGTAGGTCGCGGAATATGTACTTTTTAAAACTTACTTGGTATTTTTTTCTTAGCACAAAAGTAGATTCATCTGCGCTTGGCATAAGCTTGAATTATATTAATTGTTTGGCTTTTGCTCGAGTCTGACACGTTTAGCAGAATTCGGGAAAAATGGAGACATACCGGTTGTTCTACCCTTTTTTTTTCTATTTTACGTAGTCGCACTCGTCGCAAGAACCTTGTTTGCTTTTTCTGCGCACGTCAAAAAAAAAATATTTTATGTAGCTGCGTTATGCTGGGTATAATCAAATTTTTGTGCAAAATTTATGAAATAATAAATTTAATCAAAAATTACGATTACCTGTCATAATGATTAATAAAGCCAATTAATTAATATTCTTCATTAAAAATAACTTATTACAGTTCTCAACTTTGTAGTTAAATACTTTTCATATAGATGTCGTTAGATTCTTTGGTTAATCCAATGAACAAATATGAAAATAATAATCGAAAACTCAGTTGACTTCATAGTGCGGTAACTTTGTATCATATATATTTTGATATTTCGATATATCGAACCCTATCATAGTGATTTTTTATCTATTATACTTATTTCAACATTAAAGAGATCAATCTTAGTCTCGTATAATTTGTTGGTATTATTACAATTTTGAAATTGGTGAAATATGGAGCGCAACATCTGTGAGCCAGAGAGTAATGTGGATGAGCCACCATACATGAAAAGGATTATACAGCATTTAACGAATATGAGACGAGAAACTGAAGAGGTAATACATACAATTTTTAATTTAATATTTATCATTAAATATGTTATATTTAAAAAATAAAAAAATATCTATGTAATTCATATTTGTTTCTATTGTTTTTTTAAGAATATTACACATAAAAGAAAATCTCATATCGAGGTCTAATTTTCTATATGAATTAATAAAATCTTGATGAAGGTTATAAAAATTTATCTTTTTCAGATGCAAGCGCGCATTCAAGCGTGGTTACAGTACGGACGTATCGATCGGCCGATGCCATGTAATTAACTTGAATGCGGCAAACAACGTAATTTGTACGATTTGTAGGCGACATGTGAACTGACCATTGTAAAAGGTTTAACGACAATTTTTTCATAATAGTTTATTTTCGACAATTTTTATAAATATTAATTTATTTCTTATAGTTTGCTGGAGCTTGTTAAAAGGTTTATTACTGACTATTTTCACATATGATTGTCCCTTTCTGTTGTACACGTTCGCTTGGAATCAGATTATAAATAAAATTTACATCAGTAATACTATTATTAATAAATCAATATAATCGACAAGAACAAATATCGTCAAGCACGTATGCGTTGCGATGTGGTGAAGCACAATCTTAATTGACAAATATCAGGACTCATTATTTGAGTCATCGTCACCTGCGGTCTCGAAGTATTCCTTAGTCTTGATCAGTTGCACCACCTCATTCTGTCGTATCTATACTAGATCGTAGAAAAAAAAGTCCCGTCCCATAATTACGTCTTTCGCGTCACTCGCGAACTCCTCGTCGTCGTACCAATTACATTTTTTACGATCCATTGATTTCATAAACAATTCGTACTTGGCGAAGACTTCCATGATGGTCAGAGCGCGTCGGATCGAGTTTGAATCCTCTTTTTCAAAACGCTCCACAACGACCAGAGACCCGAACGTCAGCCTCACCTCGAAACTAAACCATTTCGCATCGCGCCATTTTTCCAATCTCTTGGCAAAGTAACTTTCCGTGGGAAAGACGAAGCTCGCGAGATCAGCTCCACGAACCAGCAATTCGTCGACTACGATTGGTAATAGTTTCGCCACGGCGAATTGAGCGCTGCAACTGGCCGTGGCCAACATCAATCCCGAAATGGTCGAGATGTTGCTGGCTCACGGCGCCAATGCCGCCGGTCTGGTCTTTCCAACCGAGGCCTACTTCGACGAGGTGTTTCGACCGGAAGAGACGAATTTCTGCTTCTCTGACACGTCCAAGCTGAGACTGATGTCAAGCGCTCTGTACAACGTCCAGCTACTGCAGAACCGAGGATTCGTGCTGCTGCCAAGCGTCGCCCGGAAAATCGTTGCGTTCATCGACATCCTCAGGACGTACGTGTTCAGGCTGGATCTTCGCTTTACTACGTGGCCCAGCTAGGACCCGCGGAGGAAAAACGAGAACTGACGTATCGCGACTATTACAGATTCGCTCGGGCCAAAGGATGGAGAAGGTACCCGGTCATCGGTGAGGCTTGTGCCATGCATCTCTGCGAGACGATGATCGTAAACTTTCGTCGGCGTTGGGCACCGCAAGCCGACGAGCCGGGACCCTCTGCCGAGTAATAATCATCGAGGACAGATCGTGATCTAACCGAGATTCACTGCATCTTTGATTTGATGTAGCGACAAAAATCCGATTTCTTAATTAATGTAAGAATTTAAGTTATATACGCTTGTTGGTAGCGTGTAGCTTTCCAACGGCTTTTCGGTAAGTTTTTAACGACACGATGACTGTTTATAAGCGAAATAAATGGAAAAACATACATTTTTAAATAGCTGCAAGTTAGTTAATTTTTTATATTATAATAATTTACAAATAAATAATTGAGAAGCTCTTTTTGCGAGAATATGCGTTATTTAATCAAAATAATAGCTATATTTTGAAACCGCGAAGAAAGCCGACTGTTAAACGAAAAATCATGATTTTGAGAAAAATAATGATTGAGGCAAAAATAATATTTTGCGAATTGCCGGCTGCATGCGTCGCTACCTTCCTATAGCCTATCTACAGCTATAGACCTACGTCCGAGATGGAAATGTGTAATTTAATGACGACGAAGCAGTAGCACAATACAACTGCGTGTACATACAACACATATTGTATCGACGACGACGAGAACTACCGGATAATATGTATAACTGTTCGCTTTGCGTGTGTTGACGTAGTGCTCTCGCTCGCTCGGATGCTCGATTCTTTGTGGCTCTGCACTTTCGCACACATGCGTTGATAAAAAAAAAAAAAAAAAGAAGAAGTAGTAGAAAGAGAAGTACTAAATTTTTAATTGCAAGAAAAATAAAGTCAAGAAAGCACTGTGCCAAACTACAGTAACGTCATCCGATCGAGCGTTCTGTTGGCATCAAAGCAGCCACAGCAATAATAATAGCGACCCAGCAAAGAGTCGTCAACGATTTCAATATAAAAATGATCCCGAAGATGAAGCACACTTAGAACTAATTATAAATACCTGATGTTAAGCTCTAATTTTACTTCCTCATAGAGCAATATTATGATAGGCGGCAAAACGCACTTTTCAAGTATTTCACTTAATGTTGTTTCTAAAAAAACTCAGTTATTCACTTTCACGTTATTACAGTTTTTGAAAAATATTCGTTAACTTTTATTAACACAGATGTCGCTAGGTTATCATTTCCTTCGTACACTCGTTAATAACTAGCAATAATAAATCAACAATTACGTGGACTTCAGAGTGCGTGAGTTTCGACTGCAAATTTATATCGATAAATCGATAAACAAATTTAACCAAAACTGTAATAACCATTTTTATATTTTATCGTTTTTAAAAAATGAAAGGTAATCGTATATTTGACCTAAGAAATGGAACGCAACGTCTGTGAATCCGAAGAAAATTTAAGTGAGGAACTGACGGAGATTGAAATGCTATGAGAGAAATTGACGAAATAATACGCAACACAATATAGTAAGTTATTATTTAAAAAAACTAATTTTACAATTAGATATATGAAAATATATATGTTAAGTTATATTTAAAACTTAACAATTAATTTTCTTGATAACTTGATCATTTTAAACTTGATCATTTTTCAGATCCGAGGCAGAATTCAACTCAGACGACTAAATCAGCGTTGTCACATTCTGAATGTGGAAGCCGCCGACAATGTGCGATGTATTTTGCGGACGAAATTAATTATGTGAATAATATAATAAAATAATTAATAATTATATATGCGTTATTATTTGTGTCGCATACGCCGCGTCGACGTAATTTGAACAAGAACTAGAACACCGAAAATTGAACAATAAACCGGTGCAACAGTAGAGCGCTACAAATTCGAGAAAAAAAATAGTAGCAGCTGCAGTGTCAACAATAAAACTAACCCCAAATTACCTAATCATAAACGTCATAAAATACAAAGCTAGGAGCTACAACTATTAATAATTAAAATGGAAAAAAACATTATTAAAGCAGAGGAAAACATTACATCGCAAAGACAACGAGAGGTAATTTAATTAATAACATAAAATTAATATTACAATAACTAAAATTTCTTTAATTTTGGGATATTTATAATTGAATAAAAATAAACAAACCCACCGTTAATGTTTTCCTCTATTGAATTATGTAATTTTAATTCTTTCTTCCAGATAGAATATCGGATACGTCATTTTTATCAAGGGTTACAACGATATACTGATCCAAACTTATTAAGGGAACAGCAGGAGGTACATTTGTTGCTATTAATAATAATAAATTTTTATAATTTAAAATTTAATATAATAAAATTTTTTCGTATTTTCCTCTACTCGATGATACAATTTTAATTTTTTATTCACAGATAGAACGTCGTGTGCGTAATTGGTTTCGAAGCGGACAACGATATACACAACCAAACCAACGAGTTCCATGGCATATAGAAAATTGGGATGCGGCAAATAATGTTATATGTCAAGTTTGTCGCCGCCCAGTTACGCAACCTGCACCTTAATGATTGAATTCATCGATTGTGTAACGTTGCGCAGAAAACGCGAGATCTTTTGCCCCCGCAGTGATTTAGGGCATGCGTCGGACATTGCGCGTTATGAAATTAAATGTAGCTTTTTCTTTTGATAAAAAAATTTTTCAGTTTTAAAGTAAAATGTTTCTATTTTTTTTAAATTTTTTATCAATTGTTATTTACATTTCACTCACATGTAATAATAATTCATATTATAATAATAATTCGTATTGGATCTTAAGTAACACTATAAAATGTGTAGTATATAAAGATGTCGTATATAATGTTTATAATTGTAAATGAAATAAAATATATATATCTAAATATATATGTATATATTGTGACGGGAGATTCGACTCTCGCCGCACATCGAAAGTACACTTACTCATCGGCTCGAACACGCGTAATATACACACACAAACACACATACCCACACGGACACATACACACACGAAGACAAGAAGAGGCAGCGGCAAGCCAGCATCGACAATGGCAACATAGGCACGAGATGCGCGCAGCTAGGAATGCGGACGGCAAGAAACGCCTCAGCGAAGCTCGATCGATATTGGATAAGTCGGAGCTTATCGACAGCGACCTGCTACGCTTGCGCGTGAGATCACGCATAGCATCGAAAAATACGATCGACGACCGAAAAAAGGACACTCTCTGTTTCACACTCGACATGTGAACATCGGTTCGGGAAACTCGCAAATCTTCGGAGTGCAAAATCGAAACTCGTCGCTGAGACGCCGGCACTCGACCTCGAAAATCCAACTCGAGAAGCCGACATTCGCACACCCGAAACTTTCCCGCGAATCGATAATTTGTTCTCTCGTCGGAGTGATCCAAACTCGACAAGATCATCCGACGAATCGTGACTCCGGTAGAGACTAGTGCCGAGTCAACCTGGTCCTGGAGAAGCTGTCCAGGAGTGCCGCATGCCGCCATTGCCACATCAACCCCAAGCGACGACGAGAAGGCCAGAGGATTCGACGACGCCGAAGAGGCCGGTTTGCGCTAATTCTAAGTACACACACACACACTCATTCTACACTATCGAGCTATCGCGTACCGCGAATACGGGCTTATTAGTTATTAACCATAGGAACTCGCGCCCTGAATTAAAGATCGAGAGTCTGCATGCTCTACATGCAGTGGCGCCCCGAGCACCTCGTACATCATGTATCTTTGAAGCCTATAATATATTTTCCGTTCTTATTTATAGAATAATTTGTTGCATTAATAGTTTTCTTTATTTATTTCGATCACCCACCAAAATCCCTCACAAATTGGCGCCCATTTAACGTGGTGAGACAAACTCGATAGCCCTTAGAACGTGGTGAGACGAAATTGCAAATTGGCGAAATAATACAAAAACGAAAACTAGCTCGATAGTTACACCTTAGCAATAAGTATAAAATACGATAATCTAAAATAACTTTAATATTATTTTGAAAATTACTGTAAGTGTGTGAGTAACATGGTGAATAATTAATTCTTATACAAATTATTTCATAATAGCAGTAAAAATCGAAAAGAATTTGCAATATCGACGTATTTGAAATTACGGCGATAAGAATAAGTAAATAGTGAATGCCCTCACAAAGTCATTGCCATAGTAGCATCTCGCGTTTGAAAGTCGCAGCATCAGTTCGGTCCAAACGCGAAAAACAAAGTTTAAAATCTGGACAGATATTTCGAAATACATTACGCGTAAACTCGATAAGTACAAGCACGCGAAAGTCGAAGCACGTGAGCATAGTATAGTCTCGAACGGTAATCACGAAGCACAGTACTTGTAGCACATAGTAAGTATATACGAATACCAGAGTCAAAACAAATTGAAAATGCTGACGGCAGAAAATATCAACGCTCCGAAAGGTATGGAAGAGATAGCAGCGAAGGACTTTCACGATTTAAATACCACATATGTCGAAAAGCAAATCGATGAATTACAGAGAATAGCAAGAACAGTTAATATAAATGACGAAGGTGATAAGGAGACGTTGGTCGATAGATTAATCCGCAGACAAATTCGAAAAGCTTACGGCAAAAATAGCGTCCCGTGGACAGAGAACGATAAAGAAAAGAGGAGCCCACCGAAACAAAATACAACAAATAAACCAAGTGCAAACTCGACAAAAATGCACGATAGGCGCAGCGTTAATTTCGACACGACAATGAACACGACACACGATGACTTACTAAATTTGTCGTCAGATAGCCAACGTCAGCTCGACCCACTAGCAAATCAATTCAATCCCAGAGGACAGAAGAAAATGTAGAAGAGAAACTAAACAATTTATATCTACAGTATAACATTATCGTTGAACAAATAAACCAAACATGCCGAGAAAACACATTACCAGCAATAACACCCGCACTGCCTTCGACTTCATTCAATAATAGCGTAAATTTCGACAACGCAAGAAGACAACAAATCGACATTAGTTGTAAAACTCAACAATTACTTAGAGGATATGATCTGAAATTTGGAAGAAATGATAAAGATGATGCTGAAAGTTTTATTACGAAATTGAAAACGGTACAAAAACTCACCAATATCGCAGATAAAGACTTGCTACGCTTTATGCCGTCAATTTGACAGGCGACGCGGAGATATGGGCTGAACCATTATACACAATGGGACACGCTCGAAAAATTTATAGAAGACCTTAGATTACAATACGGTATTCCAAATTTCCAAATGAGATTGGAAGATGAAATACGTAATAGAACCCAGGGACCAGACGAGAAAATAGCAACATTTATCGCGAAAATAAGATTATTGATGAATAAGATATCGCCGCAATGGAGTGAGAAAAAACAACTCGACAGAACATATGAAAACTTACATCCGAAATACTTGAAAAACATCAAAAGAAGTCAATTTAATAATTTCAAAGAATTGCTACTTATAGGTCAAGAAGAAGAATCGCTAATCGACAAAGAACAGAATTATAAACCACCTCCAACAGAACGATCGTTAGTTCCGAAAGCAGCCTATGCAAGCAAGAAAACTAACAAAAATAACAGTACGAAAAAGAACGAGATAGCGGCAATCGAGAATAAAAATTCGCAGAAATTTAATAAGCTATCGAAGAATAGTTTTAACAAAAATCAAGCCTCGAGATCGTTCACAAATAATAATATGAGGAAAAATGACAACACTGGGAGCAAAGAAAATCGACAACAGAAGCCAGCACAGCAAACAGCAGCGCCGGCGAACGATAGAGATAAGCCTACGAGAAATGACCACTGTTGGATTTGCGACGCATCCAATCATTGGGCTATGTTTTGTCCGAATAAAGACGGTGATGTATGTTATCGCTGCCGGACAAAAGGCTTTCGGATTTATAATTGCCCGACAGAAAGTTGCAAAGAGTTCGTAAAAAATCGAAAGACGGAAAACCAAAGAGGGGGAAACTAAAGAGGACCGAGTCAACCCCGAGAGGTAAACCGAAATGGGTCCTAAATTACCAATCAGACAATATAGCTAATAAATCGAAAACACACTCAGAAAACTAAATCAAAAGTCATAAAATATCTCGAATAATAATAATAACAGGATCGGGAAAAATAAGTTCATCCAATCGAAACACAAAGAAAAGCAAGCAGCATCGAAAGTCTGTTCGAAAAATAAAATACTCGACAAGCAGCGAATTAAGAATATAATGAAACTTAAACCAAAATCAGAAACACAAATGAAATGGAGATACTACCAGCACTTCCAATCAGAAAAGGAGATCCTCGCATTTACGCAAAAGTAAAACTATGCGGCGAGAAATTCAATATGTTACTAGATCCTGGAGCAGTTTCTAGCTGGATTGGCGTACAACCAGCGAAATTACTACAATCGAAAATAACAAAATCGTCGTGTTACATGGAGGGACCGAGAGGAGAAATTACACCAGATGACGGTAAATTAACCATGACAATTAGTCTCGAGAACTCGAAAATAGATTGGACGTTCGGAGTAATGAAATCACTCAAATATGAAATAGTAATGGGCATCGACTTGCTCATGGCTTTGAAAATAACGACATGTTTTGACACATTGAAATGGTGGACACCCGCAGGAATTAAACACCCGTTTAATCCGAAATTAGACAAATCAAAACTTGTGATACAGGCCGTTGGCGCAATTGGTGGATTAAAATCAGCAGAAGAGGTCGAAAAAGAAACACTGTCAAAGCTTATCGAGAAATTGATACCACCAGCAAGCGACACATGCAAAGCAGCGAAAATCACACCGCATACGATAGATGTACAAGGGCATCCTCCAATAAGACAACATCCGAGACGCATAGCACAAAAGCTACTTAAAGCAGCACACGAGGAAGTCGACAGGTTAATTCGAGAAGACATAATTGAAGAAAGCGATAGCCCTTGGTGCAGCTGTCCGGTAATAGTACCGAAAAGCAATGGTAAAATACGATTTTGTATAGATTTTCGAAAAATTAATCAAATTACAAAAAAAGATGCATACCCCATGCATCACATGGATTCGATACTAGATAACTTGAGAAACGCCGTATACTTATCGAAAATCGACCTTTCTCAAGCGTATCATCAAATACCTTTACATCCGGATAGCATGAAAATAACTGCATTCGCTCTCGAAAATAAAGGATTATTTCACTATAAGCGATTACCATATGGACTTTGTAACTCACCGGCAACATTTCAGCGTGCAATGGATAATCTGTTCGGACCAAAATGGCAACCATACGTTTTCATCTACATGGATGACATTATAATAGCCACCCCAACATTTGCCGAACATAAAGAGTGGGTAACGAAAGTTATCGAAAAATTGAATGAGGCAGAGCTTACGATAAATAAAGAGAAATCTGAATTTTGTTGTGAGCAAGTCAAATTTCTGGGATATATTATAGATCGAGAAGGACTCCGTACGGATCCCGACAAAGTTAAAGCAGTACTAGACTGCAAGCCGCCGAAAAACATAAAGCAATTGAAAAGCTTCATGGGCATGGTAGGATGGTATAGCCGATTTTTACCAAACCTTGCTGAAATTCGCACGCCACTAACAAAACTCACTCAAAAAAGTATCGCATGGCATTGGGATAGCGAGCAAGAAGACGCATTTAATAAATTAAAATTGATGCTGACGCAAGCACCCGTGCTAGCGCGACCGAATCCTGACTTACCTTTCACACTTCAAACGGATGCCAGTGACTTCGCACTCGGCGCCGTTTTGACGCAAATAATAGATGGAGAGGAACACCCGATCGCGTATGCGAGCAGGGCCCTTTCCGACAGGAACGTAACTATACAGTTACTGAAAAGGAATGTTTAGCCGTCATTTGGGCAGTCGAAAAGTATCGTGGATATATTCTAGGTTCACATTTCACGGTAATTACAGATCACGCAAGTCTCAAGTGGCTGCATAATCTCCGAGACCCTACAGGTAGATTAGCCAGATGGGCAACGGCATTGCAAGCTCATAGTATGGAAATCATACATCGTAAAGGAGCGCTGCACAAAGTTCCTGATTATTTATCTCGTTCGATAGAAGAAGTTGCTGGAATCGATACAACAACTGTCGAAAATCTAGATAAATGGTACACAGATCGTGTACACGAAATCTCGAAAAATCCCGAAAATTTTCCTGATTTCAAATTAGCCGATGGATTGTTATATACACATCGTCCAAATGCGAAAGCAAACCCTTTAGGCCCAGACCTAAATAGCTGGAAACTGGTGGTACCACAGCCACAACGAGAGAAAGTGCTTTTCGAAGCACACGATACACCGCAATCTGGTCACCTCGGACGCGAGAAGACTTTTGAACGTGTTTCACTCTTGTACTACTGGCCGAAAATGCGTACCGACACTTATAAGTACGTCCGGAAGTGCCGTAAGTGTCAACTGTACAAAGTACCGCAACAATTACCGTCAGGGTTAATGAAGAAGCGAGAAATTGAAGGTCCTTGGACGAACGTCGCATCAGACGTCATGGGTCCGTTTCCTCGCAGCAAAAATGGATACTCATATATAGTAGTTTTCGGAGATCTTTTTACGCGATATATCGAAATAAAAGCGCTGCGTAAGGCCAATGCAGCGTCGATATTGCAAAGCTTCGAAGAACTCATCGTTTTCAAATGGGGCTGTCCGAAATATTTCCTCACCGATAACGGTACTGAATACTCGAACAGAGCGACAACATGCAGAATGCAAGAGCTCGGCATTGTGCAAACGCGCATAGCAAAGTATCACGCCCAGAGTAATCCCATCGAAAGGGTTAATAGATCAATTAAAACGATGACAGCGATTTTTGTAGAAAAAGATCATTCGAGTTGGGATCAACATCTACAGGAATTTGCATTCGCGATAAACACATCGATTAACGTGTCGACAGGCTATTCGCCAGCATATTTAAATTTCGGAAAAAACCCGCGTACGATAGTAACGATACGAAATAATCTTGAAAATCCGTCGACGTCATACGATTCATTTACTGAAGACACATGGGCAAACAGAGTCGAAGATTACCAATAATATATGACATTGTCAGAAAAAACTTAACGATAGCAAATCAAAATCAAGCGAAATACTACAACAAAAAACGAAAAGATGTCAAGTTCAACATCAATGATTTAGTAACATATAAAATCATACACTATCGTCAAAGGCAGATAATGTTGCATCGAAATTAGCACAGAAATACAGAGATCCGGGAAAAATTACGAAAATAATATCACCAGACATATATGAAATAGAAAACGAAAATACTAAAAAACTCGAAACAGTACATGTATCCGATATAAAACCATTCAACATAGACTCGGAATTCGAATCAGAAAATGATACAGATCATGAGTACAGAAGCCGAAAAAAACGAAGAGGTAAGTGCACGCGAACCAAATGTAAACAACATCGACAAAGACGTCAACAAAGACATCGAAACAGTAGCGCGCTCGAGCTCGGAGTCCGAAACGACAACACCACCAAGCGCAGAGTCGAGTGGAGTCGAGACACAGGCAGTCGACAAAGGAAATTACGCAGAACACGGCAGCGCAGTACAAGCGGACGACATAGAAACGCCGCCTGACCACACGAACACAACGTGTGCGACAGAGAAGGAAGCGCGCGTACCCTGCAGACTCGACACACGCACGCAACCACGAAGCGAGCAGTGACCAGTTGAGACGCAACAGTCGACCCGCACGCACGAAGAAGAAACGAAACAAAAATGGTGAAACTTCCACACCCGAAACCCAAAAACGACTACAAGTTGTTGGCGGCGATAGTACGCGAACGAAGTACAATCTACGTAAGAGACGAGAAAAAGGAGATTGAACCGATAAGATTGCAAAGTGAAGCGAAAAGTCACGAAGAGCTGGTCGAAAGACTGCGAAATTTTGTGGACGACTACGAACCACTGCGAAAGCCGGAACGAAAAGTTGCAAATGAACCTTGGTACCTCGACATCGAGACAATCGTCGGAACGAAATCGAAAAATAAAGAAAGTGGAAAAGTCGAAATCGATACAAAAATCAAGTGCGCAAAAGAGAAAAAAGTAGCGGAAACAAGTGACGACGATATGTGCTGGAATTGCAGACGCAATGGTCACCCGTACACCAAGTGTGATCGACCGAGAACAAAATTATTTTGTTTCCGATGCGGTGCCCAAAACGTCACCGTGAAGACATGTAAAAACGAGCGATGCATGGAAATCGCAAGAAAGAAAGCAGCCCAGAACATGAAGCGATAATAAGCGACAAGGAGCCGGCCAACGACGACACCAAGAAGAACGAACAATAATTTAGTGAAAATCAAAATTTTAAGTTAAGGATTCGCAAACTGTGCTCGTTAGGCTTATTTATTAGTTTGTAAAATTTTTTTTTCGTTTCTGTTTTGCTCCATTCATTCAATTTATGATTATTGTTGTGATTAACTGACATACGTCCGTTGTTGAAAAAAAAACTAATCAAAAATAAAAATAATGACAGCTCGTTAGATAAAAAATCGAGAAAGAGCAAACGCGATATTTAAAACTAGAGATCGTAGAAATTAGTTTAAGATTGAAAATCCCAACTGTGACTTTGTGAGCGACAAACTTGTTACAGTCGTAATCTCCTTGTTGTGTTAAAAACATTAGTTTATTTAATAAAATGACTTAATTTAATATGAACGATAAACCTTATTTCACCCCAGTTACTTACACACACATAAAAAGCAATAACGATAAAATATATGTCAATATACAAACAAAAAAAAAAAAACATCGAAAGAAAACCACAACATGCTTGGAAAATACGATAAATTACGATAAATTAAAATAAAATACAACATGAGATAAATGTATAATTGACGAAATAAATTAGTTTTCTCGCACTGTAAGTGCGTGTAAGGAGGGGGGAGTTTGTGACGGGAGATTCGACTCTCGCCGCACATCGAAAGTACACTTACTCATCGGCTCGAACACGCGTAATATACACACACAAACACACATACCCACACGGACACATACACACACGAAGACAAGAAGAGGCAGCGGCAAGCCAGCATCGACAACGGCAACACAGGCACGAGATGCGCGCAGCTAGGAATGCGGACGCAAGCAACGCTCAGCGAAGCTCGATCGATATTGGATAAGTCGGAGCTTATCGACAGCGACCTGCTACGCTTGCGCGTGCGATCACACATAGCATCGAAAATACGATCGACGACCGAAAAAGGACACTCTCTGTTTCACACTCGACATGTGAACATCGGTTCGGGAAACTCGCAAATCTTCGGAGTGCAAAATCGAAACTCGTCGCTGAGACGCCGGCACTCGACCTCGAAAATCCAACTCGAGAAGCCGACATTCGCACACCCGAAACTTTCCCCGAATCGATAATTTGTTCTCTCGTCGGAGTGATCCAAACTCGACAAGATCATCCGACGAATCGTGACTCCGGTAGAGACTAGTGCCGAGTCAACCTGGTCCTGGAGAAGCTGTCCAGGAGTGCCGCATGCCGCCATTGCCACATCAACCCCAAGCGACGACGAGAAGGCCAGAGGATTCGACGACGCCGAAGAGGCCGGTTTGCGCTAATTCTAAGTACACACACACACACTCATTCTACACTATCGAGCTATCGCGTACCGCGAATACGGGCTTATTAGTTATTAACCATAGGAACTCGCGCCCTGAATTAAAGATCGAGAGTCTGCATGCTCTACATGCAGTGGCGCCCCGAGCACCTCGTACATAATGTATCTTTGAAGCCTATAATATTTTCCTTCTTATTTATATAATAATTGGTTGCATAATAGTTTTTTTATTTATTTCGATCACCCACCAAAATCCCTCACATATACACATATTTATCTATCGGTGTTTACGTAACCTTTTCAATGCTGCGTCGGGGTTAATGTAACTCGGCAAGGCTTATGCTACCCGGGTTACATTAAAAATTAGTGCGTGGAGGAATAAGTAACCCAGAGTCGCATAAACCCATACTACAATTGTATTCAGTTATGCATTAAGTAATCCATATATGCAACCCGCAGAAAGCAATGAAAAAAATTATAATTTAAATCAGCTTTATTATCAGAAGTTTGCAAATATTTAAAAAGAACTTCAAATGATAGCCAAATAGAATCTTTGAATCAAAACAGTATAAATTTAATAACAGTATAGATAATAACAGTATAAATTAGTATAAATTTAAATAAAGCGTTGTTTTCATGAGATGTGATAGACAGAAAAAACAAGAATAGATGATAAGTTCTTGTGCCTTTACGTCGACTATGAGATTCGGATAACAAGGCTATCAAATTGACAACTAATTTGAGTAAACTTTAATTAATTAAGGCAACCGAAAATTGCCAAATGCTATATCATTGTTAAAAAGACATTTTCGGCTTATTTTTTCAAATACTAATTATAGATAATCGGACAGTCGCACACAAAAGATAAATTGACTGTTTCGGCCCATTATTTCTAGCTGGCCATAATTATAAATCTTGTTGATCTAACAGTTTGATAAAAGTCAGGGTAAATTCTTTGACAAAGCTATCAAATGTTTCGAAAATTCGAATAATGTTTAATCATTCAAGGCCAACATATCTAGAAAAATGCTCAGTAATTGTGGAAAATTCATTTTCGGCTTATTTATTAGAGACTATCCTAAAGCGCAAAACATGACTGTGCCTAATAGTGATAAGTTGAGATCTTTTCATGGTTATCCAAATGTATTTTTGAGTTCAAATTATACTTGCTCATTTGCCTACGTAGGTACAAAAAAAAGGACATGGCTAGCTTGGGTATTATGAGTTTCCATGAATCCGCAGGCACAAGTCATAAAAACTATTTAGCCCAATTTATC
Source organism: Trichogramma dendrolimi (assembly GCA_034770305.1). Taxonomy (NCBI): domain Eukaryota; kingdom Metazoa; phylum Arthropoda; class Insecta; order Hymenoptera; family Trichogrammatidae; genus Trichogramma; species Trichogramma dendrolimi. Next base: position 43,444 of record JAPMIB010000150.1, on the reverse strand, counting down.
AAAAACTAAATTAAATGAAAAAAGCTGTTTAATTCGTACGTTGTGTGGAAATAACCAGAAGAACATTTGTTACGAGATTCATGTCATTAATGGATAATCGGGCGGTCGCACACGAAAAATAAATTGACAGTTCTGGCCTATTATTTCTAGCTGGCCATACTTATGAATCTTGTCGATCTACCAGTTTGATAAAAGTCAGAGTAAATTCTTTGACAAAACTTTCAAATGTTTCGCAAACTCGGATAATGTTTAATCATTCAAGGCCAACATAATTTGAAAAATTCTCTGTAATTATGAAAAATACATTTTCGTCCCTTTTTTTTTGAGACTATTATACGACACTAAACATGACTGTGCCTAAGTAGTGAAAAGTTGAGATCTTTTCATGGTTTTCCAAATATTTTTCGAGTTCCAACTATACTTGCTCATTCACCTATATAGGTACACAAAAGATAGGACAAGGTAAGCTTTAGTATTATGAGTTTCCATGAATCTGCAGGCACAAGTCATAGAAACTATTTTGCAGAATTTATCAAAAACCAAATTGAATGAACAAAGCTGTTTAATTCGTACGTTGTGTGGAAATAACCAGAACCACATTTGTTACGAGATTTCGGTCATTAATGGATAATCGGGCGGTCGCACACAAAAGATAAATCGACAGTTCCGGCTCATTATTTCTAGCTGGCCATAATTATAAATCTTGTTGATCTAACAGTTTGATAAAAGTCAGGGTAAATTCTTTGACAAAGCTATCAAATGTTTCGAAAATTCGAATAATGTTTAATCATTCAAGGCCAACATATCTAGAAAAATGCTCAGTAATTGTGGAAAATTCATTTTCGGCTTATTTTATTAGAGACTATCCTAAAGCGCAAAACATGACTGTGCCTAATAGTGATAAGTTGAGATCTTTTCATGGTTATCCAAATGTATTTTTGAGTTCAAATTACTTGCTCATTTGCCTACGTAGGTACAAAAAAGATAAGACAAGGCTAGCTTGGGTATTATGAGTTTCCATGAATCCGCAGGCACAAGTCATAAAAACTATTTAGCCCAATTTATCAAAAACCAAATTAAAAGATAAAAAATATTTTAATTCGTACGCTGGGTGAAAATAACCATAACCACATTTGTCACGAGGTTTCGGCCATTAATGGATAATCGGACAGTCGCACACAAAAGATAAATTGACTGTTTCGGCCCATTATTTCTAGCTGGCCATAATTATAAATCTTGTCGATCTACCAGTTTGATAAAGGTCAGAGTAAATTCTTTGACAAAGCTATCAAATGTTTCGCAAATTCGAATAATGTTTAATCATTCAAGGCCAACATATCTAGAAAAATGCTCTGTTATTATGAAAAATACATTTTCGTCCCTTTTTTTGGAGACTACTATACGACACTAAACATGACCGTGCCTAAGTAGTGATAAGTTGAGATTTTTTGTGGTTTTCGAAATGTATTTTCAAGTTACAACTATACTTGCTCATTCGCCTACATAGGTACACAAAAGATAGGACAAGGTAAGCTTGGGTATTATGAGTTTTTATAAATTCGCAGGTACAAGTTATAGAAACTATTATGCACAATTTATAAGAACCAAATTGAATGACAAAAAAAACTTTTAGTTCATACGTTATGTACAAATTACTAGAACCACAATTGTCAAAAACTGGATACTTATGAAAATTTTGATAGTCGTACACAAAAGATAAATTTACAGTTCCGTTCCGTAATTTCTAGCTGCCATATTTGTAAATCTTGTCGATTGACCAGTTTGATTAAAGTCAGAGTAAATTCTTTGACAAGGCTATCAAATGTTCCACAAATTCGAATAATGTTTAATCATTCAAGAGAAACCTTATTTGATGAATGCTCTGTAATTGTGGAAAATACATTTTCGGCCCTTTTTTTTCTAAGACCATCCTATAGCGCAAAACATGACCGAGCCTACATAGTAAATTAGTCGTTAATTTTGCTCAGGTTTATAAATGTTTGCAAGTGAAACCTTTATTTGCTTGATCGTCTACGTAAGTACAAAAAAAATAGGAAACAAAGCAATAGATTCTGAGTTTTTTAAAATATTCGAGCACACGAGATAAGCACTAAATATTTACATTTTTTCAGAACCAAATTGACCTAAAAAAACTTTTTATTCTTACGTTATGTACAAATTACCAGAACCACAATTGTTACAAGGTTTCGGTCATTAATGGATAATTAGACAGTCGTACACATGAGATAAATTTACAGTTTCGGTCCGTTATTTGAGGCTTTTGAAACTTATAAATCTTGTTGATCGACCAGTTTAATAAAAGTCAGAGGAAATTCTATGACAAGGCCATGAAATGTTTGACAAATTTCAATAATTCGTTATCATCTAAGGCAAAAATAATTTGAAGCATGAAGCATGGAACATACTTTGAAGTTTTATTGTAATCAATACATTTTCGGCTTATTTTTTTAAAGACTATCTACCCCGCAAAACAGCGTGTTAGGTTCTAAGCGACAAATGCTATATTATATAAGGTCTACGTAAGAATACGAAAATTAGTAAAATTGATCATTATTGTACATATTTATTTACGAAACATTCAATACGTCTCATCAAATCTAGTTATCCTCTTTACATCATAGTTAATTTTGATCAAAATGAAAATTATTAAAACCAAATTTGGTATAAGTATTCGTGTATTTATGGAGAACTCGTGGTCGTATATGAAGATTTAGGTTACTGAATTAACATTTTTGACCTATCTTTTAAAATTATTATTTAATGTTACCTCATTTACGCATATCTCATTGGTATTGTTGTTTAGTTATGAATGTTTCCAGCTCTTTTTCGGTATTTTTAAGTTTAAAATATTTTAGCCGTATCAGTTACGTAAGTGCATGAACGAAAGGATTCTGTCTGATTTAGTATTTTGAATTTTCTATTTATCCACTTATGCGTGTTATTGAAGCTCGTTTTCATCTCTATATTAGAACTAAATTTACTTTAAAATAATCTTAATCTTTCTATTGGTTCCAAAAGAAATATCATAGCTACATTCAATAACAAGTATTTGCGCATTTATGGAGAACTTTTGATTAACAGTCTCAAGATAATTTTAAAGTCTGGCATATTATTTGTAGCTTTCGAAATTTTTTAGTCTCATTCAACGATCGATAGAATAGAAAATTATTGTTAGAATGAAGACTGAGCTATTCAGTTGTTGTTTAAATTATAAGAACTTCGATTAATCTAGTAAATTTCAATTCGAATATTGATTTTTTATAATTGACTTAACATTTCCGGCTTGTTTCTTAAATTATACTCTAATAATGCATACTCATACCTTGTCTTTTCACTATGAATACACAAGTGCAATTTTATTATCTTCTGTATAGAACTTATTTTAATATTATTATTCATCATAAAATTGAAAATAGAAGTGAATCAATCAGTAATTATTATAAAAATAAATATTTTAAAGAAATTTTTTTATTCATTCCACCAGTATCAACTATGAAATTAAACAATACTATATTCATAAGTTTTCGATTGATCATTTTTTATTGTTACTACAATTTTCATTAAATTTGGATATTTAACACTCATTTATATTAATATTAATATATTTAAATTATCAGCAATAAATATTTAGTATAAATATTTTAAAGACTTTATATACTCATTTAATAAGTATTTTGTGGTTAACTAAACATAAATGTAAATATAATTTTTTGATTAATCATTAATAAAGCTCATTAGAGACCTTTTCAAGGATTATCTCTTTCATAACATTTGGATATTTAATACTCATTTATTAATATTATATATTTAAATTATCAGCAATAAATATTTAGTATAAGTATTTTAAAGACTTTATATACTTTTAATAAGTATTTTTTGGGTAACTAAACATAAATGTAAATATAATTTTTTGATTAATCATTAATAAAGCTCATTAGAGACCTTTTCAAGAATTGTCTCCTTATTCTAGTTTTCCTCTATTTTGGAACATAAAAGTTTTGATTCCAGGAACAGTGCGTCCCTGGAATTATCTTGGATACTCATCCACCATTTCTTGTATCTTTTTTGCTGAAGGGGTCTGACTTGATTTTTTTTTCATGAATGATGGAAAGGTTCGCAGGATAATTTTCTTACAATCATCTGTCCATCGAGTTTTTTTATTTTTGTTTATTGTAGCGTGAGTTTCAATTTTTTCACTTGAAGTCGATATTTCGTTTGTCGATTGACTATTATGCTTTTCAAATGAATTGTAATTGTCATGTTCACCAGTATCATCGAAATGCGAAATATCTTCCTGATTTGAAATTGGTCGAGAATTTGAATCGAAATTGTCCGTTGCCGCTTGCAGAAATTTGACAAACATAGGAATGTCCCTTCCAATCAATTGTTTTCTGTAATGAGATACATGTACGTTGACGTGGTGGCCCATAAAGCCGGCCAAATCTTTCAGGTCATTGTCGTTGAGGTTCAGTTGAATGCACTTCGTTGCCAGATCTTTTCGCAATGTGGTGGCCCTCAATTGTGAAGGATTTACGGCTCCACATTCACGTGCATATCTGTAAAGTAATACATATGCCGCTGGATAGCGTATATCACACAGAGGGGTTCTAGGAAGTGCAAATAGATACAAGTTTTTTTGGCTTATATCCAAACGAGGTCGTAACTCGACTATTAAATCCAAATAGATTTTTAAATCGTATGTTACTAAAATCTTGATATCTCGATTTAGCTTGCCTCGTGTCTTCAAGATTGAGTACTCTTTTGCTAAATCGATCAAATCCTTGTTCAAAGACGACAATGCATTTTGCTCAACTTCAGTGACAGTTTTCAAGTTCATATAATCTTCCAAATAAATCCTCTCGACGTCACCTGGTCTGCGTCGATTATAGATCTGGAGATATGTCAGGACAAATTTTAAAAATTTTATGTGAGTTTTCTGAGAATAATTTTCTTTTAATGTCTGATAACACAATTTTAAATTCGTTGCAAGATATTGATACAGTAGCTGAGGATCGCCCTCATTGGGAAGACCATAATCCTTATGCCTAGTTGTGTGCTTTTGATTCACTTGACATTCTAGATAATATTACATTGAAATCTCGCTGGTATGTTGTGCTCCAATTGGATATCAGTTGTGGGTTTATATCGACCAGTTTTTTAATACATTTGGCCTCATACATAACGCATACTGATTTGATGATCGTGTTCATATTACGAGCAACTGTTGGGTACTTCAAATATTCATTTTCGTCGGTGTCTGAGAAAGGTTCAGCCATTTTTCAACAGCTCTGACTACTTGTGCACTGTCGACAAAAAACACCTCCTCTAGCTTTTTCATCTTCAAAATCAATTTCAATCGTCCCAATCGCCTTAGTTGCGTCACAATATTATTTTTATGCTGTACTCCTCTAAGTTTAGATGTTAATTCGTTTCCGTATTCCATTATAAGTTCATCGTATCTTATAGCCTTAGACACTGCATCATTGCTCATACGAGCCAAAATCCTCTTTCTGAGGTTGGTTGGTGTTTTTACACATTGTAAACTCGTCTGCGGTTTTCATATAAATTGTCTTTCTTGCTACTCGCAAATCTCCTTTATTTAATTCGGCAGAGCAATTATACTTAGCATTACCTCTATAAAGTAGTTTTTTCATAGGTGCTCTGCTAAATGCGGGGGTGGCTTTATCGGCGAGAATCATATTTTGGATTTCTTCCTGGTCTTTGTGCTTTCGTCCTAAATGTACTTTTAAGTGTACAAAGTTTTACCACAACAATCACACATACGTTTTTTGATACACGTTTTTTTTCCTTCGGTTACTGGTTCTTTTAAATTTTTTAATGTTGAAAATACCGCATCAATTTCTCTAATAAATTCATCTTTATCGGGGTGTGATGAATGTGATTTTTCACATGATTCTTCAAGTGTGTAAAACTTTTATTTCAAATTTTGCAGAATGTGGGCTTCACAATGTTTTCATCATTAGTACAAGTTACCTTTAAATCATTGAAATTTGGAGCATCGATACCGCAGTAGTTCAAGTCTTCGGCGTTTAGTGAAGGTTTCTTAACTGCGTTCGAATTATTTTCCCGAAGATTTGGGAGCGAATCATTTAACAGCGCTGATTTTGAAATGGCTAATTTCTCCGACTCGCTTAAAATGTACTCAGAGTCATCGTTATTTTCAGTATCATTAATTGTTGAGCTTATAATATTTTGGCTCGTATTGAAACTAGATAAGTCAAGAGTATTCTCTTTCGTATTTTGTCTTAGTTCTTCCACTTCTTCCGTACAGTTTCACATTTCTGTAATACTTGTAGCATCACCTTCGGAGTCATAGTCACTCTCTTCATTAACACTTTCCTCGCAAGACCATTCTGCATCTTTGTCTGAATCTGAATCCAAATCAGAATCACTGAACTCTTTTTCCAAATTATTAATGCTCGATGAGGGTTCAATACATTTCATTGGATTGTCTTTAATAGAATGTGTTTTATTTACTGAAAAAATACATATGATATAATTATTATATTATATTTTACAGTGCGAATAATATAATGAAATATATAAAAAAATTTCTAGAAATAAAAATAGTTACCATTTTTTAATTTAGACAAATCCAATTGCACTGTTTTCGTATCCACGATCTTTGGTACGTTTTTTTTAACTTTTGAATCTTCTCCATGATGATTACTGGTAATTTTTTTAAAGGTGAAATCGTCATCTTCATACTCGATTGTATTATAAACATTGCCATTGAGAATATCATCTAATATTGTTGAATGATTATTCTCGTCTTGAATCGGATACTCATCTTATATTGTTGAATGATTATTCTCGTCTTGAATCGGATACTCTAAAATTAAAAGTATAGGATGATATATTAATGATATTTTGTATGAAGTGTATACATTGCAAGCATGTAAGATTTGCAACTCTTATAGCTCACCATCATTTTCTATTAATTTCAATTCTCCAGAAGGCGATAAAGTAAAACAAAGCTGATCTTATTGCTCTGAATCGAGTACATCAGAGTACAAATTATCAATGAATGCATCTGTAAAAAACAACGTTTTTATTAAAATTCGAATGTTATGTAACTCGAAAAAGTTCAGTTTCCTATGATTAATTATGTTATTTTGATTAAATTTTTCATCTAGTTCCAATCCATGAAAATCTAAGTTTTGAATAGGCAAACCTGCAATTACTGGTTGATTTTTCTCAGCAGTCGAACAATCATTGGTTTTGTTTGAGTGATTATCAATACTGTTGACTTGCTCGTTTACTGCAACTGTCTGTGTATCAGTATACTCTAATATTGTAGTTTCAGTTTGTTTCATTTTTAAATCACCTGTAATTGAAAAAAAAACTACAGTAAGGCACAAGGATACATTTATATATTGAGTTTTCATGTACAAAGTATAGTTACTTACAAGACGAATTATGGTGATTTAAAAAGTCACTGTACTGCTTGTTTTCTTTACTTAACATTTCATCGTTCATAAATACATGAAGATTTGACTCTTCAATATTCAAGCTTTTAATGTCTGATTGATTTTTCTCAGCAGTCAGACAATCATTGGTTTTGTTTGAGTGATTATCAATACTGTTGACTTGCTCGTTTACTACAACTGTCTGTGTATCAGTACACTCTAATATTGTAGTTTCGGTTTGTTTCATTTTTGAATCACCTGAAATTGTAAAAAAATTATAGCATAGTATGGGGATATAAAAATGAAATTATTACAGGGATATTTAAAAGAAATTTGTCAAAATAAATTTTTTACTAACAAGACTGAATCAGTTTATTTAAAACTTTGTTCACCAGCTTGTTATTTTGATTTAATTGTTCATTGAGTTCAAATCCATGAAAATCTGAGTTTTGAATAGGCGACCCTGCAATTACTGGTTGAATTTTTTAAGCATTTGGACAATCATTGATTTGATTTGAATTCTTATCAATACTATTGACTTGCTCGTTTACTGCAACTGTCTGTGTATCAGTAAACTCTAATATTGTAGTTTCGGTTTTTTTCATTTTTAAATCACCTGTAATTGAAAAAAAAACTACAGTAAGGCACAAGGATACATTTATATATAGAGTTTTCATGTACAAAGTATAGTTACTTACAAGGCGAATTACGGTGATTTAAAAAGTCACTGTACTGCTTGTTTTCTTTACTCCAGATTTCATCGTTCATAAATACATGAAGATTTGACTCTTCAATATTCAAGCTTTTAATGTCTGGTTGATTTTTCTCAGCAGTCGGACAATCATTGGTTTTGTTTGAGTGATCTTCAATACTATTGACTTGCTTGTTTACTGCAACTGTCTGTGTATCAGTACACTCTAATATTGGAGTTTCAGTTTGTTTCATTTTTAAATCACCTGTAAATGAAAAAAAAATTATAGTATGGCACAGTGATAAACAAATAAAATTTCTATAACAAATATTTACTCACAAGATTGATTATGATGATCTAAAACATTTTTTGACAACTTGTTATCTTTACTTAAATTGTTATTCTTTACCAGTCTATGAAGATTTGATTTTTGAATATTACAGCCTTCAATCACTTGTTGATTTTTTTGATTGATTGGACAGGTAATGGTTTGGTTAAAATAATTTTTACAGCTGCGGGTTGACTTTCTTATTGTAGGTGTCTCTTGATTAACTTGTTCTAGTGAACTGCATAACGTTTGAATTTGATTGATTCTTGAATTATCTATAATTTGAAAAAATTATTATATTTTTTTAATAATCATTCAATTATTGAAAAACGTGTTGTTGAATGATTTCATTGTGCTCGTTAGTGAATATGATCACTGGAACGAATAAAGTAATGTAAGATTTTATTAAAAAATAAAAATGAATTGGAATGAAAGTCTATAAGTTCAACTTACTCAAATTGATTCTTGTCAATTTTATTTCTGAAGAATTGTTCAGCTGTCGGTGGACCTTCAAGACTACATCTTTATCATCTACAACAATGGGATGGAGTCAAAAACAGCTTCAATTTATAAGATGATCGTATATGAAATAAAGTTTGAAAAGTTTTAGCACATGAGATTGAATTCAATTAATTTTTACATTGACTACAATTTTTTCTATAAAAGGCATAAGTGCGTTCAATGTATATTCCAATTGAGAGTAATTGTTCAAGTTTGATACCTAAGAATAGTAACAAACTTAATTATAATGTAAGACTTTCCAAAATGAGCATTATTGGGAGTATTTTATTGCGAGTACTTGAAACAGGTGTGTGGTAGGATTTATATTGTTGTAATTAATTACATTATATGATCCGATTTTTTATACCTGTAAAACATTGCTAAATAACAAAAAAGTTACACATGCTGTATATGAGTGTTGAGAAAGAGGTGTAGAATTTGACAAGCCCAGACTTTTTCATCAGATTCAATATGTTAAGTGTTTTAAATAATTATCCATTGTCTAAGAGATCAGTAGAAAAAAAAATGAAGCATGAGAGTTCTTGAAACGCAGAATTATGACTTACCAATGTAGCGGTCATTCGACGTAATTAAGGTTATAAATATTGTCACGTGGGACCACCGGCGGGCCCCACCAAGTGACCGGCGCTTACGTCACGCGCGACGAGGTAATGAGCGTAGCTCATTAATTATCTCGTCGCGCCTGTGCAGTAGAGTTCAGTCCTAGCCTTGAGTCGAGTCAGTAGTTTGCGCAGCTACGAACGCTGCCTTGTTCTCTCTCTCCCCTCGCGTACTATCATTGCAAGTCTTGTGTCCGAGTTTATTTACCCCCTCTCCATCCTCGCCCCACGTAACACCCCGTTCCTTATTTTCTGGTGCTAGGTGTGTTCAACGGTTTTTTTTTTTCTTTTTGCGTTAAAAAGAAAAAAAAAGTTCGCGAGTTTTTATACAGCGACGCCGTTGGAAGAGTCGAATCCAAGGGTCGTGGGTCGATTGGACAGGAAGAAACGCAGGCTGCCCAGACCACTGCGACAGGTGAGTGAGAGTATCATTACTATTATTAACTGGATTCAAATTTTTTTATATTTGATTGAATTCAAATTTTTTTTATTTTTTTTTATTTTTTTTAAATATTTCGATCAAGTTGCGAGTTGCATTGCTTATCAAAAATGTCGAGTAGAAGAAATAATAAAAACTTGAATGAGCGTGCCGGAGATCATTTTGATTTGCAAGATGAGGAAGCGCGAAGTTTATTTTTGACGGCCGCTGAGAGCGAGCGTAGAGCGTGGGTTGAAGAAAAATATCCGGGCTTTATGAGTTTTATGAACAGACAACATTCGAATAGAGGGGGTAGCAATGACGATTATCCGTCGGATGAGTTAAACGATGCGCGTTCGGATGCAGGATTGCCGGAGATATACAACGACGAAGAACCATGCGTTACTGTCGATGAATTGGCAAAATTATTGCATGACGCGGAGCTCACGACACAAAGACCAACGTCTGCGATGTCAAACACTTACGTTAATAGCGTCCCAAGACGATCAAATAACGTGCGATTCCAAAGTCCACCCTTGGACAACGCGCGAAGGTCATGCTCATTGAATGCGATATATGATAGACCGCAAAATGACCTAGTGACGAGTAGTCGCGGAGCCTTGAGCACAGTAACCTCGCTGAGCCCTAGAGTTTTACAGAGAAACGCTACAAATCCATTCATAGCGGATTATCAGTCGCAGGCGACGCCGCAATCAAGTCGCCCGACAGCTACTATAACAGAGATTGTGCCGAGCCGTAGCAATTCGCGTTTGAGTTGCAACGAAAATACACAGAGCGATCGCATAGACGCAATGTCGCGCACGAGCACAAGTGCATATAGAGCCCGCGACTTAGAATCAAGACGTTCGATAACATCACGGCGAAACGATAGTCGTGATCCAGAGCCAAATCGTTCGCGAGACAGCTATCCACCCGTGCAGCGGAACGTGAGCCTGAATAACCCCTTTGCATACACTCATTACATGCCAAATTCTATCAGTCTTTTCAATGATATTGTTAAACAAATACCTAAATTTGATGGTACACCCTACAAGCTCGATCTTTTTTCCATAGCAGTCGAAGAGCGGTCGACAACTACCCTTGTACGAACGAAGGATATTACGCGCATTGGAGTCTAAGTTAGTAGGAAAAGCCAATAGCCGAGGCGGGCAGATTAGCAAACTATCAACGCGCGAGCGAATTATTACGAGATCTTAGAGATAAATTCGTTAACAAGCAGGTTGCCGATAAACTTGCATTGGATTTAGGTAACGTGGCGCAGCCAGTTGACGTAGACGCGCGAGAGTTTGGTAGCGACGTCCGCTCATTATACGAGGACGCAATTGCCGCATATAGCCAGGCCCCCGATAAACGCGATTGAGCGGGATGCTGCCATCTACTCGCTCCAGAATAGCGTCATGGATTGTTTCTTACTAGGCCTACGCGAACCACTGCAACTACAGTACGATTGAAGAATCCCGAGAGTCTAGCAGACGCAATTGATATTGCGGGGGATATCGAGAACAGGTTGCGATACCGCGCAATAGCAGGGTCAAATGTAACATCTGTAGGATTGATTGGCGTGCGTACACAGCTCAGCACAGCAAAAGACAGCGAGAGCGAGCGTGCTACCGACGACAAGAGAACAAAATGTCAGCTGTGCAAAAAGACGGGTCACGAAGCAGCCGACTGCAACAAGTATAAGCGCGCAACACTTAAATGCTCAAATTGCGGCTGAAAGGGTCATGAAGCAAACACTTGCAGAAGGCCAAGTAAAAATGATCGAGAGATGATCGAGACTCGCGTAGGGATAGTCGAGACTCGCGTCGAGATAATCGGGACGATCGAGATGATCGAGACTCGCGTAGGGATAGTCGAGATTCGCGTAGATACAATCGGGACGATCGAGATGATCGAGACTTACGTAGATATAATCGGAGCCACGTAGATATAAATAACAACAAAGAATCCTTACTTATGTAGATATTGAATCACTTACCATGTTTAAAAATAACTTGACCATCTTTTAATTTTTTCCTTTTTTGCTGAATGATCAGTTTATTATCTTTCATTTGAACTGAATACCACATTTTGATAATTATATTGGTCCTCAAGAAATTATTTCTGTTTCACACCTAGGACAAACCAAGGACAAATAAGAGTGTTTATCCCAATCGAACGCAGTAAAAGGTCGATTCTATAGTATAAACCGCGTGAAGTGGCGTAACCGTCGAAATAAGCACTGCAGCCAACTTTCATTCAATGTAGATTTAAGTGCTATGCAGAATTCATACTTGGACACATTTCTAACAAAATTCCGTATATCAAACCTACATAAGTAGCTGTGACAGAGCGAACACACCTATACTGTTCTTGTACCTCAACTGTCAATCTATTGTTTGAAATATTAACGCTATATGTATATTTAAAATAATAACCACAAGCTATAGTGTATGACGCAACAGCAGTATTCGCATATTAATCGTTTGTGCAGTGGATAAATTAAATTTGAGCTCGTGTGTTAATGAAAATATATCTATTACGTATGTTCTAACATTTGTCGCTGACTTCTACCAAGTGAAAATGAATTATTTAACTTTGTGTAGTTTAGATGATTTGACGAAAACTTTGTTAATAGAACCTAGTGGAGATTATTTTCTTCGTGCCATGAATCCAAACAGATGTTTTCCGTTCACCGGGCATTTGAAAAAAAATGCCAAAAAGATTTATGAGGAATTTATAACCTACAAAAATCAAACAGATACCTTAAGTAAATTGATGAAGCTAGTAGATTATAAGTTGACATTTTATTACAGTTTGAATAGTCGTAAAACTATTGAATATTACTTTCAACTTCATCTACAGCTTCTCGATCCCATATCATTAGTCAAGATTGTTAAGTGTACACGTTTTTCTGGCGACAATTATAACGGAGTGTCTATACTTGCTAAAGAAGCCATAAAAAAAAATACGGTTTTGAAATACGTATTCGGAGTGTTTAAAAAATTAACAAAAGAGCAAGAAAAAGAACTTACAGAGAAAAAACTAGATTTTTCTTTAATTTACAGTATTAAAAGTAAAACAAATAATATTTTACTTGGACCAATATCTTATGTCAATCATGATTGCAACCCTAATTGTATATACAAGGACAGAACTTCTAGCACGATTCATCTTCAAGTCATTAAAGACATTGGAGAAGGAGAAGAACTTTTAGTGAGTTATGGAGAAAACTTTTTTGGACCAAATAATGAAGAATGCGAGTGTACTACCTGCATCAATATGCACAAAGGTATTCTTACAAAATTATATTAATTTTTACATCTGAGAAAGGATAAATGACATCATAAATATACTATTTTAATATTATATCCTCACTAGGGAGTACTTCTTCGACAAAAGATAAAGTAAAAGTTGATGCAGTAAACGAGCAAAGCAACAGTATTGATAATCACTCAAACAATACCATTGATTGTCCAATCGATGAGAAAAATCAACCAGTACTTGGAGGGTCGATTATTGAAGGGTCAAATCTTCATGTATTTGTGAACGATGAAAACTTAAGTAAAGAAAACAATCAGTGCAGTGACTTTTTAAATCACCCTAATTTGTCTTGTAAGTAACTATAGTTTTTACATGAACTCAATGTATAAATGTATCCATGTACCTTACTACAGTTCTTTTTTCAATAACAGGTGATTCAAAAATAAAACAAACTCAAACGTTAGGCACCTTAATGAAGTGTACTGATACAAAAACAGCTGCAGTAAACGTGCAAGTCAATAGTATTGATAAGAATTCAAACCAAATCAATGATTGTCCAAATGCTGAAAAAATTCAACCAGTAATTGCAGGTTCGCCTATTCAATGGATTCCTCAGATTTTCATGGATTTGAACTCAATGAACAATTAAATCAAAATAACAAGCTGGCGAACAAAGTTCTGAATGAACTGATTCAGTCTTGTGAGTAAAAATACTTATTATACAATTTTTATGTTTAGATTTTATTTCTATATTTCATTTTTATATTTTGATTTCATTTTTATATCCCCATACAATGCTATTATTTTTTTACAATTCTGGTGATCCAACAATACAACAAGCCTTGAAGTTAAGTAATTCAGTAAAAGAAACTGATTCAAAGATAGTTGCAGTAAACGAGCAAAGCAACAGTATTGATAATGACGCAAACCAAATCAACGAATGTTGGACGGCTGAGAAAAATCAACTAGTCATTAAAAACTCAAATATTGAAGACTCTGATCTTTATGTATTGGTGAACGATGAAAATTTATGTAAAGAAAACAAGCAGCGGAACGAACTTTTAAATGAGCCTAGTTCGTCTTGTAAGTATTGATAGCTTCTACACAAATTTTATTTCTATACTTTTAAACCGTATTGCTTCCTCATAGAGGAAGCTTTGTGACGGACCGATTTTCTACTTTCATAACTAATAATCGTAGAGTACTTTTACAAATATATTCTTAAACTAGATCGAATTGCTGACACATGTCTGTATGTGTGTGTGTGTGTGTGTGTGTGTGTGTGTGGTGTGTGGTGTGTGTGTGGTGTGTGTGGTGTGTGTGTGTGTGTGTGTGTGTGTGTGTGTGTGTGTGTGCGTGTGTTGGGATGTGCGCAGTGATATCTCGATGGCGGTAGTTCGTATCGTTACTGTAGATGTCTCATTTTATTCGTTTTGATGTAAGGAAGAAGCCAAAACATCATTTTTAGTTCTGCGTTAAGTATTTAAAAAGTTATGAGGGGTTTTCGAGAAAAAAAATTTTTTTTTCATGTTTTTTTTTAGTTTTGTTATATTTGTTCTAAAACAAACTGGTTTTTCTAATAAAAGTAATACTTTTTTTAAGAAAGAGCTTTCACATTTGATTTAAGATAAAAAGTGTAAAGATTCACCGTAAATTTGAAAAGTTACGTTTTGAAAATGAAATTTGGTTTTTATGATTTTTTCTTTTTTCTTAGTTTTGTGTTGTTTTGTGTTCAAAATGTATGATGTGTCAAAACATTGTTTATGGATGGAGTAAGGATGAAGCCAGAAAATTTGATTTAGCGATAAACGAACAAAAAAAATTTTTTTTTTCGATTTTTAAAAAATTTTTTTTTCGGGAAAATTTTTTTTTTTTTTTTTTCGTATCGTTTGGTTGAGAAATAATTTATGATTGAAACTGTTTTGTGAACAAATTAGAAAAGAAGATATTAATATTTCCAATAGTATATTACTGCCCTAGGCCGCGAAAAACAGAAAAGTCCCAGAGTACGTGTAATTAGGGTCCGAGGCGAAGCTGAGGCCGATAAACACGTGCTCTGGGGCTCTCTTTTTTGCGGCATAGGCCTGTTTACTATTTTTCATACACAGTGTCTCGAAAATCGCTCTTCCCGCTTTGCGCAGCGGCAGGGAAGTAGTCACTTTCGGGCCGCAGGTATGAAAATTATTTTTTTTTTTGAGGGAACTACCTAATTGTTACGTCATCGTATAAAAATTCGATAAAAATTATATATCAAAGAATAGAAGAACGTTGGCAATTGATTAAACGAACAGAAATAATTTATGATTGAAATTGTTTTGTGAACAAATTAGAAAAGATGATATTAATACTTCCAAATTATTTTCAAGTTAAAAAAAAAGTATGAGGAAGCTACTTGCCAATACATTGGCAGCGGTTTTTTCATTATTATAGGTGATTCAGAAATGGATAATAATCCAGATTCTCCTCTCGATCATGAGACAAACGGTCTTGATAATGATGCAATCAAGGAGAACCTTATTAAGGTGATGAATACAGCATGGGGTGGATATTGCATATTGTGTTCTCAAGTAAAAAAAAAATTATCAACGCACTTGCTTTCAAAAAAACACAAAAATTCCACAGCAATGAAGGAAATCGCCAAAGCCCCATTGGGATCGGCCCATAGACGTAATCTTTTTAATCAACTTAGATTAGAGGGACTCAAGACATTTAACGATATTTATGATGAAAAAATACCTGTTCGACATAGATCTACTGCAAAATTACCTTTAAAAGATAAACGTACTTGTACAAAATGTGGAAACTGGTTTTCTGTAACTAGATGGGCCACACATGAAAATAAATGCAAAATACGAGCAGTGAAAAAAAAAAGTAACACAACATTTGTAATAGTAAAGAATGTCATAAGAACAAATTTTAGAGAATTGACTAGAAATTAAAATTCTTACTCATGTTTTAAAAGCTGTAAAAAAATAATCCAATGATGAATAAAATATACAGTTATTTACTTATCTCATCGAAAGTTATTCCCAAATTTATTTACTTAAAAAATCAGCAATTCAGCTTATTTCTAATATACACTGTTATAATTCTTTATATTTATTAATCTTATGTTCAATTTTTAAAACTTAAAAATGCCGAAAAGTACCTAGAATCATTCATGACTAATCAATACCAATTTGACATGCGTAAATTAGGCTACATTAAATAATATTTAAAAAAAAAAATGTGCCGAAAATGTTAATTCAGTAACGTAACTCTTCATATTCGACCACGAGTTCTCCATTAATACACGACTACTCATACCAAATCTGGTTTTAATAATTTTCATTTTGATCGAAATTCGTTATGATGAAAAAATAATTCGATTTGATAAGCCGTAATGGTTGTTTCGTGAGAAAATCTGTATACTAAAGATAAATTTTACTAATTTTACTTTTATAATCTAACAATTCATTTACAGCCACAGACATTCTTACATTTCTCATTTAAACTCTTATGCATCTCATACTCTCTTTTTTCCATATATGCATGCCATAAACCAAATTACAAAACTGAAAAGTCTTTTCTCTTGCACAGCATCAGAAGATGGACCATATAAGCAGTTTAAATAAACATGCACCAGCAGCGCATAGTATATTAAGAATTTTGACTTTGTGCAAGATCATGTTGATCCGAACACAAAGCTAAAATTCTCAATATTCTCTTCGCTGCTGGTGCATGATTATTTAAACTGTCGCTGCTGTGCAAAAGAAAACACTTTTAAGTTTGAAAAGCTACAAATAACGGGCCGGAACTGTAAATTTATCTCTTGTGTACGACTGTTTAATTCTCCATAAATGCCCCAGTCCTTGTAATAATTGTGGTTCTTGTAATTTTTACATACCGTAAGGAATAACAATTTTTTTTTATTCAAATTGGTCTGATAAAATGTAAATATTTAGTTTTTTTAACACGTGCTCGCGGATTTCTAAAAACTCGGAATACTGAAGTTTACATTTTCGTTCCTTTCAGTACCTACGTAGACTATTAAGCAAGTATTTTTCGCTTGCAAACATTTAAAAAACTAAGAAAAAATTCATAACTCATTACAATGTAGGCTCGGTAATGTTTTGCGCTGTAGGATAGTCTTTGAAAAATAAGCCGAAAATGTATTTTCCACAATAACAGAGCATACTTCAAATTATGTTCGACTAAGATGATCAAACATTATTCGAATATGTTAACCATTTATTTGCCTAGTCATAGAAGTTACTCTGACTTTTATGAAACTGGTCGATTAACATTAAAATGTAATATTGTAATGTGAATTATAGAAATGGTCAAGCAAAATCTTTTAAGATACAACCACATGTTATAAAAATATGAATACACATTAAATATGATTTTCCAATGAATTTCAATAAATTTCAATGAATTTCAATGATGACTCGTTACCAATGTATTATGGTTCGCATGTGCATTATCATTAAATAGAATTGAATATGGTCCCGAAATGTCATTTCAGTTATACAGCAGCATTAAACTGATTCAGATTCAAATATTTTTATGTCTGATAGCCAAGTTATGTTTATCCGCGTGATAAATAAGAATACTTGAATTTCGCGTTCGACTCTTTTTCTTTTATTGCATAATCTTCAAAGAAATGTTAGTAACAACCATAATGTGTTTGCAGAACTCAAAGACTAATTTCATGAGTTGCATAAACCTCGCAGTGTATGGTTTTGGGTTGCATATACGTTGTGACGGGAGATTCGACTCTCGCCGCACATCGAAAGTACACTTACTCATCGGCTCGAACACGCGTAATATACACACACAAACACACATACCCACACGGACACATACACACACGAAGACAAGAAGAGGCAGCGGCAAGCCAGCATCGACAATGGCAACATAGGCACGAGATGCGCGCAGCTAGGAATGCGGACGGCAAGAAACGCCTCAGCGAAGCTCGATCGATATTGGATAAGTCGGAGCGTATCGACAGCGACCTGCTACGCTTGCGCGTGAGATCACGCATAGCATCGAAAAATACGATCGACGACCGAAAAAGGACTCTCTGTTTCACACTCGACATGTGAACATCGGTTCGGGAAACTCGCAAATCTTCGGAGTGCAAAATCGAAACTCGTCGCTGAGACGCCGGCACTCGACCTCGAAAAATCCAACTCGAGAAGCCGACATTCGCACACCCGAAACTTTCCCGCGAATCGATAATTTGTTCTCTCGTCGGAGTGATCCAAACTCGATAAGATCATCCGACGAATCGTGACTCCGGTAGAGACTAGTGCCGAGTCAACCTGGTCCTGGAGAAGCTGTCCAGGAGTGCCGCATGCCGCCATTGCCACATCAACCCCAAGCGACGACGAGAAGGCCAGAGGATTCGACGACGCCGAAGAGACCGGTTTGCGCTAATTCTAAGTACACACACACACACACTCATTCTACACTATCGAGCTATCGCGTACCGCAAATACGGGCTTATTAGTTATTAACCATAGGAACTCGCGCCCTGAATTAAAGATCGAGAGTCTGCATGCTCTACATGCAGTGGCGCCCCGAGCATCTCGTACATCATGTATCTTTGAAGCCTATAATATATTTTCCGTTCTTATTTATAGAATAATTTGTTGCATTAATAGTTTTCTTTATTTATTTCGATCACCCACCAAAATCCCTCACAACGTCTATGTAAAATATAATTTGTTTATTGCTAATTAAACTTTTTTTATGGCAAATTAAGTCTTAAAAGTCTTATACATTATCAGACAATGATAATGTAAAGAAATATATAACTTCAATTTAAATGTATCGTTTGGGTTACATAACACCCTATTTACAAATATATATATATATTGTGACGATGTCACAATGGAATTTGAAGAGTAAATAGGATTAAGCTGAAAATTGATTTCGAAGGTAGCTGACTGTAAGTCTTGAATTGTCGCACAAATTTCAATGTCACACGTATTTTGATACGAGAATTTACAGCCGAGTCCAAGATTCGTATCGACTGGTTGATCACTTACCGCATCGAATAAAAACAAGAAGTCGAGCACAAAGACCTTGGACTCACGGTAAGAAAGTCAACGTGACATTAAATACGAATATTCGAGCAAGTGCGGAATCCGACGGTTCGAGAAAGCTCCAGAACGTAAATTGTAGATAGCACAGGTACAAGCAGATTGACGTGGTAAATACAGAAAGTAAGGAGAGTGTGCTTGTAGTCCGAGTATAGCGACGCAGTGGAAGAAGCTAAATTACGATAGCTGTCGATAAGTTTGTTGATGACGCAATTTTGGTAAAAACGCACTGCCGCGAAGTATTTTGACGTTTTGGACGGGATAGTCTCGCAATGACGACTACGACCTCAGTAACTTGGTCATGTGGCGCAAAACGAGGACCAGTCACTCCCGCGATCACGGTGACGCGAGTCTACCCTACGCTGACGCACGCAGGCACGCCTGGCCAGTCACCGCCACGGTACGATTACGCGCCGTCGACATTTGGACGACTACACCCGTCCACATACAATTTCACGGTTGACTCTCGGCATGTACTCGACCTCAAAGGTACGCCTTGGCACGGAGCCGAGCAACGACGAAAAGTCTTGCAAAGCGAAGACGCTGCACCAAAGCCGAAGGTAAAATTATATTGGCCAATTGCGTATGGACGAAGCGAAGAGTCGTCAGAAGATAATCGACGTAGCGTCGAAGAAGTCAGTAGGTCGTCAAAGTCGGAGTACAGTAGCGAAGCAGTCAGTAAGTCGTCAAAGTCTAGGTATAGTGAGGAAGAAGTAAGTAAATCGTTGGAGCTGGAGAGCAGCTGTGTAGCAGAAGTCAATACGTCGGTAGAATCGGAGAGTCACAGCGAAGAAGAAAGTGAAGAAAATTCAAAGTCCGAATCAAGTGAATCGTCATCGCCGAACGAATCATCGGAGAGCTCGAGCGACTTCTCATGCAGCGAGTCAACGGATTCGTCGTTCGAGTCAACAATCCAGTCGTCGAAGCAATCATGCAAGTGTCACGAAAACAGATCGGATACCAAATCCAAGGTAAACGACGAGCGAATTCTCGACGCATGTCAGAGTGAACAGATTAGCTATGACACCGACAAGAAGGACAAAGCAAGACGAGTGTTGAAGAAGCTGCAGAAGCCTTGGACGATCGACGATCTCTTGGACGAAGACGCAGAGAAATGGCTGTGTAAAAGTACGATGCAGTGTACGAGCTGGAAGGCAGTGAGAAAGAAAACTCGGACGAAACATGCAGCAGTAGCTGATGAAACGGAGGAGCTGACAGAACGGAGCAGAAGAGAGCAAATGATTGACGAACTAGTTTCAGATGTTGTGTATCACCTACAATCTGCTATACAATGCTTGATAAAAGAACCAAGCGATTGGCAGAGAGTGAGACGAGTCTTGAGAAAGTTTACGAGTGATTGTTGCATCTCGAGCAGACGACGTCGAACGACGAAGAAAGCAGATCGCCTTGGACAGAATGACGAGCGAACACAAGAAGTCAATGAGCATCGAATCGAACCTCTGAGACGTTCTCGAGCAAATTTAGTCAAAGATACGCTTTACGGTAAGCAGGAAGCACCCAGCCAGGTGAGCGAACTTATACAAGCGTGCGACGGCGACAGTAGCAGCAGCTTCGGCGAACAGAAGGGCCACAGCGAAACTACGACTGCCGCGACTAACAACGAGAACAAGAAGGGCCAAGAAGACGCTTGGACTGAAAATAGTAGTTCGTCGAGTACAAGTGAGTCCTGCAGTTCGTCAGACGAAGACAAGGCAGAGATCGACAGTAGCACTTGGTCGCATGAATCGCGTAAACAAGACAAAGATCGTAGCTCGAAGGTCAACGAAGATGACGACGTCGATGAAGAACAGCTGAAAAGTGTACTGAAGTTTTGTGGTTTCGATGAAGACTTGACATGCGTCCGCAATGACGTTAAACTAATCGCTTGGACTAGCGATGAGATGAGCAGCAGAATAACCGCTGCTGGCGTCCGCAATGACGTTAAACTAATCGCTTGGACTAGCGATGAGATGAGCAGCAGAATAACAGCTGCCGACGTCCGCGATGACGTTAAACTAGTCGCTTCGAGCAACGAAGAAGCGAGCAGCAGAACGATCGCTGCAAGTCCGCAATGACGTTAAACTACAAGGCTTGAAAAGACCTCTCGGACTGTAGCTTGAAATTCGCTACTGCTGTGTCCAAGGTTCAGCCGCACTGGTCCGCAATGACGCGAAACTAGATAGGATAAGTAGAATGTAAGAAGATAGAAGTAAGAAGAAAGAGAAGTCGAAGCGTGAAGAATGAAGCAAGAAGAATGAAGTATGAAGGTAGAAATAAGAAGAATGAGTAGAAGTAAGGCATAGAAGTAAGCGAGTAGAAGTTGTAAGTTGTAAGCGTAGATGTAAGGGCAGTGAAGCCGATCGTAGTTAAGTAGTAGCATAAGTTGTATAGTGGATTTTTGTCCAAGTACGCGGTGGCATCGAAGCCAGGTAGTTTTTTTTTGTTGAGTTTGTTGCGAGTAGAAACCGCGGAGTGACGAGTAAGTTTATTTCAGTAAAGAAATAACGATTGATTTAGTTTATTTAGACCTTGGTATCAAAACAGTTTTCATTTTGTTTATTTCTCGCGTGAGTAGGCAACGAAGCCGATGCGATAAGTTCGCAGCATAAGTACGAATAACAATTTTGATTTTTTGTTTCGCGTAAACCTTGGTCTATGAATTTGTTTCGTTTAGTTTTGATTTTTGCAGGCATTGAAGCCGAAAGAAAGAAAATTTATTTTTGCACCAAATGAGTAGTTGATTTTAATTTTGATAGACCGTAGTCTACGAAGAGGCATTGACGCCGAGTTTAATTTCGTTCAGTGAAGGTTTCGTAGGACGAGTGTAGGTGGTGTAAATGAGTTGATGTGATGAAAGCATGTGAAAGAAATTCGTGGTTTGCTAAGGTATTTGGTTGATAATTCGCGTGGACACAGAGCCTTGGTCAGCGGACGCAGAGACCAACCCTTGGGTAAGTTCGGAAGCTTCTCGCAGAGCGAGAGTTCCGACTTAGGGGGAGGCATTGTGACGATGTCACTGAGCGTCGAAGATGCGAATTATGACCTCCTGTAATGTGTGAATGCGTGAGTGAGATGCGCGACCGAGGAGTGTGGTAAAGTAGGAACGTTGGATATCATCCGAGCGCACGTTCGAGGTTCAGGGCAAAGGAAGAGCCAAATTAACCTCGGACGTGCCGCTCGGGCCACGTGCACTGACGAGCGGATCGATCTGTGCAAATCGAGCGCTTCGAGCCCGATGCGTGGTCGATCTGCGCGACAGTGCACACACACAAAAGATTCGCAATCAGACCGCGAGAGAGGAAAGACGTGTTTGGAGAGTAAAAAGTCGCGTTGAGAGAGGCAGCGTTTTGGCCTTGGACGTTTGTCGTGGGATTTGTGTGGAAGCTGTGTGGCAGCGGTGTAACGTAGTGTCGTGTCCGTGGAGAAGCTGTGTGCGAGCCTGGAGCTCAGTGCGACGAGTGAAGTGTTGCGACGTGACGAGGCGATTCGCGAAGGCTCTAACGGAAGGGAGCCAAGCGAATTCGCTGTACAGCGACCTTCACATAAATCGTCCGAGGCATCTCCGAGGCGAACAATCACGAGCTTGGACGGGTCGCGAGGACGGAGCAGCGGGTACAGCGGAAGGCAACGGCAAAGTTGAACGAAGTCCGAGGCAAAGTAGCGAGGAAATAAGGTCGTAGATGGTATTTTACTTGGTCGGTCGCGCGTGTGTGTGTGTGCGTGTGTGTGATTGCGTAGCGTGGATGTATGAGTGAGAAAGGAGGAATTGTTCGCAGCGGAATTGTTGCATGATTAGTCGTGGAGATCGGAGTAATTATCGTAGCGAGTACCTTGGACGTTTCGAGCATACGTGTCGCGTTTCAGGCCAATGCGTGGCCATTTTTGCGAAGCGGTACTTCCACCTTGGACGCTCGTGCGAGAGCAAGCGAGACGCGTATCGTCTTGGTCGTGCGCGATCAAAATCGCGCGTCTGCTAGCGCGAGCAGAGCAAGGGCGTCGACCGTATTTCGGCGAAACGGGCCGATTGCGCGCAGTGCAATCACGCGGCACTTGATCGGGACTCGCGTCGGGCTAGCGTTGTTACCCGCGCGTTTTCCCTTGGACTCGCGTATTATTAATTATTTCCCGACGCACGAGATGATAATAGCGACGAGACAGATTGTGCGATAGCAGAATGAAGCGTGATGGCAGTGATGATTGTATGAGTGATAGTTGAAGTTTGGAGTTTAATAAAGAAAGATTATTTGTGTGCAAAAGTACATTTCCTCGTCGTATTTTCACGACCCTCTCTCACTTCTTTTCAGCTTGGACTGCCGACGCTCGCGGCGCACTTGGTGTTGGCTCGACCCCCTTCTGAGGTAAGACTCAACGATAGGCTACCCGGAGCCTCTGTGAATAAATAATACGACGGCAGGCCGAGCATGGGCTAGGGCCCAAAACCTCGCACGTCGCACTATGGTTAAACCTAAGAATTTTGCAACTTATAAAAAAACTAGTCTGAAGAACCTCAAATCACTTCATAATGATGATGATGATGATGTTGATGACTTCGAAAGTTCTGAACAAGACGAAGGAGATGAAATATACGATCAAAGTGACGGAGCAGATGATGAAGCTAAAAATATGGGTGAGAAGTATCGAAGGGAATTCTATGGAGCCAGCAAAAGTAATGAAATTATTGGCAATGAAACTGACGTCAATATGTTGATTGATATACGCAAGGAACTTGATGAAATGAGAAATGCCATTAATGGGGTGGAATCGAATATTTTTAAAAAGCTTGGACGTAATAAAAAGATCTGTTAAGAAATAAATCATTCCAAGTATGTTGAAAAAATTTCATTACGTTTAATGTACTATGTATCTAAGATAAATTGATTTGAATGCGAGTGTCATGTCCGAAATTCACGACAACGCCGAGATTACGCATCGCCGTGATTTTCCGACATGACGATTCCCACGTATTCGCAGAAGCTGTAAAACAACAGCTGCCAGAGCCATAAACTGTTGCGCAAGCAACCGCGATACCGGGCCGCGCGTGCAAAATCACGAGTCGAAGAGTAAACGCCGCGGCCTCGCGAATTAAGATCAGCACCCACGAGATCAGCTATAAAAGCTTGGCGAGCTGATATCAAGTCTCTCTCGTTATCAGATTCGCGCTCGCCCTGGGTCGTATTGTACCGGTCGGCTGTTCACTTTTGCATTAGCTTCGGCCAATTGATATACACCAAGTTCGTCTCGCGTTCGCGTTGCTGCTCGAATTGTAAAGTGTCTCGCCGACGTATAAGTGTAAGCTTTCTTAGTGTTGTACATTATAGGCCGTAGTGTAATAAATCATTTTGTTCTGACCTCAAGCCCTCTGTGTTCCTACTTGCTTTCCCTCCTGTGTCCGTGCTCGGACATAACACGAGTTATTATTATATAACAATTTCAAACCGGTAATTTATTCTGGGCAAAAGGCACCATTCATTTCTTAATAATAAATTGTGCCAGCATTTGAGTAAAAAAATTGAATACAAATTGTATCTTTTATTGGAAGTTTAGTTTTTTAACAGTTCTCTTCACTCAATCTTGGATATCAAACGAATATATGCAAAAACAGATGGTTTATCGAATGATCAACATTTTTGAGTATTCCTCGTGTCGCATATTTAAAAATCTAGTACGAGTTTATGTTCTTTAAAAAAGTAATAATACTCGTTTTCCTTTTACTGTTATGGTAATTTTCATTTTCTTTTACATTAAACAAAAAAATTTTTTTTTCCTTTTGTATCGTTTGGTTGAGAAATAATTTATGATTGAAACTGTTTTGTGAACAAATTAGAAAAGATGGATATTAATATTTCCAATAGTATATATACTGCCCTAGGCCTCGAAAAACAGAAATGTCTCAGAGTACGTGTAATTAGTGTCCGAGGCGAAGCCAGGCCGATAAACACGTGCTCTGGGGCTCTCTTTTTTGCGGCATAGGCCTGTATACTATTTTTCATACACAGTGGCCCGAAAATCGCCTCTTCCCCGCTTTGCGCAGCGGCGGCAGGGAAGTAGTCACTCCGGGCCACTGGTATAAAAATTTTTTTTTTTGAGGAACTATATTGTTTACGTCATCGTGAAAAAATTCGATAAAATCATATATAAAAGAATAGAAAAACGATGGCAATTGATTCCACAAACAGAAATAATTTATGATTTAAACTGTTTGTGAACAAATTAGAAAGATGATATTAATATTTCCAAATTATTTTCAAGTTAAAAAAAGTATGAGGAAGCTACTTGCCAATACATTGGCAGCGGTTTTTTATTTTAGACCCGCTGAATCTGTGAGCTTACATAAGCCTGCAGGATTTTCAATTAAAAGTATGGAGGAGTATGCAATAATAATAGAGGATCAAGATAAATTACAAGCAATGGTAAATATAAGAACAATTTTGCTTCCTCATAGAGGAAGCTTTGTGACGGACCGATTTTCGACTTTCATAACTAATAATCGTAGAGTACTTTTACATATATATTCTTAAACTAGATCGAATTGCCTGAACATGTCTGTATGTGTGTGTGTGTGTGTTGTGTGTGTGTGTGTGTGTGTGTGTGTATGTGTGTGTGTGTGTGTGTGTGCGTGGTGGGGATGCGCAGTGATATCTCGATGGCGGTAGTTCGTATCTTTCGTAGATGTCTCATTTTATTCGTTTTGATGTAAGGAAGGAGCCAAAAACATCATTTTTTAGTTCTGCGTTAAGTATTTAAAAGTTATGAGGGGTTTCGAGAAAAAAAATTTTTTTTTCATGTTTTTTTTTTAGTTTCTTATATTTGTTCTAAAACAAATGGTTTTTTCTAATAAAAGTGATACTTTTTTTAAGAAAGAGCTTTTAACATTTGATTTAAGATAAAAAGTGTAAAGATTCACCGTAAATTTGCAAAAGTTACGTTTTGAAAATGAAATTTGGTTTTTATGATTTTTTCTTTTTTCTTAGTTTTGTGTTGTTTTGTGTTCAAATGTATGATGTGTCAAAACATTTGTTATGGATGGAGTAAGGATGAAGACTGAAATTTGATTTAGCGATAAACGAACAAAAAAATTTTTTTTTTTCAATTTTTAAAAATTTTTTTTTTAATTTTAAAAAATTTTTTTTTCGGGAAAATTTTTTTTTTTTGCTCCTCATAGAGGAAGCTCTGTGATAAGCCTAAAACGAGATTTTCCAGACTTCGTAGGACAATTTGGTTTACCTATTTGTAAACTAGATTGATTCTCAACAAATGTCCGTATTTTTTTTTTTTTTTTTTTGTTTGGACGTGGGCAGAGTGAACTCTGCAGCCAGTGGCCCTTCGAACGAGTACCCCACTGGAAACCGTCGTTAAACATTCTTCGGTGGGGACTCTATAGAGCTTCTCTGCTACATCTGGTCTTTTCCGTACATCCCCCGTCCACCTTACGGTGATTAGGGGTTTCGGGAACCAGAAGCGTCGTTTTCGATTGTCGTTTTTCCTACAGCATCGTCCGGATTATTTTTTTTTACACCTCTTGCGCCTCTTGTCTCAGTCTAGTGACGACTGCTTGCGCGAAGGACGCTACCGCCAGCCAATTGCCTGCGTCACGAGCATGAGCCGGGTGATGTTTTCCGGCTCGATTTCTTCTTGGAGGGCCTGTTGTAGTCTCTCCCCTCTCTTGGAATCGCGGGCAGCGAAAAAACACATGCTCCGCGTCTTCTATACGTGACTGGGCAGGCCGGGCAGAGTGCGCTAAGGGTGTTATCGTAGCGCTGGCTATGGCTTCTGAAGTAGCCATGCCCGGACAGGAGTTGTGTGAGATGGTAGTCCACTTCTCCATGTCCCCTCTACCCATTCTGCGATCTTCGGAATCAGCCGTGTGTCCATCGGCCTTTTGGGGCCCGATCCCATCGGTCCTGCCACCTCCTCAGCGTCTCTCTTCTTTCCCTCATTGACGTCCTCCGGGCGGAGCTGGTATATCGCTCGCTCGTCCGCCAGTAGGGCCAGCGGTGGAACGCCGGCTATCACGTCTCGCGTCGTAGGAGACGTGTGGTCGCCCGCTGATCACGCGCAGACAGGCTCGTCGATGCACGGCCTCCGCTTGACGGATGTAGGCCTCCGTCTCCGTCGCACATCTCCAGATGGGCGCTCCATACAGGAGGATAGAGTCGACGACGCGAGCGTAGAGTTCTCGTCGGCTACTTCTGGGCCCACCGGTGTTGGGCATGATCTTCGCGAGGGCTCCAGCCATCTGCTGCCTTTTCGCTGACGGTTGGAGATGTTGGTCGAACCTCAGCCTGGAGTCGATGTGTAGGCCCAGGTAGCGGATGCAGGGGGACGACCTTATACTGCAGTCGCCGACTGTGATGGTGATGTTTTCCGTATTCTTCCTGCTAGAGATCAGTAGGACCTCGGTCTTGTGGTCAGCCGTTACAAGGCTGAGCTCGTGAAGCGTGTCACGCACCTGCTCGATAGCAGCGCTCAGATCGTACTCGATCTGCCACAGGTGCTTAGCAACAGCCACCAGGGCGATGTCGTCCGCGAAGCCTACGATTCTTACGTTGCCTGTGAAGTTGAGGCGCAGAACGGCGTCGTACATGACGTTCCACAGGATGGGCCCCAAGACATCCTGTGGAACGCCTGCTGTGACTCCGTAGGACTCTGGCCCGTCGTCCGTGTCGTAGTCGAGGACTCTAGCTGAGAGGTAGCTGCTGATTATTCTCAGCAGGTACTCAGGCGTGCGCATCCGGCGCAGCGCGGCGTGGATGCTGTTCCACCTAGCCGAGTTAAACGCGTTTCTCACGTCGAGGGTCACGACGGCGCAGTATTTTTTGGTGCCACGTTCCATCTCTTGCTCGCGACAGCCTCTCGAGCGGTAGCGATGACGTTCTCGATGGCGTTGATCGTCGATCGTCCCTTCCGGAAGCCGTACTGGCGGTCCGAGAGGCCCTCAGGGCTCTCGGTGATGGCTTCGAGGCGGTCGCAGATGATTCTTTCCAGAATCTTGCCCGCCTTATCGAGCATGCAGAGCGGCCTGTACGACGATGGTTCTTCGGCTGCCTTGGCTTTGGCAGTAGGACTAGCCTCTGTCGTTTCCAGCACGCGGGGAAGACACCGGTACGCAGGCATACCGTGTACACCTGCATGAAGATGTCAGGGTGCGTGTCGATGGCGATTTTGATAGCGGAGTTCGGTACTCCGTCCGGCCCAGGCGCAGTGTGGTCCTTGATCCTCCTGCATGCTCCTCGTAGCTCTTCCAGTGGACGGCCGTACAATTGCTCCCGCTTGGAGTGGTGGTGGCGGAGCTGGCTCGTCAGGCACGTGGGGGAAGAGGGCAGTCACTATGCGGCGCACCATTGACGGAGAGCTCGGAGAATTTACTCTCGGGCCTCTGAGGCGGGACATGACCGTCTCGTACGGTTTGCCCCACACGTCCTCATTGACCTCGTCGCACAGTTTGTTCCAGCATAGGCGCTTGCTGGTCTTGATAGCAGCGCGCAGGAGACGTCTTGCGGAGGCATAGCTCGCTCGGCTGGCGTCTTCATTTGGCCGACCGTGCGCTCTCTGGGCAAGCCTTCGCGCTCGCAGACATGAGCGCCGAAGGTCGGCGATCTCGCTTGTCCACCAGTAGACTGCGCCACGACGGCGTCATCCACCACTCTTGGTCATAGACGCGTCACATGCATTGGTAATGGCAGCCATGAGGCTCGTTGCCATCTCTTCTGCGGGTCCGGGAGGTACCGCGGTCCCGGCCATCATAACTGAGAGACACTCTATGTCAAGAGTGCGGGCATTCCACTTGGAGCTTCGGCGCGCCGAAGGTCTAGGCGGTCTGGCGGTCTTTATCTCGTACACGATGGCCTGGTGGTCGCTGAGCGTGTAGAGCTCGCTTACGGCCCATGATGTAATTTGGGGAGCGAGTGTATCGCTGGCGAAAGTGAGGTCGATGACCGAGTAGCCCAATGGAACCGGTGAATGTTGGCATATCTCCGGTGTTTAGGAGTACGGCTTCAAGGGCGGCAAACGCGTCAAGGAGAGTGGTGGCGCGCCGTCTCGTTACACGGCATCCCCACTCCGTTGACCAGGCGAACAAATGTCCGTATGTATGTATGTGTGTGTTTTTTTTTTTTTTTTTTTTTCCTACTCCACCCCATTCGGACATTCACTGGTAACCGCCGTTAGGCATTGCTTCGGTGAGGCCGGGGTTAATTGAGCATTTCTGCTACTTCTGTGTTAGTCGTTGTTTTTCCATACATCCCCCATCCATCGCATAGTGACATGCGACGATTAGGGGTTCAGGGACTCATCTTTTTTTGTACTTGGTGAACCTCCGATCCTGCGCGAAGCCATCTCTCGATTGTCGTATCCCCTTTTTCAGAGCCGTCTACTGCGTGATCACACATTGCTGGCGTCTCCTCCTGAGTTGAGTATTAGAACTCGCTGTCTAGTGCCCTCTTGTGAGTGTGGTTCTCGCTTCTGCCGCCGATGGCAAGGGCCCGATTGCTCTGTCGGCTACATCTTGTGAGTGTGGTTCTCGCTTCCGGCGCTACCCTTTGAGTCTCCGTGAGTTTTTTTGATACTCCTTTTCTGTTGTCGTCTTGTGAGTGTGGTTCTCGCTTCAGGCGCCATCATGCGCGCCAGCGGAGCCTTGGCTCCCGCATCCGGCGCCCTCTTGTGAGTGTGGTTCTCGCTTCTGACTTCAGACTTCATCACGGGAGCGTTGTGCTCCATCTATTGCCAGCCTTGTGTGTCCTCGCCTCGGGCTCCTACTTATGGTTATCCTATTCGCTTCCAGCTCGCACAGTGATCGGGGTTTTTTACCGCTTCGGAGGCTGATGACGTAGCCCGGGTCTTCTTTTTGAGTGGTACCCGCTCCACCTCGGGCACGGGCTCGACCACACCGGGGAAAAATCACGAATGAAATTTCCCCCAGTGGGGATCGAACCCACGCCCTAGACGACACTCTCAGATTCAGCAAGCAAGAGGCCTGAGCCCTTTACCAACTGAGCCATCGAGGCGTCTGTGTGTATGTGTGTGTGTGTGTGTGTGTGTGTGTGTGTGTGTGTGTGTGTGTGTGTATGTACGTATGTCCGAAGCAAAATCTCGAAAATGTTATGGTTCATTGTATAAATTTCAATTGCATTCATTGTCGTTTGTAGTAATAATGAGGCCAGAAAAAGGTTTTTGGCGATACACGGGGAAAAAAATTTTTTTTTCGATTTTTTGAATTTTTTTTGTAAATTTGAAAAAAAATTTTTTTTCATTTTTTCACGTATAATTGCCGGAATTATCTCAATTTTTGTTGTCATCATTATGAGAGCAGAGCAGTCAAGTTTTAATTTAAGACCAAATAGATAAGGATTCACCGAATATCATGAAAACCGCTGCTAAATCATTGGCATAGTGTTTCCTTCTTTTTTAATTGTATTATAATAAATAATCCAAAACTTAATATTAGAAAGTTCAAGTTACGCACATTTATAAGGAACAAGGAAAGTATTTCAAAAAATTTTAAAAAATGCAGAAGTAACGAAAAAGATTTTTTTGTTGTATGTAAAATTTTCAGAAAAATAGTTTTTTTTTAACGAAATTCATTATACGGTTGAAGTTTAAGCCTAGACGAAGAAGGCGTAATTCTGTACCCTGGTAGCACTGAATTGCAAAAAAATAATTGCGCAGATCCCTACTCAACTGTTTCCGCATACAATTCAATTTCTGCTCAAAGTGTATTTAATAAATTTCTTGACTAAAAATTCATGAATTCTTGCACAAATATTCTGAGGTTAAAAAAAATTGAAAACAAATATTACATTTGTGCAGATGTTTGAGAATTAGCTTGAGAATGAGAGTGGTGCATAGGAAGGATCACAAGGGCATTAAATGATTGAAGTCGAGTTGCACTGGTTTGAGCTGACATGAATTTACACATTTTATTTACAACTAAAATTAATATCACAGTTGTAGAAGCATGCACATTTTGCATGAATTACGCTTGAGCTAGTCTAAGTGCGAAGTTACAACAGATTGAGCAGACAATGTTGGCCGTCGACATTATATTATTGATAAGTCGCGTACATGAGTCGTAGCATCTGCATGGTTGAATTATATTAATCACCATGATTTGCATTTGAACAATCCAGATGAGTGTACAGAGCGGTCAACTTGAGCGGAGCAAGAGACTGAGCATTGGAGCAGGACGAAAAGAGGTTATATTAATCCCCTCGTCCTTTGAATGAGCTGTCGGAAGTGAGAGGTGCTGAGAGCCTCGTGAGCTTGCACATGGTGCGTGCGTAACCTCACTTCTCCTCGCAGTGACTTCATACCTTGCAAGCGCCAACGCTTGTCTTAATTGCGCCCGTGAATAAAAAGACTCTACAGGGCCTGAAGCAGGCATCATTGGTCCTCTCCAGTAACCCATGCAGATTCTTTACCTGGTGTTGTACGCCGAGATGAGCTGGATCAGATGAGTTGAGCGATGATGTGATGCTGAGCGAGTAGGCGTCGATGAGTGGCCGGTGATGATTTTCTTGTTCCACCTGGGTTGAGAGCAGCAGGTGTGGACAAGTTGAGCAGTCGACGATGGTATTGAAGTCGTCTGGCTGAGCTGGTTTTTGTTGTTGGTCGCAATTTGGCTTCGAGTCACACGCGAGAGGCAAGGGTGAATCGCACCAAAAAGAAGGCGAGAAAACTCGAGGAGCGCGATATGCACAATGCTCGAGCGAACGTAGCAGTTGAACTTGAGCTAGCGAGATGTACAATGCGAAAATACACTCGTGTCCGTCGCGAACTACGCACATCTTGCAGATTTGCGGCAGGCACGAGCCGTGGAGCAACGCCATCTCTGAGCGCGCCGCGTAAAGCTCGCGTGGCCCGACACTGCACGTGAGCGTAAGCTGGCCCACGGAAGGCTATCTCCACTGTTCGGGAAATTTCCCGAACAGCAGAATCGAACAGAAATTGAAAATTATTAATTCAAAAAGTACCTGTCGTGAGAATTGCACTAAACTTCAAAACAAATGTGAAATTCTCAAAAATTGTTTCAAGAAGTTAACTTTCGGCGGAGTTACATAAGTTTTAAGGTGATCTGTACCCCACATTTCACGTCAATAAAATCCCTAGGCTCTCATGATAAAACAGATCAAAATTGAAACTTACAAACTACACGTACAGATGGCGCGATCTATTCGGCATATTGATTCGCGATCAGTTGGTCGACCATTGTTATTGATATCGCTATTCTTGATCGAATAATGTTCAGAAAAGCTGTCAATTGCAACATTAGATCAAGAGAAAATTGACAAAAAACTTGGTGATAATTTTTTTCAAACAGTTTTTTTTTTATTTTTTTTTCATTTTATGAAGTATGTACATGCATTTATGAATAATTGTTGGTTCTTAGTACTCATGCATTTTTTCAATCCAAAAAAAAAATCTTTCATTCTTCTTTCATTCTCTTTCTCTTCCATTCTATATTTCAATTTTTTATTTTTCAAATATTTCTATTTACATGCTTTTTTTATTTACTATCGTGTTTTTCTTTTTCATTGTCATTATTTGATTTTACAAATCTTTATTTTTAAGCAATTTTCAATTACTATAGTGATTTTCTTTTTCATTATTTATTTTTACATCTTTGTACTTTCATGAATTTTTTTTTTTTACTATTTTTTTCATCATCATTATTTATTATCAATAATTCATTTTCATGCATTATTTTTAATTTTTTTTCTTTTTTAAATCTATTCATTTTTTTTTCATTTAATTTAACATTTTTTTATCTAATTTTTTTATTTATCTTATCACTTTTTTCTCATGCATTTGATTTTTGTTTATTTATCTCAGAGTTAATTGAATTTTTCTATAATTATTTTCTACAAGTTAAAAATGTCTACAGCTATATACTTACTGGTTTTAGATATCCCATCTAGTCGAATATCAAGTACATGTACATTTTTAATTCAATCAAATATTGAATACCTTAATATGATCACGATCCTCTGCTCACATATTTTTTCATAGCTATAGTTAGAATCATTACCTTGGGCGTTATTTCGTTTTTAAATAACGGTCTCTCTACTGTGATTCAATTGCACATCAATAAATTGTAATCTAAATCGTTGCGAATTCTCGTAATCTTTACGTCTAGACACGCATTTGTGGTCGTGCATTTTATCGTAATGCATGTTTAAAACTTCTTCTCTAAAATGATTCATGTGACCTTATTTACAGAGAAATCGGTAAGACCTTTAATCTGTGCTCCTCGAGCTCGCGTTTGAAAAAATCAGACGAACCTTATGCTGGTTGTAACTCAGATGTGCCACCAGGCTAGCCGGCTGGCAATTTTTTTCTTGCGACTTGAAGCTAGTCAGAAAATCTATTGTGATTAGGTACCCTGACGATAGACGGCACGGCCGGTCTCCAGAATTTGCAAGTCATGATAACAATCAACCTGTAACAATAATATCTCAATTAGTTTTCAAACGTTTATAGTAATGAAATTAAATAATTTTACAATCAAATTCAAGTGAAATCTACCATCACTAACTGTGTCAATAAATTAAACCATCGAATCTGCAGGTTGATTTGCTGATAGAGGTTTTGAGTTACTTGAGTTTGGTCAACGAAACTCAGTTACTGGTACTATATCAGGAGTACATAGGGCTTGAAGTTAAAAATTTCTTCAATACTAGTCTTGACCTAGAAAAAACAATTATGAAATTACTTATTAAGAATGTAATACTTGTACGTATGTTTGAGAGCCTTTTGGATAGAACATCAGGATACATCTCTGCAGAAACTCTGAAAGCAGTAAGAATTACTCGAACAAAAGCATCAGGTGATTTTGGAATACCTGTACATACACAATGTTAAGTTAGTGGATTCATTTTAAACATTAGAAAAATTATAATTAAATGTATTAAATTCACCTCTTGTAAATTAGTCAAAGATAATTTCATTTCTACAAAATCAGTTACTGCTCTTGCAGCAGTTGGTTCGTATGAGCTAGAATTACCTGTTTAAGTGACTGTACAACTTAAAGGTCGAATAATTTATTCTCTGACACTTGACCAGGATCGGAAGTTAGAAGATGAAAATAGAAGATTCAATTTAGAGTGAGCTTTAAACCTACAGAAAAACTTTATGAAAAATTACTTATTGTTCATTTCAATCATTTAAAATTAGATCAAATTTATCAATTTGATGCTTACCTCCGATCTGAACCGGTTGAAACAAGCTATGATGAACTCGTACTGACAATCAAAATCTCCATCTTTATAGTATGCAACCAATACCTCTAGAGTGATCAGTAATACAGTAATTGATACAGCTAGTAATGCGCTTGAGTTTTTATATTCACTCACTGAATATTTTTTGGAGATGGCACAAACTGTCTGCATACCTATGAATTTTTAAAAATTAATTTTATTTTCAATCAATTGAAACTTTAATTAGTTTTGAGAAAAATAATTCAAGGCATGCACTTCATATTAAATTGTTATTGCTAACCTTATTGTGAGAAAGACTTCACTTGTGTTAACGTTTTGCAATTAATCTTGAGAATTACATAAACATTATTAAACAGCTTCGTTACACACATATGCAGGCAACTTTTTGATGACGAGTGAGTTGGAACTATAAATGTCGATGTGAACCTTTCAAGAGAGTCTTCGTTGAATGTCACATGAATTGCATTTTTCCTAGGTGACTTAATAGTTCTTGTGCGAACATCTTCAATTTTATCGTTGAACTTATCAACAATGAATTTTAGGGCAAAACGAGCAATCTTAGTAGTTGTCAATACTGAATAAATCAACTATCAATCAACTGTTCTTTGACCTAAAAATATGCATTGTCTTGTGATAACATATTGGTGTATCTATAAATAGCTTGCATGATGTATTTACCTCTGAAAAATTGATCTTCGAGCCCATGGTCTTTGGGAGATCAGCATTCAACTTCTCTTATTATCTTTTGATCTTTGCTGCAATAAGAAGCCCCATTCGATGATCCCGATAACGACAATGCTGCTACTCGTACATTAGGTGAAAGATCTCCCATAAAAATAATTGATAAATAGCACTATCGACCATTTGCATATCTTCATGAGATTCTCCTTCTACAGGTACTATTCCAAAGAGAAAAAATTAGTGAAAAAAATGTTATACTTATTAAACTATCTAATGGTGAAAAAATAAACTTACACTTCAGAACATGCATTTCTTAACAACCAAATAAGCAGCCTCTTGAAGAATGCAATTCTGCCACTTTTTCAAATATAACAGTTGTTACTTGAGCTCCTTATGATGTAGAAAAATTAAATGTAAACTATATGCAAGCATTACTTTATTTTTTGGGGGCAGTATTCAATACAAGATTTCTGTAAAATAATTGATGATTAATGAATAACATTAAGTACAGTAAAAAAGATAGCTTGAGGTAATAAAATGTACCTATTATTGTCTTGTAATGTATGAAGAGTTGATCAACCTCAAGATTTAACCGTTTTTTCATCCGTTGTTCCCAATTCAAGTTGTAGATTTTTTGATTTTGATAAAAAGTTGAGTCAGCACAATTTCAGGTTTTGAAATTCGTTGGATTTTCTACTTCAACTGCACTAACCTCTAAACGCACTAAATTTAGTCACTGAACACTTTAAAATGTTGCGAAATATTCGCACGGATCTTATGTTTACATTGCAATTGCACTATAACCTCAAAATTCAGTAATTGGAGTCATCACTATCAACTATTCTGTATTTACTATCGAGTTCAAACTTGCACAACAGTTCGCTTACGATTTTATCGAGTAACGCGCGAATGACATTTCGCACGTATGCTATGAGCAATGGGCCGGCCGCCGTGGCTCGATTGCGGCTTCTACGCTCACAGCGTTGCCGCTACCGCTCGAATTTTGATCAGACGTTCTGCTTATATACGAACTGTGAGCGATCACCGAGGCCGGTTTGGCAAACTCGCATTTCAGCCTGACACTGCTGCGCCAACAGCATGAGTCTTGATTTGCCGTGCAGCTACGAGTCGGAGCTCCGAGCGAGGCTGGTACGATAAACTCGCCTTTCTGCATATACCCCAGCGTTGCGGCAACACGCGAGTTTCGGGACGCTGACAAGTCCATACATGTATACAATCGTATACTGCTAAGTGGGTTATTCGGCTCGTGAGGCTAAGAACGGAGCCTGCTGTATGTTTAGCATGGGTTGCGTTCATCTAATATAAGTAGCAGATGAGTCGCGTATCTCTATGACTCTTGTGTGCGTGCGTGTATATCAATGCGAAAAATTCGATGGAAGATATACGTAACATACTCATTTAAATTCACTACGTAAAATTTGCAAATTTTTTTTTTTACATAAACAGCTAATAGTTACTTTTTTTCAATCAAATGATAATTAATCTAACAGCTTATAATTATTTTCTTCAATCACATAAGTAAGCGGAATAATCCCCGTCTAGGGTAATCATATTTTAGATTCCAGTTCATAGAATCTATAAAGACTAAAAATTGACTTAATTTACTACCAAGCGTATCCGCATTAAAACTCTCATGAACCTTATACGATAAACATACAAAAAATAAAACATTTTTCTTCTAAAAATAGAAATATTTTTGTTTTGATTGTGTAGCGTGGATAAATATAAAAATTTCAATTAAAGTGTGATGTCTTTTTTACAGTGTTTTAAACGTAGTGATTACAAAACGTTTGCGTTTAATTTTTTATAATCTATAATATTGCATAAGGTTCATAAGTGTTTTAATGCGAAATCACCTAATAATGAGTTCAGTAACATTATGCTTTTTATAGATTGAGTCGACGGGATATTACTTATCACGAAAAATCATCACTCTCTAGACAGAGAATGATTCTACTTACTCTTTTGATTAAAAAAAATTATTATTGCTAATGCAGTGCGAAAAATTAAGCATCATTTTTTGAATAAGGTGACAAGTTGCATTCATTTTTTTTAAATATACACATTTTACGTATTAAACTTCGATGAGTACCACATATAAGCACTCAAGTATAGTTACCCTTATTGCACGCTCTTATCTCTATGCATCGAGTGATCTATACTAAGCGCGTACGCATACAAATCCTGTCAGAGGCTAGCGACTTATCGTCATACGCATAAGATGACCGCAAGCCATGCCAAACATACAATAAACTCCGTTCTCAGCCTCTATATGTACAAGTCGGCGGGCCGAAGCTCGAGTGTTGCCGCAGCAGTGGTACACTGATATGCGAGTTTTCATCACTGTACCCCGCGCTGTAGCGGCAACGCTGTGTGCTCGGCTGTGTCGGGCCGGGCCTTCGCTATTAGCACACGTGCGAATGTAATTCATGCTGTTATAATGCGTTGATCGTGCGGCGATGTGTATAAATTTGAGAGACGCGTGTTTGAAAATTTCGAACACGTTTTCCGGGAAATCTGGTCAGTGGAATTGGCTGAAATTTTTTTGTTATATTAAGAAAAACAATACAAATGTTCTCAAAGAGCCGTTTTTTGAAATTCGATATAGAAAAAAATATATAAATTAAACAAATCTTTCGACCCTGTGAGTAAAACATGTGGGGTATAGACGACCTAGTTTTCCGGGAAATCCACCTGAGGAACTTAACATTATGAAGGTCGCAATAGAGCCGATTGTGGAAATTCTTAATACAAAAAAGATAAAAATAAAAGAACATTAAATGAAGAACATAAACTAAATTTTAGTTTGTGCGAACGGGACGCCAAGCCGAGTAGAAATGTGTCCCGGTCACGCAGGTTTTGCGACATTGTAATAAAAAAATTTTGTTCTAGTTTTCCGGAAATTCTACCTGATGAAATAGGCTAAATAATAAAACTTCTTTTATTTCTAGCTTTTTTTGTGTTTCCAATTTTTACAAACCGCTCCATGGCGACCTTCATAATGTTGCTAAGAACATGTAGAGAAAAATTCAGCCATTTCCATCCGGTAGATTTTCCGGAAAACTGGATCAAAATTTTATGATTACAACGTGGCAGAACCTGCGCGAGCGGGACACCTTTATACTCGGCCTGGCATCCCGTTCGCACAGACTTAAAGTTCTTTCATTTCGACCCTTTTTGGATTACGAATTTATACGGCTTTATGTACGACCTTCATAATGTTGCTAAGAACATGTAGTGAAAATCTCAGCCATTTCCATCCGGTAGATTTCCCGGAAAACTGGATCAAAATTTTTTATTTTAGCGTCGCAGAACCTGCGCGAGCGGGACACCTTTATACTCGGCCTGGCATCCCGTTCGCACAGACTTAAAGTTCTTTCATTTCGACCCTTTTTGAAGTACGAATATATACGGCTTTTTGTACGTCCTTCATAATGTTGCTAAGAACATGTAGTGAAAATCTTAGCCATTTCCATCCGGTAGATTTTCCGGAAAACTGGATCAAAATTTTTTATTTCAGCGTCGCAAACCTGCGCGAGCGGGACACCTTTATACTCGGCCTGGCATCCCGTTCGCACAGACTGAAAGTTCTTTTATTTCTAGCTTTTTTTGTGTTTCAAATTTTTACAAACCGCTCTATGGCGACCTTCGTTATGTTTCCAAGAACATGTAGTGAAAATTCCAGCCATTTCCGTCCGGTAGATTTCCCGGAAAACTGGATCAAAATTTTTTATTTTAGCGTCGCAGAACCTGCGCGAGCGGGACACCTTTATACTCGGCCTGGCATCCCGTTCGCACAGACTAAAGTTCTTTCATTACGACCCTTTTTGAAGTACGAATTATACGGCTTTTTGTACGACCTTCATAATGTTGCTAAGAACATGTAGTGAAAATCTCAGCCATTTCCATCCGGTAGATTTTCCGGAAAACTGGATCAAAATTTTTTATTTCAGCGTCGCAGAACCTGCGCGAGCGGGACACCTTTATACTCGGCCTGGCATCCCGTTCGCACAGACTTAAAGTTCTTTCATTTCGACCCTTTTTGAAGTACGAATATATACGGCTTTTTGTACGTCCTTCATAATGTTGCTAAGAACATGTAGTGAAAATCTCAGCCATTTCCATCCGGTAGATTTCCCGGAAAACTGGATCAAAATTTTTTATTTTAGCGTCGCAGAACCTGCGCGAGCGGGACACCTTTATACTCGGCCTGGCATCCCGATCGCACAGACTAAAAGTTCTTTCATTACGACCCTTTTTGAAGTACGAATTTATACGGCTTTTTGTACGACCTTCATAATGTTGCTAAGAACATGTAGTGAAAATCTCAGCCATTTCCATCCGGTAGATTTTCCGGAAAACTGGATCAAAATTTTTTATTTCAGCGTCGCAGAACCTGCGCGAGCGGGACACCTTTATACTCGGCCTGGCATCCCGTTCGCACAGACTAAAAGTTCTTTCATTTCGACCCTTTTTGAAGTACGAATATATACGGCTTTTTGTACGACCTTCATAATGTTGCTAAGAACATGTAGTGAAAATCTCAGCCATTTCCATCCGGTAGATTTTCCGGAAAACTGGATCAAAATTTTTTATTTCAGCGTCGCAGAACCTGCGCGAGCGGGACACCTTTATACTCGGCCTGGCATCCCGTTCGCACAGACTTAAAGTTCTTTCATTTCGACCCTTTTTGAAGTACGAATATATACGGCTTTTTGTACGTCCTTCATAATGTTGCTAAGAACATGTAGTGAAAATCTCAGCCATTTCCATCCGGTAGATTTTCCGGAAAACTGGATCAAAATTTTTTATTTCAGCGTGGCAGAACCTGCGCGAGCGGGACACCTTTAGACTCGGCCTGGCATCCCGTTCGCACAGACTAAAATTTCTTGTAATTCCAAATATCGCCTTTTTAGACGTTCGTTGCTGTACGCTAATAATTAGTTATGACAATTACTCTGTAACTATTTCGTAATCGACGTTAACAGACATCCGTTTGTGATTGAGACTATTTTGAAAAATCTTGATAATGCCGTTTTTGAGATATTCGATTTGATGTTTATGAAAAGTTTTTTCAGAAAAAACGGAAAATTTTGGAAAATTCCATTGCTGAATAAAAAGCTTATCGTAAATATTTAACACATTTTTTCAGGGGCATTCATAGCTTTTTGAGTGAGTTAGAAATTTAACTTCTCTTAAAAATGCCGTGTGAGCGACGCATGCCAACTCGTCACACACTCTTCAAATACAGAATACAGTGCGCTCCCGTATTCTGAGATCCAGCATTTATTCAAAACGCACGAGTATCTCACATCTCAAAAAACTCATGTTTAGTTAATAATAATAATGCCATTAATATGTGCATGTTGCGTGGGAAGACATGTATTTTATATACATTTTTGAGATATTCTCATGTTTAATACCTTGCGACTATTTTATTAATATTTGCATCTGTACCCAAGCCGCGTCAGCGTATTTTATTACCCCAGAATCATACAAATGTGGAAGCACAAGGTAGGTATGTGCAACAGCTACATACATATAAATTTGCATTTTTAAATCTTCACAAAGTCTGTGAAAATGTCTTTAACAAAATGTATGTCTTAAGATGTATTCGTAGACTACGATCTCTATGTCGATGAGATGTGGTATAAGTCAACGCGAGTGATTTTTTGACTTTTGACCAAGCCACCTGTACGAACATGAACGGCGCGGGAAAGGAAAGAGAGCCCGAGAGAGAAACAAAGTTAAAAGTTGCTACACAGACGCTAGAAAGGCTTGAGCGTCAAGCAGTAGTCAAACGCGAGACTCGCTGTCATCGCATACAGTATACGCTGTCGGTTAAGAGAGCAACACGCATGAACACGAAAGCCAAGCGAGCGAGAGAGATAGACTTACACGATACTAGAGAGTCCTTCAAAGACGCAAGCGACGTGCACTACCGGACTGTACGCTTGTCACAGCAGAGAGGGGAGAACTGCTTTTCGATACTGTCGAGCACGGGCCAAAATTAACGCGCGAAGCGACTATACATCATTTCATCGTTTGCCGTCACCGAGTTGAGTCCAGCTAACCATTTTTTGAATACAAGGTTTTGCAACGGTTCGCACCGATTCTTCATCAGCAACATGTCTGGTAAGAAAGTTTTGCGTAGTATACAATATAAATATAGTAGTAGTAGTTATAATAGTTCTTTATACAACTTTTGAGATATTCTGCTAATACCTAATCTTGCTGCGAATATGTCTATATGCGTGTTCGCGAGTACAATTACAAAAATACATATACAGACTGTGCTATGATTTTTTTTCGTTTACTTAAATAAATATCTCTCTCTGTCTATCTTTTTCTTTGTTCTCGCGCGAGCTATTATAGTCATCGAGTGCAACATGGCCGCGTGCGATTATATGCCCGCGTGGTGTATGTAATATACCTTCGCATACACTAGTATAAGGCTCGCTCGAAAAAGAGATACTGATATAACCCAATTTAACAATAACATCGTTCTACCATCATTCCATGTGTGTGTGTGTGTGCGTGTGCGTGCGTGTGCGTGTGCGTGTGTACATTAGAGAGACTCTTTCATTGATATTCAATGTTATATTGTAATTGACATATGCGCTCGCCCATATCGGGTTTTAACGTTCTCGCGCGCGCATGACAAGCTCGCATCACACATGGTTATTGTTGCTGTGCAAAAAAAAAACGAATTTACACATGGGGACGATTTATACCAGCTGTATCTACGATGTAGTTTTTATATACAATCTGTGAACTTTTTCATTCGTTATCCTTGTGTTTCCTCTTCACTTGTTCACGTACATGTGCATATATCTAAATGTTTAACTGCTTATGCACGTCATCGGTGCAAAATATACGCTTTTAAGATCACCACGCTTAACCTCCGTGCCGCGTTCCGTATCAAGCTAATACGAAATTTTAATGCTCGCAAGTCGGGGCGATACTCCATTAACGATTCGTTTTTAACATTTCGTGTTATGGACTACTTAAACTATATCACTGCTATTTCCGTTAAACTTAGTCGCCGTTTCTGTTGTTGCGTTTCTTTATTTTTTTCTTTCTTTTTATTATTAACTGCTCATTACAATAAATATTATTGCATATGTACGTATATGAATAAATAATCGGGAGTATACACAAAGTGCCTGTACATAATAAAATCAATCATCGCAAAAGAACCGCCACGGTAAAAAAACTTGAATTGTCTCAAACGATGCGCAGCGAACATAGCGAAGTAGTGGTGATGCCTTTTCCTGTCGTACTATCGTTATTATTGCTGCGTATGATAAAAACACAGAAGGCCCAAAATAAAGGGTGTTTACATTTTTTTCTCTTTACCGAATTAATCGACATATACTGTATAACACATCCGAATTCTTTGGAATACAATTAAACTTGTTTTTTTAATCCGTAGGGAGAAAAACTAGAAGCAGTGGACCGATCGATCTTGCGCTGGTATTGAACCCGCGGCAACAGCAGCAACAGCGGCAGCAGCAACGGCCGCCTCCTCGTCAACGTGA
This sequence comes from Trichogramma dendrolimi, assembly GCA_034770305.1. NCBI lineage: Eukaryota > Metazoa > Arthropoda > Insecta > Hymenoptera > Trichogrammatidae > Trichogramma > Trichogramma dendrolimi. The sequence goes on along the minus strand of JAPMIB010000150.1, from coordinate 627 downwards.
ACAAGAGCAACAGCGAATTCAACAGGAGCAACAGCAGCAAGCTCCATTGCAGCAGGATCCTGATCAAATTCAACAGGAGCAACAGCAGCAGCAGAATGCTCTTTTGCACCAGCAACAGTTGGCTCTTCGTCAACGTGAACAAGAGCAACAGCAGCAGCAGAATGCTCTTGTGCACCAGCAACAGTTGGCTCTTCGTCAACGTGAACAAGAGCAACAGCAGCAGCAGCAGAATGCTCTTGTATACCAGCAACAGCTGGCGGCTCAGCAAATCCAACAGCAGCAACAGCAGCAAGCTCCATTGAATCAAGCTCCTCAACCAATTCAACAGGAGCAGCAGAATGCTCTTTTGCAGCAGCAACAGCCGATCCAACTGCAAAACATCATGCAGCAGCAACAGCCGTTGCTGCCAAATCAAGCATTACCTCGGCAGCATCTTCCGATGCAACAACAACAACAACAGCGGCAACCGCTGCAACAAAATTTTATGCCGCAGCCAGGAGAAATAAATTTGCAGTTGCAACAGGTTCAGCAACATGAGCAGCTTCAACAGCTGCAAAACCTTCAGCTGCAGCATGAGCAGTTGCAACAGCAACCTCAAAACCAGCACCTTCAGCAGCTTCAAAATAT